>WNGS01033470.1:5736155-5760903 GCA_020271785.1 Procambarus virginalis
GACCACTTGCATATATACAATTAGGGGACTTCCCCTTGGTCGCTAAGGACCTTGACACGATTCCCGAGGGTGACATTACATATTTACAATACTGTAATTCATTATCAATCCTGACCTCTAAAAGCTCCATTGAAAGCTGTAACAAACCCATGAGCACCACACCAGGAAATAAATACAGTTTGATATTCCAAGAGTGCGAAATTAAACTAGAAATTTAATCAAACTAGAAATGATGCTCTACAAATCAAGGGACCCAGAATGGGAAGGACCCTTCCCTACCATGTTAAAGACTGTACCTCTCTCAACCAGTTTAAGATTAAACTAAACACTACTGATAAACTCCCTGTAACCTACCCTACCCCTCTATTGTCAACCCATGTCTTATTTTTTTTTTTATTCACGCTGTTTGTCTACATATTGTATTTGTGCTGCTTTTCAGTCCTGTTCCCCCCCCTTTTTTTTTGTACCTTTATTTGTATCTGTTTCTCAAACCGATTTATTCTTTTGTCCAATTAGTATTAAGTGTTTAGATATTATGTTTTCTTGCCGAAACGCTTTGCGTAATAGTGCTTTAGGCATTGGTATGTACTAGCTCTATCTATAAATTGATCCACTTATGTAAAATCTCTCTATGGTATGTCCCTTTTCTGAATAAACATATTTATTATGTATTTATTATTATGGCAGGGGCTTTTGAGTCCCCCCCCCAACCTCAAGGCGAATTACCACACAGCGCCCAGGATGGCAGGCCCAACAACAAAAACTGATCAACTCCTGACGTATGTACTCCACTGCTAGGTGAACAGAATGGCATTTTGCATTAGTCCAGAGATATTCGGCATTAGAGGTGTCAGTGGTAGACATAGTTTATCGGCGCTTCCTCTATGATTGTTGGGGATTAAATTTCTGTGCCGCTTTGTCAATAGTGACTGTTTATAATCGGAAGTAATCTTATCATATGAAAAAGATGAGCATGTCCGGAGGATGTGTCCTCAACATGGCGGCACAACTACGCCTCTCCTCGTACCGTGATCACCTGCCGTCCTCCTTAGCTTTAGCTTTGAAACCTTTGCATTGGTCTGGTTTCTCAGCTACTTTAGGCGTGTGGTCTGCTCAGGTTCGTTGCCGGTTTTCCTGCTGTTCTACTGTGAAAGCTGGCGATGTGCAAACGTTGTTAATTATAATTTAGAATAACCTATTTACTCACTACATTTATCGGTAATTATATTAAACAACGAGGCATTACACTGATAAGGTAAAACTAGTTCTATCAGTACGTCGTGGATCTAGGAAACCCTCACACACAGCTGCATGTACCATAAAGAAAACTAATTGATCTGTCTAATGTATGTCAATGTATTTATATGGCCTAAACATACAACATTATTTTTCCCCTTCCTTGATTTATAAACTGCTGAGAATACAAAACAGTGCCTAAGTTTGAGATAAATAGTCACAAAAATCACATTGGAACAATGTGTTATACAATACATAAAACAAAAAAGTTAATTATTTTTCTTCTAATAAACTATAGAAAATGCATTTACATGTGACACAGACTGAGACACAATTACTAATGAAGATAAATACGAAACGTTTGTGAAGATTGATAGAACATCAGACAGGTAAAATTGTGGTGGCATTAGCGGTAAATACGTCATATTATAATGAAATAAAATAATTGAAAACATTCATACGCTTCATAAAATAAACAAATTTTGAAGTGGTGATAAATAGTTCTCCGTTGCTTGCTACTAGTAACAGTGATGGGGGAATCATTCATATATATATTCCTCTTAATTAAACATTCTCTCTTAACCCCCCAATGTACCTTCTTGTATATAAATAAATAAATAACACAACCGCTGGTACACAGATCTCCAGCTGCATGACAGATTTTGAATTTGATTTGAATTTGAGATGTCTGTCGTGAATGGTGAGAAGAGAGGGGCGTAAATGATGAGAGCGTCGGGTGCCAACCCGCCTCTCACACAAGACAGACACATATATGACTTATATGTAAACTGTGTCAACAGAAATTATTCGCACACCCTCGTCACTGTGTGATGGAGTGCGTAAAGATACGTGAATTTAGAGACAATTCTATACCAATGTTCCAGCGATGTGTAAAATATTTCATTCAAAATGATCTGCTACCAGAAATTTTAGCCACATATCCCCAGTTTGCTAACTCGTAGGTAGTAACTGAGTGATTGTAACCTATCACCGCTGCCCACGTGGATGGGAGGCGGTGTGCAGGTCAAACATCTAAATTTTGACACTATCTCTCTCCACATATGTCAGTTGCTTAATTTAGACACCCTGTACTTGAGGTCGATCGTCGAACCCATTGTTGATGTGACGACTATATTGAATTTGTAACTAGCTCATCAAGATTGTAACTTGACTTAGCTAAATGAATTGTGGGGTTCAGTCCCTGAGCCCATTATGTGCCTCTCTGTAACCATTTCCACTACCGCCGACAAGATGGGCTATGGTGCGCATAATAAATGAACTAAATTACTGCTTATAGTCAATATCTTGCTTATGAATTAGTACATATGTGGTACTATTCTCAGTTATATATTTTTCAAGGCCGGGTGCAGAGTCAGATGAGCGACTACACGGTGACCGTATCCCTGGTGAGGAAGGCAAGAATGGCTGCAGCAGTCTTGGGGTCGAGGTCCGCGCCCGCTGGATCTCCTGTGCCGAGGCCTTCACCACACCGCCCAGCGACCCGAACCTCTCCACCAGCCTCGACATTTCTGAGGGCCAGACAGGGACACGTAGTTGGCTTCATCAACACTATTCTCATATTATACAATAAGAAACCTACAGTTGGCTACATCAACACTATTCTCATATTATACAATAAGGAACCTACAGTTTTCTTCAAAAGTACTATTCTATATCATGCATCCGGACGACCCGCTTTTTGTCGAACAATTGTGTGTACAACGAAGTTAAAAAACGAAAGTATGCTTTATTTTTGCCAAAACGGGGAGTTTATTGGGCAACGTCTCTCCATCCTATGTATTATATTAATCACCACACGACCATTATTAATCCAAGCCAGAGACCTTCCAACTATGTTACACCACCAAGACCACATTTACTCCAAACATCTACCACCTACGGGCCACTCATACCTGTGCCACCTCTTGCTGTTGAAGATTAATAAGTCACCACAACATTACTAATCACTTTTACAACAACCAAGACCACTTGCGTTTGGGAAGAATCCTTTTGGGGTAATGAGGTGACTTGAACCAGGGTTCTGGTGATTTCCAGACACCTGCTTAACCCATCCACTCAGCCCAGATAAGACAAACGTCTATCAGAACACTCTACTGAGTTCACTGCATGGGTAGTTTTGGAGGCCCAACTCAGTATCTAACCAGGATTTTACGAACGCCGGTTCGTGAATGTGTCATCTCATTGCCCCCCAAATTATTTTCTCGCTGGTATATCACGCCATTGTGATTACTTAGTGATATGAAGGAGGGTGGTGAACACATTACCTGTAGGCCAGGTGTAAGCAGGCCTATCGTAAAATCCTGGTTGGGTATTTGCCTCGGGCCCTCCATAACCTCCCAGTGAATTTAGTATAGTTCCGAGTTGATAGGCCTTTACTCAGTCCTATCGTGGCTGAGTGAGTTACAGCAGGTGTTTGGAAATCACCAGAACGCCAGTTCAAGTCATCTCATTGCCCCAATATGAGGTGACATGAACAGTGGTTCGTAAAATCCTGGTTGGGTTTTTACCCAATTGTCTTTTACCACCTCAATCAGTTACTACCGTTATTACAACTGTTAACAAGGTCTACTCAGGCTAGCTATTAGCACCTGCAGCTACCACCAAACTACAACTATTAACACCTGCAGCTACCACCAGTTACAACAACTATTAACACCTGCTAGCTACCAACCAGTTACAACAACTATTAACTACCTGCAGCTACCACCAGTTACAACAACTATTAACACCTGCAGCTACCACTAGTTACAACAACAATTAACACCTGCAGCTACCACCAGTTACAACAACTATTAACACCTGAGCTACCACAGTTACACAACTATTAACACCTGCAGCTACCACTAGTTACAACAACAATTAACACCTGCAGCTACCACTAGTTACAACAAACTATTAACAACCTGCAGCTACCACCAGTTACAACAACTATTAACACCTGCAGCTACCACCAGTTACAAATATTAACACCACCTGTAGTAATGGATGGTAGCTGCAGGAGTAACTGAGTTGTCTCGCATCAGCCAATAGACTTTCTGAACCATAAGACTGTTCACTGAACATATATGGGGAGACATAATGAATAGAGAAGAGCGTGGGTGCACTGTCGGTGGAAGTTGAGACCGATGACTCGGCCCATGGCGTGTGTGTGTTCCCTGGTGATGGCCGCCTCCACCATCCTGCCCATCCTCGCCTCCACCACCTGCCGCCGCTCCTCCAGCGTCGCCTGCAACACGCCCGCCCCATCACCCACGCCATCAGTTACTATTAACAAGCTTAGCTATCTACACACGTATGCTGCTACCCTATTCTATATGAGGGATTACAGTATAGATCAAACGCTGGCTATGAACTCACCATTTTAATCTAAAGTCACTGATAACTGATCAGATCTTGCCTTTCTTCTCAATCTGTATTGATAAACGACTATGCTCTCTTTTGGCCTGCCTAAACTATCTCAAGCAATCGACTCGTTCGTAATTGATCATTCCTTTTGAAATTAAGATTGTAGGGTGTTTGATGACCCATATAACCATTATGGTGTACATAAAGGAGGAGATGGTTGGGGAACATTACCTTGGCTAAGACCTGGATGTGGGCTGCTGCCTGGGCGTGGCCATGGGCGGGCAGGATGAGGGGCGGGCGGGGCAGGAGTCTCAGCTGCAGCTGCCCTATAACACCACTCCATCTCCTCCTCCCTCGAACACCGACCCCCACACACCACACCCACCGGCACGCGATGACCCCGCATGAACGACCACACTCTGCCACAATACAAGCCACCATACATCAACCACAAGCCAGGTCAGGTGGTCGTCATCAACACAACATCCAGCCTTCAACACCAACCATCTAGTCTAACTCGTAGAAACAACATTCAAATCTTGCCAGATTCTTACAAGAATGTAAGAATCTTGTATAAAAAAATAAATAACTGAATAAATAAATAAATAAATACATAAGTCAATAATAAATAAAAACCAATAAATCAGCATTGGCGGGCTAGTATTACTGGGACGCGTCTCCAACCACTACCACACGTGCAGTCATCGCCAAAATGATAATCTTCCTCATAGTTTATTTATGTTATTTATTATTTATATAACAAGAAGGTTACATTGGGGTTTTGTGAGAATACATAGCATAGTCTTTACAATCTTGTAAAGCCACTAGTACGCGCAGCGTTTCGGGCAGGTCCTTACTCTAACAGATAATTTTAAGTAGGCCAATTCTAGCAGTAATAAAATGATAACAGATACATTGCAAGCAAAAAATGAGATGAGAGAGATTAGTAAGTATATTAAAGCCATTGGTATATTAAAGCTCTGAATGATTACATTGACAGAATGATTGGTAATTTAAACAAGATTAACAGGCACCATACAGCAGATTGATATCACATATAAGAAGGCAGCAATGATGACAATGGTAAAGTTGTTCAGATTGGGTACATAAAGATTGGAGATTGGGTAGCAATAGATACAGTGCAATTTTAAAGCAACAAGGTAAAGACCTATGAAGATGAAATAGGTACTTTGTTTTGTTTTTGAATGAGCAAAAGTTTGAAGTTTCAATTCATTGGGGAGTGGGTTCCATAGACTGGGTCCCTTTTTTGCATAGTGTTTACACAGGATAAGTTTGACTCTGGGGATATCAAAGATATATTGATTTCTGGTGTGGTTATAATAGGTCCTATTACATCGTCAGGAGGGTTCAGGAGTTTATTGATATGTTTATTGGGGTAAACACCTAATACTAACAAGTCCAAGAACAAGTCATATATGTTAACAACAAGTTAACATATATGACTTGTTCAAAAAATTTAGCAAATCATATACAATATTTAGGTGATAATGAGGAAAGCCATAGGAATACATTTTTAGTATTAACAGTTAACAGCAAAACAACAATTTCTTACTTAGGATGAGGAAATGTGAGTGACATTTGCTATAAGTTAATTTCATTTGTCTTAGTTTCTTTTTTAAAATGGTTGGAAGAAATGCAGCTCAATCTCATTTGGGAGGTCATTCCATAATTTGAGAGGTCACTGCAAAATTTGGGAGGTCATTCCATAATTTGGGAGGTCACTCCAAAATTTGGGAGGTCATTTCATAATTTGGGAGGTCACTCCATAATTTGGGAGGTCATTCCATAATTTGGGAGGTCACTCCATAATTTGGGATCTTTAATCTGCATATCATTTCTTTGGTTGAGTCTCACTCTAGGAACATGGAACAGACATTTGTTTCTCATGTGGTGCCCATGGGTCCTAGTGCAGCCCACTAGGAAGCATTTGAGATCAGGATCAGTATTGAAGTTTAGAGTTTTATAGCTAAAGTAAATTTGAGTGTGAGGTGACTGGATATTTAACATATTCAAAAATTTCAGTAAGAGAGAGTGGTGTCTGGGACTGGGGTCTATTATTGTTCTAATTACAGTACTGAGCTATCTTGAGTAATTCGGGGTAGGAGGTAATTTAAAGTTGCAGAACCCCAGGTGCAGATACCAGAGGCGCGATATGGATAGATAAGCAAATACAAATATTATAATTAATTGAAGATTTGAGAATCCACATGTTGAATTTTACAGTAAAACATCTGGTATGATATTCATAATAGATTAGGAAGACGTTTCATAAATTATTATTATTATTATTATTATTACTATAGTTCTGGAATATGTTGAGGACTAAAGTATCCTTGCTGGTGGCTTTAACCCCCTCCAGTGTTTGATAGGCCCTAACAACCCTGCAGAGGTTGATAGGCCTAAACACTCACCAATGACTGATAGACTTAAGCAATCCTACAAAGTTTGAAAATCCTTAAGCCCAACACCAAACCAAAAAAATACATACTGTATTTTCACCAGCCCATCCACCTATTTAGATAGTACACATAGTAACAATGTGGACCATTGTACATACACTGACATGATGGACCATTTGAAAGCAGACTGTACTCGCCTAGTTGTGCTTGCGGGGGGTTGAGTTTTGGCTCTTTGGTCCCGCCTTTCAACTGTCAATCAACTGGTGGTTGATTGACAGTATTGAATGTGGACAAACCGAGAAAGGTTTAGTACAGTATTTATGTTGCTAATGAAACATAACTGATCCTAACCTAACCATCCTATGCCCAATACATGCTATCTGAGGCATAATATAGTACATATATGTGCTATAACAGGCCTAGGAAAATTTGTTTAGTTTTTGCTTTATTTTCTGAACTTTATATTGTGCATAGTACAAAATTCTACTCTCTAATTGTACTTATGTCAATACAGTGGTACCTCGGATTATGAGCGTCCCTGTTTACGAGATTTTTGGAATACGACCAGGATTTGCTAAAAAATTTACATTGGAATACGAGCGTCTCCTCAGAATACGAGGGTGTTGATACACGTACAGGCCGACCTAGCGCATGGTGGCACGGCGATCGCTGCTCAGTTTACCAGTGCCTCGCGCCCAGTGACTATTCCGCCTGAATTCTTCACAAAGATTTACTGTTTCTTTTTGGATTTTTTGCTATTTGAGCATAAAAATTTTTATTATACATCTCACCATGGGTCCCAAGAAAGCCAGTGGTAAGGATCAAGCCAAGAAATCGCATGTAAGGATGACAATAGAGGAAAAACAAGAGATCATTCGAAAGCATGAAAATGGTGCACGTGCTGTTGAACTTTGTAGGCAGTACAACATATCCATGTCAACGATATGCACTATGCTTATCAGGAAAAAGGACATTATGAGTGCTAATGTGGCAAAAGGCATAAGAACAATCACGAAACAAAGACCATAAATACTTGAGGATGTTAAAAAGTTGTTATTAATTTGGATACATGACAAGGAGTTAAAGCGTGATAGTGTTTCAGAGGCCATCATTTGTGAGAAAGCCAGGGTATTGCACGAAGACCTTGTAAAGAAAAACCCCGGAATGAGTGCAGATATGATAGACTTTAAGGCAAGCAGGGGATGGTTTGAAAAATTTAGAAAAAGTGGTATTCATAGTGTTGTGAGGCATGGGGAGGCTGCCAGCTCAGACAAACCAGCAGCTGAAAGATTTATTGAAGAATTTAAAGAGTTTGCAGTGGCTGAGGGATACCTACCGCAACAAGTGTTTAATTGTGATGAGACAGGACTGTTCTGGAAAAGATTGCCTAAGAGGACATACATTACCAAGGAGGAAAAAGCATTGCCCGGACACAAGCCTATGAAAGATAGGTTTACGCTTGTGCTGTGTTCAAATGCGAGTGGCGATATGGAAATTAAACCCTTGCTTGTGTATCATTCTAAAAATCCAAGGGTTTTCAAACAGTGTAAAGTGCAGAAAAACCAAATCTGTGTAATGTGGAGGGCTAATAGTAAGGCATGGGTGACTATGATTTTTTTTTCGGAGTGAGTGAATGAAGTGGTGTGCCCTGCCATAGAAAAATATCTGCAGGAGAAACATTTGCCACTCAAGGCTCTGCTTCCCCTCGACAATGCTCCTGCTCATCCTCCAGGCTTGGAAGATGAATTGTTGCACAGATACAGTAATTTTCTCACAGTAAAGTTCCTTCCTTCTAACACCACTCCTCTAATTCAGCCTATGGACCAGAAAATCATAGCAAATTTTAAGAAACTTTTTGAAAGGGAACTTTTCTGGAAATGTTTTGAAGTGACTGAAGCCACAAAACTTACCCTCAAAGAGTTCTGAAAACACCATTTTAACATTTGTAGTGCTTTAAAACTCGTTGATAAAGCCTGGCAAGAAGTGACTCAAAGAACCCTGATCTCTGGCTGGAGAAACTTGTGGCCTGAATGTGTGACAGAACGACTTTGAGGGGTTTGAGCCTGTAAATGATGTGCCTATTGTTGAGGAAATTGTTACTCTGGGCCGGCAAATGGGCTTGGAATTGGATGGTGATGATGTGGAGGAGTTGGTGGAAGAACACAACGAAGAACTGACCACCGAAGAACTCCAAGCCCTTCAAAAGGAACAGCAAGAAGACATGCTGAGGAAGTTTCTCCAGTGGAAGAAGATGAGGCAGCAGCGAATGTCCCTTCCACAACCATTAAGAAGTGGTGTCAGATGTGGGAAGAAATGCGAACTTTTATTGAAAAGACTCGCCCAAAGAAGCTGTAGTAGGCCGTTGCATTAATCTTTTCAATGACAATGTGATGCCTCACTACAGAGACATCTTGCGAAAAAGGGAAAACAATCATCAATGGACTGCTTTGTTGTGAGAAAATCGAGCAGTGAGCCACAACCAGGACCTGGTGGTATGCAGACAAAAACGTGCCAGAGAATGCACTCCAGAGAGGTCCTCACTGCCTGATGTTATAATGGAAGGGGACTCCCCTTCCAAACAGTAACACCTCTCCTCCCCATCTTCCATATGCCAACAGCAGTCATCAGCAAGGGTAAGTAATAACTTGAACATAGTTTTGTAGTGTAGATTTTGATGAATTAATAAAGTATAAAATTTAGTTTGAAGTGAGGATTTTGGGTAGTCAGGAATGGATTAATTCATTTCCCATTATTTCTTATGGGGAAATTAGCTTTGGTTTACGAGTTTTCGTATTACGAGCTGTCTCCAGGAACGGATTAAACTCTTAAACCGAGGTACCCCTGTATATGTACAATGGTCCACATAGTTACAAGAAGTACTGTACTATCTAAACAGGAGGATGGGTTGATTTTCACACACACACACACACACACACACACACACACACACACACACACACACACACACACACACACACACACACACACACACACACACAAATATTTTACACCTACATAACACACAAAGTATATAAACACTCTTATATGTAATAATCGTACATTACAGTATATCACAGTATAAACGGTGCACCATCACANTGATTTTTAAAGTTCAGCAGAGTTTAGGCATTTACGGCTTCACGGGTAGGTGATTTCATTGGTATATAACCCTGTGGGTAAAAAAGCATCTCTTTTTTTCCCATCCTACATGTGGCTTTTCGAGTTTGAAACCGTCGCTCCTTGTTTGTGTTACATCTGACTTTTGAAAACGTCCTGATCAATATCCTCCAAATTGTTCAGTATTTTAAAAGTTTCAATGAGATGAGACCTATCATGCCTGGTTTGCAGTTTTGTTGGCCATGAGGTTCTCAACTATTCCTGGAATGATATTTGACTTAGTTCAGTAATGGTTTTTGTTGCCCGGTGTTGAACTTTCTCCAAAGCAGCTTTGTCCTTATGAAGATGTGGTCTCCATGCTTGGATACAATAATCCAGGTGGGATCTCACCAGAGATCCCACCTGGATCTCTGGATCCTGGATTACAGTTGAATCAGTCCCCGTGGTGTAGTGGGTAAGACACTCGCCTGGGGTTTTGCGAACGCTTTGTCCTGGTTTTGTATCTTGGTAGAGGATGATTTACTGGGTGTCAATTCTTAACTGTAGCCTCTGTCTACCCAAGAGTAGATGGGTACATGGTTGTTAAACGATTTGGCGGGTAGTATTCCGGGGAACATAGGATCAAGGACTTGCCCAAAATGCTACGTATGCTAGTGGCTGTACAAGAATGTAAGAACTCTTGTACATATAAATAAATAAATAAAAATAAAAAATCACTACCTTCTTTTCCTTTAAGTCAAAGGTATGCTTGATTATTCCGAGGGTTTGGTTAGGTTTTTTTTTTATTGCCACTCCTACATGTTGCGCAACTTTCAGGGAATGGTGGATCCTGACTCCATTGTTCTATTCCCCGTCAATCTGCTACAAGGTAATGTTAATTTGATAGTTGTGGCGTGGGTTGTTATGCCCCACATGTAAGGTCTTGCATTTTTTTTATTTTAAAAACCATTTGCCAGTCTTCTGACCATTTGGGGAGTTCATGTAGATCTTTATTAAGGCTTCGATATCATTCTCACTTCCCAATATAAATCTTCCCTTTGCATCATCTACAAATTTGATGATGTAACTTGAAACATTTTCATCTATGTTCAACTCAGGGATGGCAAACCCTGCCTTACAAACTTGGTAAGAGTTCACTATTTAGGTGACTGAGATCAGACAAGATAAAGAAGGGTGAGCAGAGTGTATTGTTGAGGATTGTCAGAAAGCCTTTGATACAGTACCTCCAGGAGACTTATGCAAAACATGCAGAAACAGGCAGGAGTGTCAGGAAAGGTACTCCAGTTAATAAGGGAGTACCTAAGCAAAGGAAGAGACCAAGTCATTGTGAGAGGAGAGACCTCACAGTGGCTGGATTTTTTATTGGACAAATACCACAGGGATCAATTCTAAAGATGCCTTGTTACCCATAGATATGCCCCATGGAACTGTCTACCCACCAAAGCCATAAAATGCAAAGACATTTCTTCACTCCAAAATCCAGTTGGAAACAATCCTCCGGAACAATGGGGTTAATTTTGCCTATTTGGATTTTTCAAGGAGTGATGCAGGCCATATGTAATGATACCAAATAACATATTTTCCTACAGGGTAGCCATATACTTATTAAATGTAAACCTCTGGGTAATATTTTTGTTATATGTGAACTTTAATGACATGAGTTGAAATTATAATAGCCTTGGGATTGCTGGACTGTTTCAAACGAGGGTTAGACATAAGAGTACAGTATATATGAATGGGTTTGTGTGGTGAAATACTATATGTTCTGCATCGTATAGGTCACTAAACCTTCTGTAGTCATCATTATTCTTATGCATTATATTATGTATTCTATATTATTGATATTACTACTTCAGGAACCTTCCTCGGGCGATCTGGGTAGCACTGCCATTGGTGACGACAGTGTATGTGCTGGTGAACGTGGCCTACCTGGCAGTGCTTCCTCCCTCACACATCCTCTCATCCAACGCTGTTGCTGTTGTAAGTACTGATACCTCATTCCCAGTTAGGTGAGTCAGCCTGGGCAGGTTGACTCGTCTCTCTCAGGTGCTCGCCTAATAGGTGCTAAGTCAGCCTGGGCTATGTAATTACCTAAGTGTAAATACAGGATGAGAGCTACACTTGTGGTGTCCTGTCTTCCCAGTACTCTTTGTTGTATAACGCTTTGAAACTACTGACAGTTTTGGCCTCCACCACCTTCTCACCTAACTTGTTCCAACCATCTACCATTCTGTTTGCAAATGTGAATGTTCTTATATTTCTTTGGTAGCTTTGTTTAGTTAATTTAAATCTATGACCTCTTGTTCTTGAAGTTCCAGGTCTCAGGAATTCTTCCTTATTAATTTTGTCGATTCCTGTTACCATTTTGTGTGTAGTGATCATATTGCCTATTTTTCTTCTGTTTAAGCATATTCAGTGCCTCTAACCTCTCTTCATAGCTCTTATCCTTCAGTTCCAGATGCCATTTAGCTGCATGTCTTTGCACCTTTTCCAGGATGTTTATGTGCTACTTAAGATATGGGCACCATACAACTGCTTGCATATTCCAACTTTGGTCTCACAAGTCATGAACAATTTCTTTAGTATTTCACCATCCATGTACTTAAAAGCAATTCAGAAATTGGAAAGCTTAGCATAGGCTCCTCACACAGTGTTCTTTATGTGGTCCCCAGGTGACAGGTTTCTATTTAGAACCACCCCTGGATCTCTTACTTTATCAGAATATTTTTGAAGTGTGACTCACTTCTCAGGTGTTGAGTCAGCCTGGGCTGTGTGACTCACTTCTGAGGTGTTGAGTAAGCCTGGGCTGTGTGACTCACTTCTGAGGTGTTGAGTAAGCCTGGGCTGTGTGACTCACTTCTGAGGTGTTGAGTAAGCCAGGGCTGTGTGACTCACTTCTGAGGTGTTGAGTAAGCCTGGGCTGTGTGACTCACTTCTGAGGTGTTGAGTCAGCTTGGGCTGTGTGACTCACTTCTGAGGTGTTGAGTAAGCCTGGGCTGTGTGACTCACTTCTCTCTTAGGTGTTGAGAGAAACTTGGGCAGTTTGACTCCCTTTCTTAGGTATTGAGTCAGCTCGGACTGTGTGACTCACCTCTCAGGTGTTGTCAGACTAGGCAGTGTGACCCACCTCTCAGGTGTTGTCAGACTAGGTATTGTGACTCACCTCATTCAGGTAATCTACTACCCAATCTGCTTCTTGTAATCCACAATTCTGCATCTCTCATGTGAACGATTGGGTAGTGGTGCACATGACAGATGTAGTGCATGTTTAGTGTTTTAGTGTCCTTAACGGGTGTGAAGAAATATATTATTTCTCTTCTATGGGTACTCCTTTATAGTTTAGATAAACCTGCCTGGAGGCTTTGTCATTACTGCAACTTTCTTCAGAGTTTCCCTAGGTAGACAATTTGTCAAATCTAGGCCCACATTAGCTATAAAATGAATCATCCTTACAATGAGTTATTAGCAAATATATTATATTCTACAACCAGTTAATTTGACTGTTATAACTTTCACACAGGCCTTTGGAAGTGAAGTACTTGGACCACTGAAATACACAATGCCAGTCTTTGTGGCATTGTCCACTTTTGGGAGCTTGAATGGCATCCTCTTTACCTCTGGACGACTGTTCCTGGCAGGTGCACGGGAGGGCCACCTGCCTCCAGTGCTCTCCTACATCCATGTTCACTCCTGCACACCTGTTCCAGCCCTCCTTGTCACGGTCAGTCTCTCCTCCATCTTATTTAATAGTAATAATAATAGTTAGTAATGACAATGTCTTCTCACAGACTTAATAACATAGGATAAAAACCCACACTTGTGTATACACTATGTGAAATTTATGTAAGAAATTTACACCAAGTCTTTCGCACTAATCAACATTTGATTAGACGTTGAGATGTAAGTCTCTTTCTGATCACACACTCAGACCTTGATAAAGCACTCAGGAGAGTGCGAAAGACTTGGTGTAAATTCCTTACATAAATTTCACATATACACAAGTGTGGATTTTCATCCTAAATAATAATAATTGTTATTTATATAACATACATTTGAAACATGATAATGTGGAGTATTCACAGGTATAGTGTAGAGAGTATGTATATTTAATAAAACCGTTAATATGTAAATTGCTTCGGGCATAGCTTAGAATAACTCGGTTAAATTATATACAGTATATTGCTAAAAAATATTGCCCGAAACGCTATGCGTGCTAGTGGCTGTACAAGAATGTAAGAACTCTTGTACTGCATATATGAATAAATAAAAATAATATAGATTTGATGGGGTAAATTCAATATTAAAAAGAGTTGTGAAAGTAATATATATTGTCACTAATATGTTTTATATGTAATGTAACTACAGTATTTTGACTTAGCTTTTAGGTGGGAATTGGTCAGAAATATAAACTTTTCCATATGAATAATAAAGTAAATTTATTTTAATATAAACCTCTGTCTTGATCGAAGAATTTGTAATGATCTTTGAGAGTCGTGGACAAGTGTAATTTTTTAATATACAGTTCTGTATTTCATCTTTGACATTGATGTTAAAGCTGATGATTAGGAATGAATAACAAATTGTAATATACTGATAAACTTAAAATGTATTGCTTTATTATTGTACTTTGACTCAGGACTGTACTCTCCTTCATTTATATCAACTTTAAAGTAAACAATTACAAATATATCCAGTACTAGTATAATAATAATTATTTTACTTGTTTCAGAGAATGTCCTGTAAAGATAAAATAGCCACTAATATGTAAAGCATTTTTGCATAACTTAAAATAATTTGGTTAAAATATTTTATAGGTTAGACTGAGAAAATACTTAATACTACATGAGAAGTTATCACATATGAATTGTTAAAGAAATTTAACAAATAATATACAGATTTTAAGTAATAGTGATGAAAGGCACATACGGTGATTATACATTGAGTAATGTTTACATAGTGAATAAAGTTTACATGAGTTTCCCTGAGTTTACTTGAGGACCACCATCTATCTAGTTAGGTACAGCATTTTGGGCATAAACACATTCCTGCTTTGTGATAAATCTACATATTATTTCAGTGTGTGTTGTCTCTGGCAATGCTGGGTGCCGACATCATCTCTCTCATCAACTGCTTGTCATTTGTGCTGTGGCTGAGCATTGGAGCAGCCGTGGCAGCTCTCCTTTGGCTGCGACGTACCAGACCTAATCTGCATCGTCCTATACGTGTCCACACCGTCTTGCCTCTCGTCTTCTTAGCTGGTTGCATCTACCTCGTCGTCGTGCCTATGATTACTGAACCTATTAGCACAGGTACGGTGCCTATTTACAATGTGTACGAGTATCTTATACTTACCAAATATGGTGTAAACAGATACAGTTGCCCTCATTTGTCATTAAGAACATACAGTAATTGGAAAACTGACTACTCCACTTTCTCATTTAAATCAGTGACCTTCCAATTGCCACTCAACAATTAAAGCCAGTTCTGTTTGCTGATAATACAACTTTTGTTTTCTCCCATACTAACCCACTTATTCTAAATGACAGTTGATACTGAACTAAAAAAAAAGGTCATTTGTGAGTGCTAACAGCTTGTCCTTAACATTGATAAAATATTTTACCATTCAAATTAATCTAAGAATTAACAATACCCAAATTAACGGCAGAGTAGACGAGGAATTCCTTGATGTTCACATAGCAAGCTGAATTTCCATTGCCAACTACAAAACATAAAAAATAGTTCTAAACAGAAGGCATTCTCTCTAAAATCAGACATTATGTACCTCGCCCTGCTTTCATAACTCTTGTATTATTCGCTCATCAATCCATATCTCATTTATGGTATCTTTGCCTCGGGATCTAGAACCCTAAATTACCTTCAACCCTTAACCCTTACACTGCTCAGGGGTCCTGGGGACATTTACACCCCTGTGCGCAAGAAAAAAAAAATTCCAAAAATTTTTTCGTCTTCTAAACACGTTAATTTGTGTCCCCTGAGCACGGGAAAAATAGCAAAAAAATCGTAGGTCACATATTTTGGGCGCAATTGACCGAGGAAGTCTGGCAAAAAGTGGGCGTTGACAGAGCGGTCGCCAGGGCCGGTCAGCGTCACCCGCGCTGACAGATGGGAGTTGCCACAAAGATATTATTACCTAATTGTTTCAATGTCTCCGATTGATTTTTTCTTAGTTTTTTTGCAGTAATATTATTCAATAGTGTGTATTGTAATATATTTATATAATAAAAGTGGTGAATAATCGCTATACTCAAAAGTATGGTGTGCATATTAGTGATTCAATTATTATGTTCATAAAACAATAAACAAACAGTTTTGCTGCTATTACACTCTATACACAGGTTATATATAAGTATCTGCATATTTTGGTCACCATAACGAACCACTAAGTTGGTATTGAGAGTCGAAAAGCAACGAAGAGTTACCGCCACACACCAGCCAGCCACTCGCTGCCACTCCCTCAACACACGCACTAAACTTTCTCCCCCAACAATACCATTTGTGGTGTTATTACACTATATACAGACGTTATATATAAGTATGTATATATTTTGTTCACCACAACTGTACAGCTAAGCTGATATAGTTATTTCAGGCACTAAGAGTCGTCGCTATACACAGCTGGCGGCTGGCGGCTCCCTCACTCATTCAAGGTCACACACACACTAAACTTTCTCCCCCAACAATACTGTTTGCTGCTATTACACTCTATACACAGGTTATATATAAGTATTTGCATATTTTGGTCACCATTACGAACCACTAAGTTGGTATTGAGAGTCGAAGAGCAACGAAGAGTTACCGCCACACACCAGCCAGCCACTCGCTGCCACTCCCTCAACACACGCACTAAACTTTCTCCCCCAACAATACCATTTGTGGTGTTATTACACTATATACAGACGTTATATATAAGTATGTATATATTTTGTTCACCACAACTGTACAGCTAAGCTGATATAGTTAGTTCAGGCACAAAGAGTCGTCGGTATACACAGCTGGCGGCTGGCGGCTCCCTCACTCATTCAAGGTCACACGCACTAAACTTTCTCCCCCAACAATACTGTTTTCAGTGTTATTACCCTATATACACATATTATATATAAATATCTACATGTTTTATGCACTGTAACTGTACACCTAAGCTTGTAGTGCGCCCAAAGAGCATAGTGGCCACCCTCTAAACAGCTTGACAAATCGTGCAGACGACGTCACCTCCGTCACCCAAATGGCTCCTCCCAGCATAATCCTTTTGCTGTTATTACACTAATACACACATTATATATAAGTATCTACATTTGTGTTCACCATAGAGAACCACTGAGCTGGTATGGTGAATGTAAACAATAACAGGTGGCCACACAGTCAGTAAACGATGCTGTCTTCCTCAGTCTCTCAGCATCACTCCTCCCACAGCGCTAATTATTACAACAATCCTGCTATTATCACAACCCTGGTTATTTATATCACAGTCACGGGTCATCTGTAATATTGTCATCACTAAATAATAACAGTTATATATTTATTTTGACATTTTTCGGTGATGCTGTGGTCACAAGCTGAACAGCAATGCTGATCGCTCATGCTGCGTGCGCCAGCCTTGGTTGCTCCAACAGTACTGTGCCTCTCACACCTGAGAATATTGCCCACGATTTTTTTTTTAAATTGCGTCTGTTTACAAGAGCCCTGAGGAAGCTACTGTGAACCCCGTGTAGCCGCGGGCCATTTGAATCGGGAATGGCACCCTATGGCGTATATATACGCCATGCGCACCGTCGGACATGTTACTCAGGGCGTATATATACGCCATGCGCAGTTTAAGGGTTAATTGCTCAACATAAGTCAGCAAATTAAACTCCAGTCACAGACAGCATTCAGCACTCCTACCAAATCTTTGAATAGCAGCAGTTTGTTTCTACATCAGTTCTTCTTTGGTACACACTTTGTGGGTTGATCCTGTCACTCTGTGTACTAAGGCTCATATATCTCTGATTTTCCACAGTATTACCAATAACTAGCCAGCATTCTAACCCCAATCTCATAATGTTAACAAATAGTGTTTTCATAGGTCTTTTATAATGTGAATACAGTATTTAATATTCTTAAACCTATACTGTTTGCTGATGATACTACCCTCGTCTATTCAGACCCCAACCCACATACACTAAACAATGTTGTGAATAATGAATTAAAAAAAAAAAGTCCACTAATGGATGTCAATTAACACACTAACACTAAACATAGAAAAGACCTACTACATCTTATTTGGAAGCAAATCATCGAATGCAATTCGGCTACAGATAGACAACATTAACATCAGTAATAAAAATGATGGAAAGTTTCTTGGCCTATTCCTAGACAAGAGACTCAACTTCAGCACTCATATTCAACACGTAACTAAGAAAGTCTCTAAAACAGTTGGTATACTCTCCAAAATCAGATATTATGTTCCTAACTCTGCTCTCCTCTCACTATATTATGCACTAATCTATCCCTATCTTAATTATGGTATTTGTGCATGGGAGTCTACCACTGCAAACCACCTCAAGCCCATCATCACCCAGCAAAAATCTGCTATCAGAATTATAACAAACTCTGCTTTCAGACAACACTCAGCTCCCTTGTTTAAATACCTTATCATGCTAAATATTAACGCCCTCCACACATTCTCTTGTGTCAACTACATTTACAAAACCTTGTTCTTAAATGCAAACCATGCTCTGAAACTCTCCTTGGACAGATGTAATGGGACCCATTATCACCACACCAGAAATAAATATCTCTTTGATATCCCCAGGGGTCAAACTTAATCTGTGTAAACACTCTATGCAAATAAAGGGACCTAGTCTATGGAACTCAATCCCTAGTGAATTGAAAAGCTGTCAAACTTTTGCCTCATTCAAAAACAAAACCAAAAAGTACCTAATTTCATCTTCGTAGTTTCCTACACTGAGCTATAAATTTGCTCTGTATCTAGTGTTACCCAATCTCCCAATCTTTATGTATTTAATTCAAACAACTCTATCATTGTGTTCATTGCTGTCTTCTTTTATGTGCTAGCCATATGCTGTATTGTGCCTACTAATTTTTGTTAAACACCATTCAAGCTGTCATTGCAATCAATCTGAGCTACCTATGTGCTTTAATATACCTACAAATTTCTCTCATCTTTTATTTTTTTTCTTGCTATTTACCTGTTATCATTTTTATAAATTTTGCTAGTATTTACCTACTTAAAATTTTCTTAGATTAAGGACCTGCCCGAAACGCTGCGCATACTAGTGGCTTTACAAGAATGTAATTAGTATGCTATGTATCCTCACAATCCCAATGTACCTTTGTGTATATACAGTATATAAATAAATAAATAAATAAATAAATGTGTCTTGGGTGAATATTCGAGCACGAGTTTTGATGGTAAAACAGGGTTATGGCTGCCAGATATTTAATCAGTGTCCTGGTACTTGTTGGTCCCAGGTTGTGTTTCCCCGGCCAATGGTCCCTCCTTCAAATTAGTACCTTGTAGCTAAATAACCACAAAGAAAGATGAAAAAAACCTCATCTTTCTCTGTGGGTATTTAGCTACTGGGAGTCACCAAGGGGCATTCCCAGAAAGTCAACATTGAATGTAATGAAATGCCTCTTTCTGGTAGAGCCCTGGTTGCTCTCAGTCTTTCTCCCAGGTTTGTCAGTTCATTAGGGTGGTTTTTTTATCTGCTCCAGAATGGAACGTCAAGTTGGCGGAGGACCACACTCTGGGCAGCCTGGTGGTGGCAGTCAGAACTAATGGGTTCAAACTAATTTTGAGTAAAGTATTTTGTTTTGTTTGAATCATTTGGAGAGTTATTTGGGAGTTTAAAGGCTTCAGTTCTTGTGAACCCAGCAGTAATCTATGAAGTTTTGCTGATTTTCTGGATGCTTTCCTGGTGAAATGGCAGTCATTTGGTCTCTGCACCTCTGTGAGGGGGGAAGGGGCCAGGTTCTGGTTCTGGTACCCAGTAGGTCAAATAAATCTCCTGAGACTGATGTGACTTTGTAGTATGGAGCAATCTCAGGGAGATAGCAACAAGGAGCCACCGAGGCCCTACAAGAAAGTGGGGTTTCATTATATTCAATGCTGGATTTTTCCAGTGTGATGTGATGCCGTAGTACAGCAATACTGGGCTGGTGTAGTGTGGCTCTCACTCACATAAAATAAAAATGCTACTTTGGCCCTTGCAGTGTGTAAGTGGCAGGATGAAACAAGAAACAGATAAACAAATAATAAAATTTACTATAATAATAATTAACCTAACAGAAAACAATTCCTGCAAACACCTGGCTATTATAACAGAACAAACAAAACAAGCAAATGAAATCCTTAATATGGATACAATACAATACTATACTGGTGAGCTGAAGACATCCACCATACCACCACAGCATCCAACACACGACGTAGGATGGTAGCAGACGGTGGGTGAAAGAAGCAGTGATGACCCCCCACGAGCACCAGAGAGAGAGAGATTGGCTTCCGTGGGTTGTAGGATTCTATTTATACCCCTGTTGGTGATGACATCACGTCTTGTGTCAATATGAGCAGTAACAAGCGGCTGGGGGTAACTGCTAGTTAGTGCCTGCACCACAACTGGGTAGAGGCTGTATAACTGCTAGTTAGTGCCTGCACCACAACTGGGTAGAGGCTGTATAACTGCTAGTTAGTGCCTGCACCACAACTGGGTAGAGGCTGTATAACTGCTAGTTAGAGGTGACAAACTGCTTGGTAGAAATGGCTAACTGCTAGTTTGCAGAGGCACTCTGCCTGCGGCGAGCTGTACCAGCCCTGGGTGGTATGGGGTGGTGGAGCACGACAGGTGGAGAGTCCATCAAGGACTGGTCTTGGCTGTCATAAAGGTAGACGTAGTGTGATGACATGGAAGGTGAGTGGAAGAGGCAGTTACACTGCTATGCGAGATTTACGTGACACCAGCGATTTGTATTTTTATATTTTGTATACAGTACTGTATAATTATTTTATATTTTTTGTATATAATATTTATATTAAGACTCCATCATACTATGCTAGTAATAGGATGGATCATGTTTATGTCAATCTTGCCTAAACTAAGAATTGTTTGGTCTGAATAATTTTTTTGCATTTTTAATAATGGTTTCAAATTCTGCAGGCATTGGCATTCTAATAACCCTGTCTGGCATCCCTGTCTATGTGGCCGCAGTGTGGAAATCCAAGCCCGACTGGTTCAACACTTCCATGGTAAGAGCCGCACACCACTTTATTCAAAAGTAGAACCATGAAGTAACTATTTCATCACCATAGTATCCACCTCACCCTACTAACTCACTCAGTATTTTATTATCTACAAATTACAACTATATCAATATAATTATTTTTATACCACTTTATAGTAGTATAGTAACAATGTGAATTCAAATTGTCATTAAGTATACTGGGGCATTTATTTTTGTATAAAAAATGTACTGTTTCACCTTCTAATTAAAAATTTATTGCACATTCTGTATTAGATTCAGGATCTGCCTGATAATTATCTGTGTTACTGCACTGGCATTGTAAGAATTTACCTGAATTTACCCAAAGGCTTCATTCTCTAGTGTCATTGATGGGGACAAGAAGCCAATGGCTTGTCAAATGTCTCATCCCCCCTTTTTTTCTGATGATTTTTTCCAGCTGGATTTTGAATGCAATACAGTATTGTCTTGGCATGTATAGCCAAGTAAATAAATAATAAACAATATACATGCTGAAATGGCGGGCTCACTCAATCCCTAGATACTCATTTATAATATACTGTATATTCGTATACAGATACAAGCAACCCCTCAAATTCTCATGAAGCAAAGTAGGTTCGGTGGATATACTACTAGGACCCTGAACCTGCAGGGGGATTTCCAGGACCTGCAGGGAATGTGTCCCTACAGGAAGCCCAGGCACTGGGATGCTATGCCAGACCCATAGAGCCATATAGGCTCTCTTTTATTGTAACAAATACTGTACAGAAATAGGTAAGCCAGCATGGCTAGGCTTGTGCCACTGGAAGACTGACCTCGGTATGGTGAATGCAACTCGTGAACCACAGTGCATCCAACCAGCCAAAATCGCACCCAGCCTAAGAAAAGACAAAAAGGTTAAAGCCCATTGACTCACCCACAGCAAAGGCCGCCACAAGTGAAGAGGACCTCCAAAGGAACGATCCTCAAACACTGCAGGGCAGCACTAAAGGAGTACACAGGAAAGAGAGCCCTGAGCACATGCAGCTCTAAGTGCTCTTAGCTCCTGGCTCATACTGCACCAAAGTGCACAGAAATAGCCATGAATGCAAAACACCCACTTAGCTGAAAAACTGATACCAGAGTGAGAGTGACAGAGGCCACCTCACTCTCGCTACCATAAAAATAGAACTGATGGTGCAGCCAGCTGACACTGGGCTGCCTCATTCCGCCCTTCAAATAAGGAAGGTGGGGCAAATGAGCTCGCACTAATTTGGCAAATTTTTTATCGTCTGTTTACAGTGTTGGGAGAGTTCTTTTGTGGTTCTTGAGGCTGCGATCTCACTTATACCCAGCAGTGGTCTGTTTTGCTTCACTAACTTTCTGGGTGCTTTCCTGTTGGTGGAAGATATGAATAAATTAATAATTAATAGTGATAGTGATTTTACTGTATGTGCCACTGCTCCCTGTGCCTCTTTGAAGGGGGCCCAGGTTCTGATCATGATCCCCAGTAGCCAATAAAAACTCTGCAACTGATGGCACCTAGTAGTATGGCACTCTATCAGATTGATAGCTTTAGGGGAACCATAAGGGGTCTCCCCCCCCCCCCAACAAAAGGTGTGTGTGTGTGTGATGGGGGGGTCCCCCAAGAGCCTTCTCCTTGGACAAGAGTGCAACCCTCCTCCGAATAGACAGTACGTTTTAATACTAAATGTAATAAGTACATTCCTGATAGTCTGCAGAGTATTAAATACACTTAATTGTGTCGTTACATTTACCTCCCCATATATTCTCCTCATTTTCTGTTAATACACTCAATTTTAGGTTGAAGTTTTTGTGTTCAATTCTATATACACAGTTTTAAATATAAAATTTCTTTTTCCGTTTTATTAAAAATAGAAATTTTATACTCAGGAAATATCCTGATTACTTTGTAATTTATTGAAAGACTTTAGTTAGTTTTCTTTATAAATTTGTAATATCATCAATATGCTATAGGTTAAGTACTAATTGTAATTAAGAAACAATAATGCTATTTACATGCTTGTCTTCCTACACTCCCAAGGTTAGGTTAGGTCGTGATTTTCTATACAGCTTTTCAGGTAAACTCTAATATTCACAATATTTTGGTGCGATGCTGGCCATTAAGTGTATTTATGTACTATGTCCGCTAGTCAGGACTGTACTTATTACATTAGATTAGATTTTTTATTCAGGTAAAGTACATACATTGAAGATGAGTTACAAACATAATGTTGGAATATTAACATAATCACATAATGTTAGTATTAAAATGTACTGCTATTCGAAGGATGGGCTGGGATACTGTGTAGGAGAAAATGTACCACTGAGAAGGTTGGAAATTTATGGTTGGAACGTGCATAAGAACTGTGGATGTTGAAAAAGCGAAAGAATTGTGGCAGAGCGCTGCCCACTTAAGCTGATGTCAGGTGAAAAGCTGAGCCCCTCCCCATATTCCTGAAACAAGAGAGGAATGGTGGTGCAATTGTCCTCACACTTCATATCTTGGTAATATTTGTTATATATCTGCTTCTTTACTAATGTATTTATTATTATATATTTCAGATGAGGTGACATTCCAGCTGCAAAGATTGTTGCTAGTGGTGGCAGCAGAGCAACAGACAAATGAAGCCTCTGTTAAGTCCCTCTGACCAACACCATTGACACAATTATTGAAGGGTGTCGGTGGTGGTGGTGGGGGTGGTGAAGAAGGGGCGTCGGTCTGTGGTGATGGGGGTGGTGAAGGGTGTCGGTGGTGGTGGTGGTAGGGGGTGGTGAAGGGCGTCGGTGGTCGTGGTGGTGGGGGTGGTGAAGGGTGTCGGTTGTGGTGATGGGGCGTGGTGAAGGGTGTCGGTGGTGGTGGTGGGGGTGGTGAAGGGTGTCGGTGGTGGTGGTGGGGGTGGTGAAGAAGGGCGTCGGTCGTGGTGATGGGGTGGTGAAGGGCGTCGGTGGTGCCGTGGTGGTGGGTGGTGGTGAAGGGCGTCCGGTCGTGGTGATGGGGGTGGTTGATAGTGTTGTAGAGTGGTGTCGGGGTTGGTGGTGGGTGGTGAAGGGCGTCGGTGGTGGGGGATGGGGTGGTGAAGGGTGTCGGTGGTGGGTGGGTGGGGTGGTGAAGGGGTGTCGGTGGTGGTGGTGGGGGTGGTGAAGGGCGTCGGTGGTGGTGATGGGGGGTAGGGGAAGGGTGTCGGTGGTGGTGAAGGGTGTCGGTGGTGGTGGTGGGGGTGGTGAAGGGGCGTCGGTGGTGGTAGTGGGGGTGGTGAAGGGTGTCGGTGGGTGGTGGTGGGGGCTGTGTGAATGGTGTCGGTGGGTTGGTGTGGGATGCACCTGTCCTACCAAAGATCGTCGCT
>WNGS01033470.1:5771115-5819553 GCA_020271785.1 Procambarus virginalis
CGTCGCTTTTCGCTCGTATGAGTTACTAAGGATAAAAATTGCTTTACTAGAAAAAGGAAGCGGCTCCGAATGTGACATATTGTTCCGTTTTCTGTTGTGGATCCTCTGGCTTAGTATTCACCTAGTTGTGCTTGCGGGGGTTGAGCTCTAGCTCTTTGGGCCCCGCCTCTAACTGTCAATCAATCAACTGTTTTTTGTTTTTCTGTTAGCTAGGAGAGGACATTTTAAATTAACAATTTTCACGACGTTTTGAAACCTTAGGAGAACTTGCTCCTCTCCCTATCCTGCCAGAGGACCCAAAACGTGCTGCTTTGGCTCCATTTAATTTGGAAAGTGATTTTCTATTTTTTAATACGCCAATTTTTGGCCGTAGCGCATATGAGCGAAAAATGACGTTACTTGTAAGAGGACGGATTAGAGCGTGCTAAGAGGAGTCAGCAGTCGTCTGCTCCTGTACCCTCCTGTGTGTAAAACTAGTAGGGTAAGACTTACCATGAACTATGGGAAGGGAAAGCTCTCAGTCAGCTAACAGGAGTCAGCAGTCGTCTGCTCCTGTACCTCCTGTGTGTAAAACTAGTAGGGTAAGGCTTACCATGAACTATGGGAAGGGAAAGCTCTCAGCCTGCTAGCAGGAGTCAGCAGTCGTCTGCTCCTGTACCCTCCTGTGTGTAAAACTAGTAGGGTAAGGCTTACCATGAACTATGGGAAGGGAAAGCTCTCAGCCTGCTAGCAGGAGTCAGCAGTCGTCTGCTCCTGTACCCTCCTGTGTGTAAAACTAGTAGGGTAAGGCTTACCATGAGCTATGGGAAGGGAAAGCTCTCAGTCAGCTAACAGGAGCCAGCAGTCGTCTGCTCCTGTACCCTCCTGTGTGTAAAACTAGTAGGGTAAGGCTTACCATGAACTATGGGAAGGGAAAGCTCTCAGTCAGCTAACAGGAGCCAGCAGTCGTCTGCTCCTGTCCCTCCTGTGTGTAAAACTAGTAGGGTAAGGCTTACCATGAACTATGGGAAGGGAAAGCTCTCGGTCAGCTAAGAGGAGTCAACAGTCGTCTGCTCCTGTACCCTCCTGTGTGTAAAACTAGTAGGGTAAGGCTTGCCATGAACTATGGGAAGGGAAAGCTCTCGGTCAGCTAAGAGGAGTCAGCAGTCGTCTGCTCCTGTACCCTCCTGTGTACACAAAATAGGAGAGAGAGATGAGTGGGAGGGAGGGAGGGATGGATTAGGGAGAGGTAGCAAGGATAGCGAGGAAAATAAAGTGGAAGAGACGACGGAGAGAGAGAGAGAGAAGCAGCCTCATTATTACTAACTGCGTGACTGTGTGAGTGTTGACGACCTGTCTTGGCGCCTCCCACCTAATATGTCACGACTCCCAGCAGCTGGTGCTGGTGCTGACCTATCCCAGCAGCTGGTGCTGACCTATCCCAGCAGCTGGTGCTGACCTATCCCAGTAGCTGGTGCTGACCTATCGCTATCTACGGAGAAGAGAGTTATCAGGGGAAAGAGCCAAGCCGCCACCACTATATAAGAGAGAGGTCTAGCTATTTCTCCCTCGCCTGCCAGCCTGGTGTTAACTCTCACCTTACAATTTAACTGTTCTGACGTTCAGGATCATTGTCAAGTCTGGCCTTAACATTGTGGATGGAGGTGGCTTCCACGACGTATGAGAGCACTCCAAGTGATGACTACCAGTACAGCGTACCAGTATTTGTCACTATGAGGTGGTGAACACCTGTGCTGCTTGCAACAGTTGTGCTGCTAACAACATCTGTACTGCTTGCAACAGTTGTACTGCTAGCAACATCTGTACTGCTTGCAACAGTTGTATTGCTAGCAACACCTGTACTGCTTGCAACAGTTGTATTGCTAGCAACACCTGTACTGCTTGCAACAGTTGTATTGCTAGCAACACCTGTACTGCTTGCAACAGTTGTATTGCTAGCAACAACTGTACTGCTTGCAACAGTTGTATTGCTAGCAACAACTGTACTGCTTGCAACAGTTGTATTGCTAGCAACACCTGTACTGCTTGCAACAGTTGTATTGCTAGCAACACCTGTACTGCTTGCAACAGTTGTATTGCTAGCAACAACTGTACTGCTTGCAACAGTTGTATTGCTAGCAACACCTGTACTCCTTGCAACAGTTGTATTGCTAGCAACACCTGTACTGCTTGCAACAGTTGTATTGCTAGCAACACCTGTACTGTTTGTAACAGTTGTATTGCTAGCAACACCTGTACTGCTTGCAACAGTTGTATTGCTAGCAACACCTGTACTCCTTGCAACAGTTGTATTGCTAGCAACAACTGTACTGCTTGCAACAGTTGTATTGCTAGCAACACCTGTACTGCTTGCAACAGTTGTACTGCTAGCAACAACTGTACTGCTTGCAACAGTTGTATTGCTAGCAACACCTGTACTGCTTGCAACAGTTGTATTGCTAGCAACACCTGTACTCCTTGCAACAGTTGTATTGCTAGCAACACCTGTACTGCTTGCAACAGTTGTATTGCTAGCAACACCTGTACTGTTTGTAACAGTTGTACTGCTAGCAACAACTGTACTCCTTGCAACAGTTGTATTGCTAGCAACACCTGTACTCCTTGCAACAGTTGTATTGCTAGCAACACCTGTACTGCTTGCAACAGTTGTATTGCTAGCAACACCTGTACTGCTTGCAACAGTTGTATTGCTAGCAACACCTGTACTCCTTGCAACAGTTGTATTGCTAGCAACACCTGTACTCCTTGCAACAGTTGTATTGCTAGCAACACCTGTACTCCTTGCAACAGTTGTATTGCTAGCAACACCTGTACTGCTTGCAACAGTTGTATTGCTAGCAACACCTGTACTGTTTGTAACAGTTGTATTGCTAGCAACACCTGTACTGCTTGCAACAGTTGTATTGCTAGCAACACCTGTACTGTTTGTAACAGTTGTACTGCTAGCAACACCTGTACTCCTTGCAACAGTTGTATTGCTAGCAACACCTGTACTGTTTGTAACAGTTGTACTGCTAGCAACACCTGTACTCCTTGCAACAGTTGTATTGCTAGCAACACCTGTACTGCTTGCAACAGTTGTATTGCTAGCAACACCTGTACTGTTTGTAACAGTTGTATTGCTAGCAACACCTGTACTCCTTGCAACAGTTGTATTGCTAGCAACACCTGTACTGTTGTAACCTGTGCTACTTCCAACACTTGTACAGCTTGCAACAGCTATAGTCCATGTAACATTTGTACTCGTTGCAAGAACTGTTGGCCCTCAGAGTTGCCGGCCCCCGTTCAAGCCGCTGCAACCCGTCCTCCGAATTGACAGAAGGTTTAATACTAAGTGTAATAAGTAATTTTTCTGACTGTCATACATAGTACACATTTACACTTATTGGGCTGTTAATTTTCCTCGTTTTCTGTTAAGACTCAGAAATTTAGGATGACGTTTTAAAGATCAGGTTGCTATCCACAATTTTTAAATATCAGGAATTTCATTTTCAGTTTTATTAAACAATAGAGATTTTATACAAAATTTGAAAATATTCTGAGTTACTTTACAATTTCTTGAAATATTTTAGTTTTGTTTTATAAAACTGTAATATCTATATTGCTATAGGTTAAGTAATAATTGTAGTTAAGAAGCAATGAAATGCTTATCTTCAAAAACTAAGAAGGTTAGGTTAGGTCGTGGTTTTCTATTCATCTTTTCAGATAAACTCAAATATTCACAATATATATGACAGTACGATTTAATACAAGTGTAAATAAATACAATTTTGACTGTCATACATAGTACATAATTGCACTTATGGGGCTGTTACATTTACATCCCCATTTTTTGAGGACGGGCTGAGGCCACTATAGCAGGCGGCCGTCGAAGAAAGTGATACATAATGCAGGAAGGCAATATATTCCACCATTGTCTCTTATGTTGCAGGAAAGACAGAGCTGCTGGAGCGAGCGGGAGAAGGCCAGCACAACCTGGGAGGCGTGGCACTGGCACTCTACTCCGGACTGTTTGCCTACGGCGGCTGGAACTACCTCAACTTTGTCACCGAGGAGCTCAAGGACCCCCACAGGTGAGTACCTCACATTAGCGGTGCTCCTCCTCCTCCTCCTCCAGTGACTATAAGCAATAAGTCATATATGTACTGTCTTGTGCGAGAGCGGGTTGCCTCCTCCTCCGCCCTATCCAATCACTTGGGCTGGACGGTAGAGTGACGGTCTCGCTTCATGCAGGTCGGCGTTCAATCCCCGACCGTCCAAGTGGTTGGGGCACCATTCCTTCCCCCGTCCCATCCCAAATCCTTATCCTGACCCCTTCCCAGTGCTATATAGTCATAATGACTTGGCACTTTCCCTTGATAATTCATTCCTTCCTTCCTCCTGCACCCACACATTACACCTCAACACGACGCTCTCCTCACTGTTACAAACACAGCTCACATTTCAGGTATGTTTGAGAATATTGTTGGTTGGTTTGAATATGAGAGCTGCTTCTTAAGTATTGTGGTGAGTGGAAGGCTTGTGGGATTATTCTTACCCAACACAGTTTACAGCGTCGAGATTTAGCTCCCTGGCCCCATCCCTTGCGACTTGTAATTCTCATAAGAACATAAGAATAGGGGAGAACTGCAGAAGTCCTAATGGCCCACACAGGAGACTCCTGTTGGCCCATACGTGGTGATCTCAAGTGGTCTACACACAACTACTCCCATTGACCCATACCAGGTATCTCTCATTGGCCCATATGAGGTAGCGCCCATTGGCACATAGCGGCTGCCTCATATAGACATATTGGTCTATATAAGGCAGTGCTAATTGGTCCATATGAGACAGGCAGTATCAATTGTTGGAAGCGGTCACCTTATTTTGGCCTATTTGAGGCAGCTCTTACTGGTCATATGTGACAGCTGCTATTCGTCCATACAAGCCAGCACCTAATATATATATATATATATATATATATATATATATATATATATATATATATATATATATATATATATATATATACCCCACTGAAAATTCATTCATATAATGTCTAACCTGCGC
Organism: Procambarus virginalis; assembly: GCA_020271785.1. NCBI lineage: Eukaryota > Metazoa > Arthropoda > Malacostraca > Decapoda > Cambaridae > Procambarus > Procambarus virginalis. Next base: position 5,776,165 of record WNGS01033470.1, read on the forward strand.
TGGAAACACTCCAGTGATCCCGCACTCGCGTATCGGGAAAATGACTAAAGTGGGTGAAGGAGTACCTATAGGAAGAAGGCAGACAGCCACAGTAAGAGGAGAGTTACGAGAATGGAGAGAGGTAATGAGTGGAGTACCTCAAGGGTCGGTACTAGGGGCCCATCCTGTTGCCAATACATGTTAACGATCTTACAGAGGAAGTTAGCTCATTCTTATCCATGTTTGCTGACGATGCTAAGTTAATAAGGCGAATCAGAACTGAGGAGAACTGCAAACAGTTACAAGATGACCTAGACAGTCTCCTGAGATGGTCTCAGAAATAGCTACTAGACTTTAAACCTGACAAATGCAAGGTTATAAGGATAAGAGTTTGAGTAAGAAGACCTCACGTGCAGTACAGGATGAAGGAAGGCAACTTCCCACTTGTGAAAGAGAGAGAAACTTAGGAGTGGACACAAGTCCTGCATGAGGACATGAGGACATAAAGACATAACCTGGCCGAAACGCTGTGCGTACTAGTGGATGTACAAGAATGTAGCAACTCTTGTATATATCTCAAAAAAAAAAGTCAAGTTCTATCACCACCAGAGGCACACAACAGAATAACGAGGATAGCATATGTTATATTGGCATGTGTGTGTGTGGTTATCCTTCAGCAACTTAGACAAAGGATCGCTTCCGGGCGTTATATACATCCTTGTGAGAACTGTTATTGAGTATGCTGCCCAAGCATGATCTCCCTACCTAAACAAGCACAAAACAAAACTAGAAGTTCAATGGAACATTGAGTTCCCAATTGGTCTCTTCATTAACCTGAGAAGGGCCTTTTACTGTTACCCATAACTACCTCTTGCTTAAACTTCACCACTATGGTATCCGAGGCCTTGCTCTGGACTATATTCGTTTCTGTTTCAGTGACAGACACCAATGTGTAGCCATCAATAACATAACCTCCCCCACTCTACCATTAACAGTAGGAGTGCCACAAGGCAGCATTTTAAGACCTCCAATTTCTGATATACATCAATATTTTGCCAACTGTTTCTAACATTCTTAAACCTATATTGTTTGTTGATGATACTACCTTCATCTACTCAGAACCCAACCCACACACAATAAATAATATTGTCAATAATGAATTAAAAAAGTCCACTTATGGATGTCAACCAGCAAACTCACACTAAACATAGAAAAGATCTACTACATTTTATTAGGTAGTAAACCCTAAAATCAAATTCAACTTCAGATAGACAATGTTAACATCAGCAATAAAAATAACGGAAAGTTTCTTGGCATATACATAGACAAGAGACTCAACTTCAGCACCCACATACAACACATAACCAAGAAAGTCTCAAAAACAATCGGTATACTCTCTAAAATCAGATATTATGTTCCCCACTCTGCTCTCCTTTCATTATACTACGTACTAATCTATCCCTATCTAACATGTGGTATCTGTGCATGGGGTTCAACAACTGCAAATTACCTCAAGCCTGTCATCACCTAGCAAATATCTGCTATCAGAACTATAACAAACTCTGTCTTCAGACAACACACAGACCCTCTGTTTAAGTCCCTTAACATGCTAAACACTCACTCCACACATTCTCATGTGCTATTTACATCTACAAAAGTTTGTTCCTAAACACTAATCTTGATCTGAAACTTTTCGTTGATATGTGTAATAGAACCCATGAGCACCACACCAGAAATAAATATATCTTTGATATCTCAAGTCAGACTAAATCTGTTCAAACACTCCATGCAAATAAAAGGCCCCAGTCTTTGGAACTCACTCCATGACGAATTAAAAAATTGTCCAACCCGGCCATGCCCTATTCAAAAGCACAACAAAAAGTACTTAATTTCATCCTAATAGTTTCCTACCTTGTCGATTTATATTGTAGTTATTTGTTGATATAGAACCTTGATACAATGTACCTTTTTTTTTTTTTTTTTGAGATATATACAAGAGTTGTTACATTCTTGTACAGCCACTAGTACGCGTAGCGTTTCGGGCAGGTCCCTGGAATACGATCCCCGCCGCGAAGAATCGTTTTTTCATCCAAGTACACATTTTACTGTTGCGTTAAACAGAGGCTACAGTTAAGGAATTGCGCCCAGTAAATCCTCCCCGGCCAGGATACGAACCCATGACATAGCGCTCGCGGAACGCCAGGCGAGTGTCTTACCACTTCACCACGGAGACTGCAAGACTACCCACCACTACACCACGGAGACTGCAAGACTACCCACCACTACACCACGGAGACTACCTTTTCATCTTACCTGATTTGTTAGATTAAGGACCTGCTCGAACACCTGTATGTGTGTGTTAGGGGTTTTCCAAGATTGTCAAAATACTTATGTAATCTCACCAACCCATTGAACATTCTTGTGAATGAATTATTATTATTATTATTATTATTATTATTATTATTATTATTATTATTATTATTATTATAGAAAAAGTTAAAAAAAAATAAGCAACAAGGCTTGTTCCTGAGCTAAGGGGACTGAGGTATGAAGAGAGACTGAGGGAACTCGACCTCACTACACTGGAGGAAAGAAGGAATTGGGCAAACATGATTACAAGGTATTAGATACTAAGGGGGGGGGGATTGACAAAGATATAAAACCAATGTTCAAATTAAGGAACAGTAGAACGAGAGAACACAATTGGAAACTGGAAAAACAGACGAGTCACAGATATGTAAGAAATAACTTTTTCAGTGTGAGAGTCGTAGGTGGAAGGACCTAACTGAGGAAGGTGTGGCTGGAAGCTCAACTAGGTTAGTACGTCTGTCATGTCATAACTTCCCACCTCATTTAGTGCTTATGCTGTTGACGTTTAATAGTGTTGATGAGTGTATCCAAGTGTATATCCTTCTAGTGGAGATACAGTAGGGATACACCCTGCTGACCCTGCTTGGTTACCCATTGTTGGAGACCAAAGAATGTCGTCTGCATGGCGTCTCCGTGGCGTAGTGGCAAGACACTCGCCTGGCGTTCCGCGAGCGCTTTGTCATGGGTTCGTATCCTGGCCGGGGAGGATTTACTGGGCGTAAATTTTTAACTGTAGCCTCTGTTTAACTCAACAGTAAAATGTGAACTTGGTTGTAAAAACTATTCTTCGCGGGGGTCATATTCCAGGGACCATAGGATTATAAGGACCTGCCCCAAACGCTACGCGTACTAGTGGCTGTACAAGAATGTAACAACTCTTGTATAGATAAATAAATAAATAAAAAAAACTGGTTAGCCTTACTGACGTCCCGGAAGGACAGGCACTGACCCTTCCACGCGATGCAGCCCACAACAGTTGACTAACTCCCAGGTACTTACTGTTGTGTGAAGGGAAGCATCGGGTGTAAGGGCCCACTAGGGTAACAACTGAGGAAGGTTAATGACACACCTAAGTGGGACCTGATGCCTTTGGTCACTTAGGAATAGATACCATGGAGTTAGTCAACTGTTGTTGGATGCATCCTGGGAAAGGTCCGTAGCTGGTGTAGGGGGACGTTATATGGTAGGTATAACCAGCGTTCCGGTCTCCAACAATGGGTAACGAAGGGGAGTTATTGGAAGGAGACGGAGTAAGGATACACCTGGCTGTCAACAGTGATGAAGGTCACTGGTTGTGTAGAGGGGAGCCAGAGAGTAAGGATACACCTGGCTGTCAACAGTGATGAAGGTCACTGGTTGTGTAGAGGGGAGCCAGAGAGCCTTGGTGCCCCCCGAGTGTGGTAAACCCGGCCACACAACAGTGCTGAAGTTTACCACCACTCAACAAGGCGCTGCCATTCCCGCCGTCACTCTGGCCCTGTTAGCTAATTACACCAACACCATCTCGGGTCCTCCTTTATCACCTGGACGACTCCACTCCCTTCCCAGAGATGGTCTCTGGCGGCTAACTCAACTTGGGCTTAACCAATTTGTTATCCATTTATCCTAGTGCATCTCAAGTCATAGTTTGTCAGTCCCACAAGCTTCAACAAGTATGTGTGTTTGTGTGTGATATATTGATGATTGTAAAGGACTACTGGAAGCTAAGATCTGTTGGCGTGTCTCGCTAACAACTGCAGCTTTACCCTGCCACGCTCCCCTGCGTCCCCTCCCTCCCTCCCTACCCATCCTTCCCCAGCAAGGCCACCTCCCCAGCCCCGGGCACCAGACAAGGGGTTAACACTCCCCATTGTCATGTCCAGCTCCTTGAGAGAGGAGAGGGAGAGAGAGAGAAGACTCGTGGCTATAACAGCCTGGTGCACTCTGTCCCTCCACCCAGCCTGGTCCACTCTGTCCCTCCACCCAGCCTGGTCCACTCTGTCCCTCCACCCAGCCTGGTGCACTCTGTCCCTCCACCCAGCCTGGTGCACTCTGTCCCTCCACCCAGCCTGGTGCACTCTGTCCCTCCACCCAGCCTGGTGCATTCTCTCCCTCCACCCAGCCTGGTGCACTCTGTCCCTCCACCCAGCCTGGTGCACTCTGTCCCTCCACCCAGCCTGGTGCACTCTGTCCCTCCACCCAGCCTGGTGCACTCTGTCCCTCCACCCAGCCTGGTGCACTCTGTCCCTCCACCCAGCCTGGTGCACTCTGTCCCTCCACCCAGCCTGGTGCACTCTGTCCCTCCACCCAGCCTGGTGCACTCTGTCCCTCCACCCAGCCTGGTGCACTCTCTCCCTCCACCCAGCCTGGTGCACTCTCTCCCTCCACCCAGCCTGGTGCACTCTGTCCCTCCACCCAGCCTGGTGCACTCTGTCCCTCCACCCAGCCTGGTGCACTCTGTCCCTCCACCCAGCCTGGTGCACTCTGTCCCTCCACCCAGCCTGGTGCACTCTCTCCCTCCACCCAGCCTGGTGCACTCTGTCCCTCCACCCAGCCTGGTGCACTCTGTCCCTCCACCCAGCCTGGTGCACTCTGTCCCTCCACCCAGCCTGGTGCACTCTGTCCCTCCACCCAGCCTGGTGCACTCTGCCCCTCCACCCAGCCTGGTGCACTCTGTCCCTCCACCCAGCCTGGTGCACTCTGTCCCTCCACCCAGCCTGGTGCACTCTGTCCCTCCACCCAGCCTGGTGCACTCTCTCCCTCCACCCAGCCTGGTGCACTCTGTCCCTCCACCCAGCCTGGTGCACTCTGTCCCTCCACCCAGCCTGGTGCACTCTCTCCCTCCATCCAGCCTGGTGCACTCTCTCCCTCCACCCAGCCTGGTGCACTCTGTCCCTCCACCCAGCCTGGTGCACTCTGTCCCTCCACCCAGCCTGGTGCACTCTGTCCCTCCACTCAGCCTGGTGCACTCTGTCCCTCCACCCAGCCTGGTGCACTCTGTCCCTCCACCCAGCCTGGTCCACTCTGTCCCTCCACCCAGCCTGGTGCACTCTGTCCCTCCACCCAGCCTGGTGCACTCTGTCCCTCCACCCAGCCTGGTGCACTCTCTCCCTCCACCCAGCCTGGTGCACTCTGTCCCTCCACCCAGCCTGGTGCACTCTGTCCCTCCACCCAGCCTGGTCCACTCTGTCCCTCCACCCAGCCTGGTCCACTCTCTCCCTTCACCCAGCCTGGTGCACTCTGTCCCTCCACCCAGCCTGGTGCACTCTCTCCCTCCACTCAGCCTGGTGCACTCTGTCCCTCCACCCAGCCTGGTGCACTCTGTCCCTCCACCCAGCCTGGTGCACTCTCTCCCTCCACTCAGCCTGGTGCACTCTGTCCCTCCACCCAGCCTGGTCCACTCTGTCCCTCCACCCAGCCTGGTCCACTATGCCCACCTGCCCAGCCTGGTCCACTATGCCCACCTGCCCAGCCTGGTCCACTATGCCCCCTGCCCACCTGCCCAGCCTGGTCCACTATGCCCACCTGCCCAGCCTGGTCCACTATGCCCACCTGCCCAGCCTGGTCCACTATGCCCACCTGCCCAGCCTGGTCCACTATGCCCCCCTGCCCAGCCTGGTCCACTATGCCCCCCTGCCCAGCCTGGTCCACTATGCCCCCCTGCCCAGCCTGGTCCACTATGCCCACCTGCCCAGCCTGGTCCACTATGCCCCCCTGCCCAGCCTGGTTCACTATGCCCCCCTGCCCAGCCTGGTTCACTATGCCCCCTGCCCAGCCTGGTCCACTATGCCCACCTGCCCCACTATGCCCCCCTGCCTAGCCTGGTCCACTATGCCCCCCTGCCTAGCCTGGTCCACTATGCCCCCCTGCCCAGCCTGGTTCACTATGCCCCCCTGCCCAGCCTGGTTCACTATGCCCCCCTGCCCAGCCTGGTTCACTATGACCCCCTGCCCAGCCTGGTTCACTATGCCCCCCTGCCTAGCCTGGTTCACTATGCCCCCTGCCCAGCCTGGTTCACTATGCCCCCCTGCCCAGCCTGGTTCACTATGCCCCCCTGCCCAGCCTGGTTCACTATGCCCCCTGCCCAGCCTGGTTCACTATGCCCCCGTGCCCAGCCTGGTTCACTATGCCCCCTGCCCAGCCTGGTCCACTATGCCCCCCTGCCCAGCCTGGTTCACTATGCCCCCCCCCTGCCCAGCCTGGTTCACTATGCCCCCCTGCCCAGCCTGGTTCACTATGCCCCCCTGCCCAGCCTGGTTCACTATGCCCCCCTGCCCAGCCTGGTCCACTATGCCCCCTGCCCAGCCTGGTCCTCTCTACCCATCCAGCCAGAAGAAACTAAACTACAGACCAATATACAGTACCTTGCTTATGATTCAAGACCAAAAGAGGGCATTATTTCAGCGTGAGAGTTGGGGTCCGTGTATGCCACCTCAAGGCCACTAACACTTTAGTCGCCTCAACGAGGACAGGAAGCTGCCAGCTTTTCAAAAGTCCACCCATTTGCATTGATTATTTTTTCCACCTGGATTTTTAAAGTTCAGCAGAGTTTAGGAATTTACGGCTTCAACGGGTAGGTGATTTCATTGGTATATAACCCTGTGGGTAAAAAAGCATCTCCTTTTTCCCATCCTACATGTGGCTTTTCGAGTTTGAAACCGTCGCTCCTTGTTTGTGTTACATCTGACTTTTGAAAACGTCCTGATCAATATCCTCCAAATTGTTCAGTATTTAAAAGTTTCAATGAGATGAGACCTATCATGCATGGTTTGCAGTTTTGTTGGCCATGAGGTTCTCAACTATTCCTGGAATGATATTTGACTTAGTTCAGTAATGGTTTTTGTTGCCGGTGTTGAACTTTCTCCAAAGCAGCTTTGTCCTTATGAAGATGTGGTCTCCATGCTTGGATACAATAATCCAGGTGGGATCTCACCAGAGATCCCACCTGGATCTCTGGATCCTGGATTACAGTTGAATCAGTCCCCGTGGTGTAGTGGGTAAGACACTCGCCTGGGGTTTGCGAACGCTTTGTCCTGGTTTTGTATCTTGGTAGAGGATGATTTACTGGGTGTCAATTCTTAACTGTAGCCTCTGTCTACCCAAGAGTAGATGGGTACATGGTTGTTAAACGATTTGGCGGGTAGTATTCCGGGGAACATAGGATCAAGGACTTGCCCAAAATGCTACGTATGCTAGTGGCTGTACAAGAATGTAAGAACTCTTGTACATATAAATAAATAAATAAAAATAAAAAATCACTACCTTCTTTTCCTTTAAGTCAAAGGTATGCTTGATTATTCCGAGGGTTTGGTTAGGTTTTTTTTTTATTGCCACTCCTACATGTTGCGCAACTTTCAGGGAATGGTGGATCCTGACTCCATTGTTCTATTCCCCGTCAATCTGCTACAAGGTAATGTTAATTTGATAGTTGTGGCGTGGGTTGTTATGCCCCACATGTAAGGTCTTGCATTTTTTTTATTTTAAAAACCATTTGCCAGTCTTCTGACCATTTGGGAGTTCATGTAGATCTTTATTAAGGCTTCGATATCATTCTCACTTCCCAATATAAATCTTCCCTTTGCATCATCTACAAATTTGATGATGTAACTTGAAACATTTTCATCTATGTTCAACTCAGGGATGGCAAACCCTGCCTTACAAACTTGGTAAGAGTTCACTATTTAGGTGACTGAGATCAGACAAGATAAAGAAGGGTGAGCAGAGTGTATTGTTGAGGATTGTCAGAAAGCCTTTGATACAGTACCTCCAGGAGACTTATGCAAAACATGCAGAAACAGGCAGGAGTGTCAGGAAAGGAACTCCAGTTAATAAGGGAGTACCTAAGCAAAGGAAGAGACCAAGTCATTGTGAGAGGAGAGACCTCACAGTGGCTGGATTTTTTATTGGACAAATACCACAGGGATCAATTCTAAAGATGCCTTGTTACCCATAGATATGCCCCATGGAACTGTCTACCCACCAAAGCCATAAAATGCAAAGACATTTCTTCACTCCAAAATCCAGTTGGAAACAATCCTCTGGAACAATGGGGTTAATTTTGCCTATTTGGATTTTTCAAGGAGTGATGCAGGCCATATGTAATGATACCAAATAACATATTTTCCTACAGGGTAGCCATATACTTATTAAATGTAAACCTCTGGGTAATATTTTTGTTATATGTGAACTTTAATGACATGAGTTGAAATTATAATAGCCTTGGGATTGCTGGACTGTTTCAAACGAGGGTTAGACATAAGAGTACAGTATATATGAATGGGTTTGTGTGGTGAAATACTATATGTTCTGCATCGTATAGGTCACTAAACCTTCTGTAGTCATCATTATTCTTATGCATTATATTATGTATTCTATATTATTGATATTACTACTTCAGGAACCTTCCTCGGGCGATCTGGGTAGCACTGCCATTGGTGACGACAGTGTATGTGCTGGTGAACGTGGCCTACCTGGCAGTGCTTCCTCCCTCACACATCCTCTCATCCAACGCTGTTGCTGTTGTAAGTACTGATACCTCATTCCCAGTTAGGTGAGTCAGCCTGGGCAGGTTGACTCGTCTCTCTCAGGTGCTCGCCTAATAGGTGCTAAGTCAGCCTGGGCTATGTAATTACCTAAGTGTAAATACAGGATGAGAGCTACACTTGTGGTGTCCTGTCTTCCCAGTACTCTTTGTTGTATAACGCTTTGAAACTACTGACAGTTTTGGCCTCCACCACCTTCTCACCTAACTTGTTCCAACCATCTACCATTCTGTTTGCAAATGTGAATGTTCTTATATTTCTTTGGTAGCTTTGTTTAGTTAATTTAAATCTATGACCTCTTGTTCTTGAAGTTCCAGGTCTCAGGAATTCTTCCTTATTAATTTGTCGATTCCTGTTACCATTTTGTGTGTAGTGATCATATTGCCTATTTTTCTTCTGTTTAAGCATATTCAGTGCCTCTAACCTCTCTTCATAGCTCTTATCCTTCAGTTCCAGATGCCATTTAGCTGCATGTCTTTGCACCTTTTCCAGGATGTTTATGTGCTACTTAAGATATGGGCACCATACAACTGCTTGCATATTCCAACTTTGGTCTCACAAGTCATGAACAATTTCTTTAGTATTTCACCATCCATGTACTTAAAAGCAATTCAGAAATTGGAAAGCTTAGCATAGGCTCCTCACACAGTGTTCTTTATGTGGTCCCCAGGTGACAGGTTTCTATTTAGAACCACCCCTGGATCTCTTACTTTATCAGAATATTTTTGAAGTGTGACTCACTTCTCAGGTGTTGAGTCAGCCTGGGCTGTGTGACTCACTTCTGAGGTGTTGAGTCAGCCTGGGCTGTGTGACTCACTTCTGAGGTGTTGAGTAAGCCTGGGCTGTGTGACTCACTTCTGAGGTGTTGAGTAAGCCTGGGCTGTGTGACTCACTTCTGAGGTGTTGAGTTAGCTTGGGCTGTGTGACTCACTTCTGAGGTGTTGAGTAAGCCTGGGCTGTGTGACTCACTTCTCTCTTAGGTGTTGAGAGAAACTTGGGCAGTTTGACTCGCCTTTCTTAGGTATTGAGTCAGCTCGGACTGTGTGACTCACCTCTCAGGTGTTGTCAGACTAGGTATTGTGACTCACCTCATTCAGGTAATCTACTACCCAATCTGCTTCTTGTAATCCACAATTCTGCATCTCTCATGTGAACGATTGGGTAGTGGTGCACATGACAGATGTAGTGCATGTTTAGTGTTTTAGTGTCCTTAACGGGTGTGAAGAAATATATTATTTCTCTTCTATGGGTACTCCTTTATAGTTTAGATAAACCTGCCTGGAGGCTTTGTCATTACTGCAACTTTCTTCAGAGTTTCCCTAGGTAGACAATTTGTCAAATCTAGGCCCACATTAGCTATAAAATGAATCATCCTTACAATGAGTTATTAGCAAATATATTATATTCTACAGCCAGTTAATTTGACTGTTATAACTTTCACACAGGCCTTTGGAAGTGAAGTACTTGGACCACTGAAATACACAATGCCAGTCTTTGTGGCATTGTCCACTTTTGGGAGCTTGAATGGCATCCTCTTTACCTCTGGACGACTGTTCCTGGCAGGTGCACGGGAGGGCCACCTGCCTCCAGTGCTCTCCTACATCCATGTTCACTCCTGCACACCTGTTCCAGCCCTCCTTGTCACGGTCAGTCTCTCCTCCATCTTATTTAATAGTAATAATAATAGTTAGTAATGACAATGTCTTCTCACAGACTTAATAACATAGGATAAAAACCCACACTTGTGTATACACTATGTGAAATTTATGTAAGAAATTTACACCAAGTCTTTCGCACTAATCAACATTTGATTAGACGTTGAGATGTAAGTCTCTTTCTGATCACACACTCAGACCTTGATAAAGCACTCAGGAGAGTGCGAAAGACTTGGTGTAAATTCCTTACATAAATTTCACATATACACAAGTGTGGATTTTCATCCTAAATAATAATAATTGTTATTTATATAACATACATTTGAAACATGATAATGTGGAGTATTCACAGGTATAGTGTAGAGAGTATGTATATTTAATAAAACCGTTAATATGTAAATTGCTTCGGGCATAGCTTAGAATAACTCGGTTAAATTATATACAGTATATTGCTAAAAAATTATTGCCCGAAACGCTATGCGTGCTAGTGGCTGTACAAGAATGTAAGAACTCTTGTACTGCATATATGAATAAATAAAAATAATATAGATTTGATGGGGTAAATTCAATATTAAAAAGAGTTGTGAAAGTAATATATATTGTCACTAATATGTTTTATATGTAATGTAACTACAGTATTTTGACTTAGCTTTTAGGTGGGAATTGGTCAGAAATATAAACTTTTCCATATGAATAATAAAGTAAATTTATTTTAATATAAACCTCTGTCTTGATCGAAGAATTTGTAATGATCTCTGAGAGTCGTGGACAAGTGTAATTTTTTAATATACAGTTCTGTATTTCATCTTTGACATTGATGTTAAAGCTGATGATTAGGAATGAATAACAAATTGTAATATACTGATAAACTTAAAATGTATTGCTTTATTATTGTACTTTGACTCAGGACTGTACTTTCCTTCATTTATATCAACTTTAAAGTAAACAATTACAAATATATCCAGTACTAGTATAATAATAATTATTATTTTACTTGTTTCAGAGAATGTCCTGTAAAGATAAAATAGCCACTAATATGTAAAGCATTTTTGGCATAACTTAAAATAATTTGGTTAAAATATTTTATAGGTTAGACTGAGAAAATACTTAATACTAAATGAGAAGTTATCACATATGAATTGTTAAAGAAATTTAACAAATAATATACAGATTTTAAGTAATAGTGATGAAAGGCACATACGGTGATTATACATTGAGTAATGTTTACATAGTGAATAAAGTTTACATGAGTTTCCCTGAGTTTACTTGAGGACCACCATCTATCTAGTTAGGTACAGCATTTTGGGCATAAACACATTCCTGCTTTGTGATAAATCTACATATTATTTCAGTGTGTGTTGTCTCTGGCAATGCTGGGTGCCGACATCATCTCTCTCATCAACTGCTTGTCATTTGTGCTGTGGCTGAGCATTGGAGCAGCCGTGGCAGCTCTCCTTTGGCTGCGACGTACCAGACCTAATCTGCATCGTCCTATACGTGTCCACACCGTCTTGCCTCTCGTCTTCTTAGCTGGTTGCATCTACCTCGTCGTCGTGCCTATGATTACTGAACCTATTAGCACAGGTACGGTGCCTATTTACAATGTGTACGAGTATCTTATACTTACCAAATATGGTGTAAACAGATACAGTTGCCCTCATTTGTCATTAAGAACATACAGTAATTGGAAAACTGACTACTCCACTTTCTCATTTAAATCAGTGACCTTCCAATTGCCACTCAACAATTAAAGCCAGTTCTGTTTGCTGATAATACAACTTTTGTTTTCTCCCATACTAACCCACTTATTCTAAATGACAGTTGATACTGAACTAAAAAAAAAAGGTCATTTGTGAGTGCTAACAGCTTGTCCTTAACATTGATAAAATATTTTACCATTCAAATTAATCTAAGAATTAACAATACCCAAATTAACGGCAGAGTAGACGAGGAATTCCTTGATGTTCACATAGCAAGCTGAATTTCCATTGCCAACTACAAAACATAAAAAATAGTTCTAAACAGAAGGCATTCTCTCTAAAATCAGACATTATGTACCTCGCCCTGCTTTCATAACTCTTGTATTATTCGCTCATCAATCCATATCTCATTTATGGTATCTTTGCCTCGGGATCTAGAACCCTAAATTACCTTCAACCCTTAATTGCTCAACATAAGTCAGCAAATTAAACTCCAGTCACAGACAGCATTCAGCACTCCTACCAAAATCTTTGAATAGCAGCAGTTTGTTTCTACATCAGTTCTTCTTTGGTACACACTTTGTGGGTTGATCCTGTCACTCTGTGTACTAAGGCTCATATATCTCTGATTTTCCACAGTATTACCAATAACTAGCCAGCATTCTAACCCCAATCTCATAATGTTAACAAATAGTGTTTTCATAGGTCTTTTATAATGTGAATACAGTATTTAATATTCTTAAACCTATACTGTTTGCTGATGATACTACCCTCATCTATTCAGACCCCAACCCACATACACTAAACAATGTTGTGAATAATGAATTAAAAAAAATGTCCACTAATGGATGTCAATTAACACACTAACACTAAACATAGAAAAGACCTACTACATCTTATTTGGAAGCAAATCATCGAATGCAATTCAGCTACAGATAGACAACATTAACATCAGTAATAAAAATGATGGAAAGTTTCTTGGCCTATTCCTAGACAAGAGACTCAACTTCAGCACTCATATTCAACACGTAACTAAGAAAGTCTCTAAAACAGTTGGTATACTCTCCAAAATCAGATATTATGTTCCTAACTCTGCTCTCCTCTCACTATATTATGCACTAATCTATCCCTATCTTAATTATGGTATTTGTGCATGGGAGTCTACCACTGCAAACCACCTCAAGCCCATCATCACCCAGCAAAAATCTGCTATCAGAATTATAACAAACTCTGCTTTCAGACAACACTCAGCTCCCTTGTTTAAATACCTTATCATGCTAAATATTAACGCCCTCCACACATTCTCTTGTGTCAACTACATTTACAAAACCTTGTTCTTAAATGCAAACCATGCTCTGAAACTCTCCTTGGACAGATGTAATGGGACCCATTATCACCACACCAGAAATAAATATCTCTTTGATATCCCCAGGGGTCAAACTTAATCTGTGTAAACACTCTATGCAAATAAAGGGACCTAGTCTATGGAACTCAATCCCTAGTGAATTGAAAAGCTGTCAAACTTTTGCCTCATTCAAAAACAAAACCAAAAAGTACCTAATTTCATCTTCGTAGTTTCCTACACTGAGCTATAAATTTGCTCTGTATCTAGTGTTACCCAATCTCCCAATCTTTATGTATTTAATTCAAACAACTCTATCATTGTGTTCATTGCTGTCTTCTTTTATGTGCTAGCCATATGCTGTATTGTGCCTACTAATTTTTGTTAAACACCATTCAAGCTGTCATTGCAATCAATCTGAGCTACCTATGTGCTTTAATATACCTACAAATTTCTCTCATCTTTTATTTTTTTTCTTGCTATTTACCTGTTATCATTTTTATAAATTTTGCTAGTATTTACCTACTTAAAATTTTCTTAGATTAAGGACCTGCCCGAAACGCTGCGCATACTAGTGGCTTTACAAGAATGTAATTAGTATGCTATGTATCCTCACAATCCCAATGTACCTTTGTGTATATACAGTATATAAATAAATAAATAAATAAATAAATGTGTCTTGGGTGAATATTCGAGCACGAGTTTTGATGGTAAAACAGGGTTATGGCTGCCAGATATTTAATCAGTGTCCTGGTACTTGTTGGTCCCAGGTTGTGTTTCCCCGGCCAATGGTCCCTCCTTCAAATTAGTACCTTGTAGCTAAATAACCACAAAGAAAGATGAAAAAACCCTCATCTTTCTCTGTGGGTATTTAGCTACTGGGAGTCACCAAGGGGCATTCCCAGAAAGTCAACATTGAATGTAATGAAATGCCTCTTTCTGGTAGAGCCCTGGTTGCTCTCAGTCTTTCTCCCAGGTTTGTCAGTTCATTAGGGTGGTTTTTTTATCTGCTCCAGAATGGAACGTCAAGTTGGCGGAGGACCACACTCTGGGCAGCCTGGTGGTGGCAGTCAGAACTAATGGGTTCAAACTAATTTTGAGTAAAGTATTTTGTTTTGTTTGAATCATTTGGAGAGTTATTTGGGAGTTTAAAGGCTTCAGTTCTTGTGAACCCAGCAGTAATCTATGAAGTTTTGCTGATTTTCTGGATGCTTTCCTGGTGAAATGGCAGTCATTTGGTCTCTGCACCTCTGTGAGGGGGAAGGGCCAGGTTCTGGTTCTGGTACCCAGTAGGTCAAATAAATCTCCTGAGACTGATGTGACTTTGTAGTATGGAGCAATCTCAGGGAGATAGCAACAAGGAGCCACCGAGGCCCTACAAGAAAGTGGGGTTTCATTATATTCAATGCTGGATTTTTCCAGTGTGATGTGATGCCGTAGTACAGCAATACTGGGCTGGTGTAGTGTGGCTCTCACTCACATAAAATAAAAATGCTACTTTGGCCCTTGCAGTGTGTAAGTGGCAGGATGAAACAAGAAACAGATAAACAAATAATAAAATTTACTATAATAATAATTAACCTAACAGAAAACAATTCCTGCAAACACCTGGCTATTATAACAGAACAAACAAAACAAGCAAATGAAATCCTTAATATGGATACAATACAATACTATACTGGTGAGCTGAAGACATCCACCATACCACCACAGCATCCAACACACGACGTAGGATGGTAGCAGACGGTGGGTGAAAGAAGCAGTGATGACCCCCCACGAGCACCAGAGAGAGAGAGATTGGCTTCCGTGGGTTGTAGGATTCTATTTATACCCCTGTTGGTGATGACATCACGTCTTGTGTCAATATGAGCAGTAACAAGCGGCTGGGGTAACTGCTAGTTAGTGCCTGCACCACAACTGGGTAGAGGCTGTATAACTGCTAGTTAGTGCCTGCACCACAACTGGGTAGAGGCTGTATAACTGCTAGTTAGTGCCTGCACCACAACTGGGTAGAGGCTGTATAACTGCTAGTTAGAGGTGACAAACTGCTTGGTAGAAATGGCTAACTGCTAGTTTGCAGAGGCACTCTGCCTGCCGGCGAGCTGTACCAGGCCTGGGTGGTATGGGGTGGTGGAGCACGACAGGTGGAGAGTCCATCGAAGGACTGGTCTTGGCTGTCATAAAGGTAGACGTCCAGTGTGATGACATGGAAGGTGAGTGGAAGAGGCAGTTACACTGCTATGTGAGGATTTACGTGACACCAGCGATTTGTATTTTTATATTTTGTATACAGTACTGTATAATTATTTTTATATATTTTTGTATATAATATTTATATGTAGACTCCATCATACTATGCTAGTAATAGGATGGATCATGTTATGTTCAATCTTGCCTAAACTAAGATTGTTTGGTCTGAATAATTTTTTTGCATTTTTAATAATGGTTTCAAAATGCTGCAGGCATTGGCATCTAATAACCCTGTCTGGCATCCCTGTCTATGTGGCCGCAGTGTGGAAATCCAAGCCCGACTGGTTCAACCTTCCATGGTAAGAGCCGCACACCACTTTATTCAAAAGTAGAACCATGAAGTAACTATTTCATCACCATAGTATCCACCTCACCCTACTAACTCACTCAGTATTTTATTATCTACAAATTACAACTATATCAATATAATTTATTTATACCACTTTATAGTAGTATAGTAACAATGTGAATTCAAATTGTCATTACAGTATACTGGGGCATTTATTTTGTATAAAAAATGTACTGTTTCACCTTCTAATTAAAAATTTATTGCACATTCTGTATTAGATTCAGGATCTGCCTGATAAATTATCTGTGTTACTGCACTGGCATTGTAAGAATTTACCTGAATTTACCCAAAGGCTACCATTTCTCTAGTGTCGTTGATGGGACAAGAAGCCAATGGCTTGTCAAATGTCTCATCCCCCCTTTTTTCTGATGATTTTTTCCAGCTGGATTTGAATTGCAATACAGTATTGTCTTGGCATGTATAGCCCAAGTAAATAATAAATAAACAATATACATGCTGAAAATGGCAGGGCTCACTCAATCCCTAGATACTCATTTATAATATACTGTATATTCGTATACAGATACAAGCAACCCCTCAAATTCTCATGAAGCAAAAGTAGGTTCGGTGGATATACTACTAGGACCACTGAACCTGCAGGGGGATTTCCAGGACCTGCAGGGAATGTGTCCCTACAGGAAGCCCAGGCACTGGGATGCTATGCCAGACCCATAGAGCCATATAGGCTCTCTTTATTGTAACAAAATACTGTACAGAAATAGGTAAGCCAGCATGGCTAGGCTTGTGCCACTGTGAAGACTGACCTCGGTATGGTGAATGCAACTCGTGAACCACAGTGCATCCAACCAGCCAAAATCGCACCCGGCCTAAGAAAAGACAAAAAGGTTAAAGCCCATTGACTCACCCACAGCAAAGGCCGCCACAAGTGAAGAGGACCTCCAAAGGAACGATCCTCAAACACTGCAGGGCAGCACTAAAGGAGTACACAGGAAAGAGAGCCCTGAGCACATGCAGCTCTAAGTGCTCTTAGCTCCTGGCTCATACTGCACCAAAGTGCACAGAAATAGCCATGAATGCAAAACACCACTTAGCTGAAAAAACTGATACCAGAGTGAGAGTGACAGAGGCCACCTCACTCTCGCTACCATAAAAATAGAACTGATGGTGCAGCCAGCTGACACTGGGCTGCCTCATTCCGCCCTTCAAATAAGGAAAGGTGGGGCAAATGAGCTCGCACTAATTTGGCAAATTTTTTATCGTCTGTTTACAGTGTTGGGAGAGTTCTTTTGGTGGTTCTTGAGGCTGCGATCTCACTTATAACCAGCAGTGGTCTGTTTTGCTTCACTAACTTTCTGGGTGCTTTCTGTTGGTGGAAGATATGAATAAATTAATAATTAATAGTGATAGTGATTTTACTGTATGTGCCACTGCTCCCTGCGCCTCTTTGAAGGGGGCCCAGGTTCTGATCATGATCCCCAGTAGGCCAATAAAACTCTGCAACTGATGGCACCTAGTAGTATGGCACTCTATCAGAGTTGATAGCTTTAGGGGAACCATAAGGGGTCTCCCCCCCCCCCAACAAAAGGTGTGTGTGTGTGTGATGGGGGGGGTCCCCACAAGAGCCTTCTCCTTGGACAAGAGTGCAACCCTTCCTCCGAATAGACAGTACGTTTTAATACTAAATGTAATAAGTACATTCCTGATAGTCTGCAGAGTACATAAATACACTTAATTGTGTCGTTACATTTACCTCCCCATATATTCTCCTCATTTTCTGTTAATACACTCAAAATTTTAGGTTGAAGTTTTTGTGTTCAATTCTATATACACAAGTTTTAAATATAAAAAATTTATTTTTCAGTTTTATTAAAAATAGAAATTTTATACTCAGGAAAATATCCTGAGTTACTTTATAATTTATTGAAAGACTTTAGTTTAGTTCTATTATAAAATTTGTAATATCAATCAATATAGCTATAGGTTAAGTACTAATTGTAATTAAGAAGCAATAAATGCTATTTACATGCTTGTCTTCCTACACTCCCAAGGTTAGGTTAGGTCGTGATTTTCTATACAGCTTTTCAGGTAAACTCTAATATTCACAATATTTTGGTGCGATGCTGGCCATTAAGTGTATTATGTACTATGTCGCTAGTCAGGACTGTACTTATTACAATTAGATTAGATTTTTTATTCAGGTAAAGGTACATACATTGAAGATGAGTTACAAACATAATGTTGGAATATTAACATAATATCAACATAATGTTAGTATTAAAATGTACTGTCTATTCGAAGGATGGGCTGGGATAACTGTGTAGGAGAAAATGTACCACTGAGAAAGGTTGGAAATTTACGGTTGGAACGTGCATAAAGAGCTGTGGATGTTGAAAAAGCGAAAGAATTGTGGCAGAGCGCTGCCCACTTAAGCTGATGTCAGGTGAAAAGCTGGAGCCCCTCCCCATATCCTGAAACAAGAGAGGAATGGTGGTGCAATTGTCCTCACACTTCATATCTTGGTAATATTTGTTAATATATCTGCTTCTTTACTAATGTATTTATTATTATATATTTCAGATGAGGTGACATTCCAGCTGCAAAGATTGTTGCTAGTGGTGGCAGCTGAGCAACAGACAAATGAGCCTCTGTTAAGTCCCACTGACCAGCACCATTGACACAATTATTCCAGTAATGACGAGAGGATG
Source organism: Procambarus virginalis (assembly GCA_020271785.1). Lineage (NCBI taxonomy): Eukaryota > Metazoa > Arthropoda > Malacostraca > Decapoda > Cambaridae > Procambarus > Procambarus virginalis. Next base: position 5,794,997 of record WNGS01033470.1, read on the forward strand.
GGTAGGGGTAGGAGGAGGAGGAGTATGGAGGAAAAGGAAGATATGGAGAGAAAGAGGAAGGAAGTAGGTGGTACTGAAGTTATCAAGTGCCTGCTATATGCCACTAAGTCTGCAGACACTCCAGGAACATGAAAAAGAAGACATTCAGGTGATAAGAGAAGCAAAAACTTGGAGAGTTGCAGAAACATTATAGCAAGAGCAATGGTTAAGGAAGAAGTACTTAAGAGATGTGATTATAAATTAAAAGGAGATAATAAGTAAGACAAAAAATAAGATACAATATAAAGGATTGACCAGCTAAGCATATATTTGAAGCAATTTACATTATTATGTAAATTTGATATACTGTACTATATTTCTTATTGAAGTACTGCAATGTTCCATGTGTGGAGCAGGCTGGTGGCAACTTAAAAACCAGAAACCTAAAGAAAACAAAAAATTGATGATTAAAACAAACAATGGCTGTGTACAAGAAATAACATATCATAAGTCTTACGCATGATCTCTTGAATTAGAATTTAACAATAAATTCATTATTCATGGGCAATAATGAATTCAATATTTATTAGATGATATAGACAAATATTTAACCCAAACCACACACATGAAAGAATTGTAAGTGACAACATTTTGGTTCATTCTGAACCTTTATTGAGTCTATTTGATAAGGACCTAAACACACTGAAGCATCACTCATATTTTTTTTTTTAATTGTGTGGGTTGGATTAATTGTCAGCCACGTTATTGTGACTTATTACAAATTACTATTCTCTTAGAACAAATATTTATTAAAATACCTGCTAAATTTCCAGATTAAAATTGGTTATCTGCAATTCAAGAGAAAACTCATGAATGAGTTGGATTAGGAATAATTCTAGCCTAAATTTTTTTTAATTTTCTTTCTCCCTGATAAGCCCTAAGGGAAAAGTTCTTATAAAAAATCAGATAGAAGAAAGGGTGAACATCAATATTAAATTCTTGAGCATTTTCAATTTAGCGGATAGAGACTACAATGGAGTATCTTTGAACAAACTTTTTATTAAAAGAAAACTATGACCTGCAGATTTTAAAATATTAGTTTTTATAATAATAATACTGTATAATCAGTGTTTATGTAAGAAAATACTGTTTGTTATAAAATTAAAATTCTATGTTTTTTATCAGTTACTAATATAAACTTTGTCCTTTTTTTTAGTCTTATAATGACAGCCAAGACAGGAATATATATATACATAGTCACTTGAGTCCTGGACTATGTTCACGACTCAAATATTTTTGGTGGTTGGTGGGTAAGGTATTGTGGTGGCCTTAATAATGTTACCGAGGTTGAGAGCCCAACACCAAACAAACAGCTAAGACAAGTTTGTTTAATATGCAATATGGCTCCTCTTATATAGTGACCAAGATATCAGCTATCCCACTCCATGTAATGATCTTGACTTAGTAGGGAAATAAATATTCTATAGTAACTAAATTTTGAACACTTAGGTAATTACATATTGATATAATGTAACTTGACAGGAATTGTGTTAAGCTCTAAGCTGTGCAGCTATTTATAAGTATGACATCAAGGTGCGCATCACTAATAATAATTAACAAAAATTGCATAGATTGATGGAAGCATAGGAGGAAATCACAAAGTAATTGGGGCACAGTAGAAAATCACATAGCAATTGGAGCACAGGAGGAAATCACAGATAGTAATTAGAGCACAAAAAATATATCACAGATGATTGGAACACAGGAGGAAATCAAAGATAGTGATTGGAGAACTCAAGGAAATTGAAGATAGTGATTAGAGCAAAGGAGGAAGTGAAAGACAACAATTGGAGGAGCACAGGATGAAATCATATATGGTGATCCAAGCACAGGATGAAATCTCAGATGGTGATTGGTGTACAGGAAGAAATTGCAGATAATGACTGGAGCAATGAAAGGATTAAATAACACCTACAAATAGTATACAGTAATGGTAAATAAAATAACATACAATGTTGTATTGAAAATACAAATACTTAAGATTATTACCACAGGCTGATGGACTCGACATACTGGATATATAGATGTTTACTAAATTTACTGCATTGTGACCTAAATATGTAGATGTTGTAAACCTGTTTTGTATTTATTATTGTACTGTAACTGAAAACTTGTACCAATAGCATTCACTAGATGTGTGAGCTCATAATGTATTTAGACAGCTAATTGTGAATACTGTATATGTTTATAGGGTATGTATACATTGCCAAAGAATCTCTGAAAATCAAACCTCAAGGAGACTGACTTCAAACTTGGAATAAGCAGAGCATGCTAAGGCCCTGCATTGATAGCATAATGTTAACTTATAACCTAATATTATTGCATACCCTCTCTGCTAAAATTGCCAAATTTTAGGCTGCCTTATTTATTTTCTTTCTCACAAGAGAATGGTAGTTCCAGATACTGTATTCATCTTAATCTTCAATACAGTTGTCAAGCACTGATGCTGCAGTCTTGTCTTCCAGGGCAACACTGGTCTCCTGTGTCCTCCTTGCTTCTTAAGTCAATCACTTTGGCCTTCTCTGCAATGTATAGCTCCTCCTGCTTACCATAGCTTTCCTATCTACTTGGACTGGAACAGCAATGGCCGTGCTTTAGCAGGGTCAATGTTTGATCATTGATGGTTTAAGTGGTTGGTCACCATTCCTTAATGCATCCTTATATTCCAGCTGCTCCTCTTCACACACCTATTCCATGTGCTATATAGTCATACTGGTTTAGTGCTTTTGCCCGACAACAATCTTAACCTCTTATTAGCTTAGCCTTTCTTGTCAACTCTTTCATTGAATTTTCAATGTGAAACCTAAAAATCCCCATTCTACATGCATTTGAATTACTGGATCATCCATGGTTCATTGGTCCATGCTTGCCTGCAACCACATTTCTCTTATGTGATCTTAGCAAAACATTTGATGCATCCAAGCTAAGGGGACCAGAGATTCATATTACCAATTTTTTTTTATGCTATTATGTTGACGTAAATAGTTGATTATGTTAGTGGATTTTCCCAGACACCAATGGTTTGATTATTTGAAATTCTGCAGTACAGTACTGTACTTAAATTTGCCCATACCTCTGTTCCTGGTCTTGTGTTATAGACAGTAAGTTTTTTGGTCTACCACTGAAGTTTTTGGCTAGTCAGCAGGTTACCAGGGTTAAGCAGCTGTGTGCTTCTTAATGTTCACGTACTGATTTTGTGCGCATGTAGTCACCAACTAGTTCATAATAATAATAATTTCATTTATATAGATTACATTTGAAACAATATACAGTAATGGAGTACCCTTAACTTGAGCCTAATCAAGATAGAGATTGAAAATTATTATTTGTTATTGCCTCTGGTTAATAAATAATGAAAAAATCAACACAATCTTATATTCCGGTACATGCTAATGAGAGCAAATGAATACAGTAAATGGAATCTCAATACAATGTCATATTTACACAAGATTTTGGTAATTTTTAAATTGTGATATTATGTGCCTATTATGTTAGATACTTATAGTAACCATAATCTAACAATATACATTAATCAAAAAATTATATATTTTGTATTATAACATTATTTAAAAAATCCGAGTTGCATTTTTTGCAGCTAGAATATAAGGTCAACTTGTCTTTCACATTTTTTGTACTTATAATCTGTGTAACAATATAGTATTTTATATAATAAACACACGGTAGGATTTTTTTTCATCAGCATGAGGTGCCAATGGACAAAACTGTTTGGTCATTTTTGTAATGTTTCAGTGATTCTGCACACTAAAATAAACAAAATATAAATATATACATATACACTTGTATATATAGTGGCTCCTCCATTTAGAAATTTAATCCGTTCCCAGAGATGGGTCGTAACTCGAAACAAATTTTCCCATAAGAAATAATGTAAATTGAATTAATCTGTTCCACACTCCCAAAAATATTAACTTCAAAATACATTTCATACATAATGCACACACATTTTGTATTAAAGTACAGTATGTGCAAGTTATAGCTTACCTTTATTGATGACTCTTCTTGGCATATGCAAGACGGTGAGGAGAGGTGTTACTGTTTGGAAGGGAAGTCCCCTTCCATTATAACATCGGGCAGTGATGACTTCTCTGGGGTACTCTCTCTCTCTCTCTCTCTCTCCTACGTTTTGCCTACATACCACTAGGACCTGGTTGTGGCTCACTGCTTGTTTTTCTTAAGAACCTTTCCATAGAAAATTGTTTTTCCCTACATTTTAACGTTTGTCTGTAGTGAGGCATCAATCATTGAAAAGGTTAAGGCAATGGCCTACTGCAGCTTGATTTGGGCAAGTCTTTTCAACACAACTTTGAATTTCTTCCCATATTGCACACCACTTTTTAAGTGTTGAGGAACAAATGGCATGGTATATATTAATTAGTTTCATGCTTAGAAAGCAAAAAAGCCAAAAAACAATTAAATTCTTTACAGAGAATCCAAGTGCGATCATCACTAAGTGGACGATCTCGTAAACTGAAGCGGGATCGCCCGTGTCACCAGGAATCACGTGCTCCTTCGACCCATATGTGAATCAACAAAGTCGTAAGTCGAATTGAATTTTCCGACGAAATTGAGGTCGTAACTCAACAAATTTGTAAGTACTGTACAGGTATGGGCACTTGTAAGTCGAGGTTCCACTATATATATAAATACAACCTCGATTCGGCAAATCTCCGGCCAAGTCGCTCACTTTTCAGGCCAGATTTACTCGCCCGTTTTGACGCACAGTGACACCTCAGCTTACGAATGCCCCTCTTTACAAACTTTTTGGGTTACAGGCCCAATTTCTTCGCAAAATCTGAATTGGGTTACGAACTTTGCCTCGGGTAAAGAAGTTTCTTGATATGCATATGGTCAACCTAGCGTGTGGTGGCACAGCGACCACACCTCAGTTTATCATTGCCTCCCGCCTAGTGACAATCGCGCCTGAATTCTTTGTAAAGAATTTCAGTGTTTTTTGGATTTTTGGGTACAGTATTTGAACATACAGTAAAAGTTATTATATATCTCGCCATGGGTCCCAAGAAAGTCAGTGGTAAGGTTCAACCTAAGAAAATAGTTGTGAGTAGAGGCAGTAGAGGAAGTCCCTTCCTCATTAAGAAAATGTGTGAAGTATGGGAAGAACTGCAAAGTTTTGTTGAAAAAACTCGCCCAGATAAAGCTGTAGCAGGCCGTTGCATTGACATTTTAAAGGACAATGTGATGTCTTACTACAGACAAGTGTTAAAATGTAGGGAAAAATAAGTGTCTTTAGACAGATTCTTAGTAAGACAAGCAAGCAGTGAGCCACAACCAGGTCCTAGTGGTACTCCTGCAAAACATAGGAGAGAGTACCCCAGAGAAATCATCACTGCCTGATGTTATAATGGAAGGGGACTCCCCTTCCTAACACTAACACCTCTCCTCCTCTCCCCCCCCCCCCATCTTCCATATCCCTACAAGAGTCATCAATAAAGATAAGCAATAACTTGTACATACTTTAGTACTAAAGATTTGGGTGAATTAGGTATAAAATTTACTTTGAAGTTAATATTTTGGGAAGTGTGGAATGGATTTATTCGATGTACATTATTTCTTATGGAATTATTCGCTTCGGTTTATGAATTTACACGTTACAAACCATCTCTGGGAATGGATTAAATTCGTAAACCGAGGGTACCACTGTACTCTGGTTCACCGAAGCGGGGGTGTGCATATTTGCTTAGAATGTTGGGACAGAGTTTACAAGGTGGTGGAAAACTTTCCCATTCTATCACAGGTTACAATTAATAATTCCTTCATATGACAAGTTGGATCACACAAGTGGACAAGTGGACCACACAACAAGTGAACCATATTAACCAAACACCAGCCAGAGTGGTCCACACAATAAGTAAACTATATTAACCAAACACCAGCCAGAGTTGTTCACACAAGTGAACGACTGAGTTTCCAGGATTTTCGTTCACTGATTTGTGGCACACGTATCTTTGTAAATTAATTTAAATGCTGAAGTGTGAACAGCTAGCTACATGTGTTGAAATCTTCTTATATACATTTTCTGTGATGAAATAACATGAGTGTGAACAGATAAAGGAATACTGTACTGTGTTGTAAACCTCACTTGGTTTTCCTTCGTCTGTGTCGTCATAGTTCAGTGACCCATGACTCTGAAAGTTTCAGATAAAGATATAATTTCTAAAATGTGTTTTAATAGCTCTTTATTATCCTAATTATATTTCTAAACTAACTAAAACAAAAAATATACTGTAATATGATGGATATCTGCTACAGTATTTGAGAAATTATTTGTTATTGGCTCTAGTTTTCAAAACAACTGTAATGACTGGTATATAGTTTAGCTTTTGTGGTTGTTAATGTAAATGCTTCTCTTAGCTAAAATACCAGTTTGTTTTATGTGTGTTAATTTCTACGTTTCATTTATGTTTGAGAGTACTGGTATGTAAGAGTAAATGAGTATGACTGTGTGTGTAAAAGTTATCCCACTCATTTTCATGAGAGAAGCGTCCCTGGACTCCACGTGGGAGAGACTGTTGAGACTCCACACACACGGATTGTGTGGTGTGTGTGCTCGTGAGGTACCCACCTCATTGTGTGAGGTTATTGACCTCCATTTATATCCAAGTGACGGGAACTGTAATCGTAAATCTGGTGAGTGAGAGTTTTCCTTGTTAGTGTATAATCCCTTTCCCTGTGTTTAAATAAATGTAATGCACACACTGGTTGTTTCTAAAGTCCAATCCATGCAAAAATCTGGTATCGATCCCACGTGGTCATTCCTGTGTTTGAAGTATTTATAATAGCATATGGGTTCTACAAACTCTGGGTTTTAAGTAATGTACAGAACTGATACTGTGAATATGAAAGTAAGGACAGGTTTCATGAGTTCATACTCTAGGGTACGGCTTACCAGTTTCGTAACCTTGCACAAATCGAATGCGGGTGGACTGGTCTATTCCCTGTACAGACAGCCTTATGTGCTTTTCATTCGAATTCGTCGCTACAGTTCAGTTTCTTGGCCTATACACTATGTATATGTATAGGTCAAGAAATTTTCTTGGCCTATAATAATTCCTTGCCTGCATAAGTCTCTTGTCATACATAGACAAGAGACTTAATTTCAATACTCACAGTACATAGCCAAAGAAGCCTCTAAAACTGTTGGTATGCTATAAAAAATCAGACATTATATTCCCCACTCTGCTCTTCTCATGCTATACTACTTGAAAATCTAACCCTAGCTAACTTATAAGATCCTAATGCTAATATGGATGTATGAGGTTCATCCACTGCAAACTACCTTAAGACCATCAACAAGCAAAAATCTGCTATTGGTACTATAACAAACTCAGTCTTCAGACAACACACAGCCCCACTGTTTAAATCCTTAAACTTGCTAAACATACACACAACTCTTATGCTGTTTACATATACAAAACCTTGTTCCTAAATGCAAATCCTGATCTGAAACTCTTCCTTGATAAATGTAATAGAACCCATAAGCACCACACCAGATGTCTCTCTGTTATTCCTAGTTAGATTAAACCTATGCAAACACTCCATGCAAATAAAAGGATCCAATATATGGAACTCACTCTCTAATGTACGTATTAGCAAAAATTTCACCCTATACTTCATTCAAAAATAGAACAATGAAGTACCTAATTCATCTTCATAGTGTCCCATCTTGTGATGTTTTCTCACAGTATCTTCTGCTACCCATAAACTCAGAATACAGTACTGTATTACAATATAGAAATGCAACTTCATCAGTGTGATTTATTTTATCAATTTATGCTGAGGTTGTTATGTGAATTCAAATTTTGTTACTACAGTGCACCTATCATTACAGTTATTGGTTTACTTAGCGACTTGCCCAAAATGCTATGCTTGTTGGTGGCTTTGTGAGAATCTACCACAATCACCAGCGCATGTATTTCCACAACCCATTGTACCATGTGTATAAAATAAAATATATAGATAAATAAATCTGGGTTACCAGAGATTTATACCGTTGAATAACCACCTTTTCTTTGACGTCACAGGGTTCATTTGACTATTCCTAGGACTAAGTTGGGTTTTTTCCTGCAACTCACACTTATTGTGTAATTCTCAATGACTGGTGGATATAGTGATATTCTCACCAATATGTCAAACTAAAAATAAACAGATACTAAATTTTTCAAAAAGTTTCAAATACTGTACATGAATATCATTCTGGCTCCTTTGAAATATTAAAACTAGTCTTGACTTCAAAATGTAAATTTGATTTTGAACAAATTGCCTCAAATCACCTGCTATATTTCCATCAATTTCACATCCTGGCTTTCCCCAAAACCTTTCCTCCCATCCCCTGGCTGCTACTTATCTATCAGTACTTAGCTATCAGTAACTACAGAGAAGTTTAGTTTAGCTCTTTATGCCCCGCCTACTAATCTTGTTTAGACTACGTGCTACACACCTCCCGCATAACTCAATATGGCAACTTTAGTCAAAGTTATTTTGTAATTTTATGTTTTTCTAATTATTTACAGCTGATCATATACAGTACTGTAATCTGTACACTTGATTTTGAATTATATCACTAATATGCTGTGATATGTTCATATAATGAAAGAAATAAAATGCTGTAATACAATTACAGTACTGTACCAGAGCAAAATTGTAATTAATACTGCATTGAGGTTGCTTTTTTTTAATAAAAATAAGACAGTCGCTCAGATGTTTCACCTGTCCATGTATACAATAAACAAATACTGTATTTCAAAGCTAAACAGTACAGGGGTGAGATAAATAATACTGTTAAAACCCTTTTGCATTAACAAAAATAAAAATAGTAGAGATATTTGTACAATATAGATTGTTGGAACAGTTTTATTGAATAAATAGGATTCTTACAGATAATACCAATTTGTCTTTCAACAATGTGAAAATAAATAATTATTATGATAATGTATCGAGTGTTTGTGAGCCAGCTGCTTCCACTTACTTGAGAATTTTAGTTGCATACGTCCAGGTAATAATGAAATAGTTATATTAAGACTGCGTAAAAGTCATTGTGTGACATATTCTGGTAAGTACTGTACTGTATAATAATTACTTTTATGTTCAAAAAACAAAAAAGCACAAAAATAGTGAAATTCTTTACAAAGAATTAAAGCGCAATCGTCACTAAACGGGCAGTCTGGTAAACTGAAGTGGGGTTGCCCGTGCCACCAGGAACCACGCCCTCTGTCGACCAATACGTGTATCAACAAAGTCGCAAATCAAGGCAAAGGTCATAAGTCGAGTCAAACTTTCCGACGAAATTCGGGTTGCATCTCGAAAAATTTGTAAGTATTCACAATTCTTACGTCAAATTCGTAGAATTTGAATAATTACGAATTCTTATTTTCGCAATTCGTAAGACGAGGTTCCACTATAATTAATATTTTGTTAGTACTGTACCTGTATAGTATAGAGGCTCAAAAAGTTTTTATTGTTTACTGGACACTTAAAAAAGAATCAAAAGTGAATATTAAAATGTAATACTATACAATATTTAATTAATACCTCTAGAAACAATAGACCAATGCAGTAATTATATAAGACAGGTAAGAAAATGAGATAGAAAACCCCTTTCGTTTGCCTGAAATGCTATGTGTACCAGTGGCTTTAGGTATTGTATGTACTAGCTCTATCTATAAATCCAACACTATGTTTGTAAAACAACTACTGTATGTATGTACTTTCCTGAATAAAATTTACTTTACTAAAACTACAAGAAACAACCACAGAAAGGCAAACACCATACTTACCTTCAGCTGCTGATTCTGGCAGTTCTGCCACTAAAAGGAAGTAGGGTTGAAAAAAGATCACTACTACATCAAAATTTATTTCTTGGAAACTCTATAACATTAAATAACAGTGTAAAAGAAAATAGAATTTTCATAAGGAATTCTTAACATTACAATTTTATATTTTTCTTTTATTTGTACTAAAATATGAAGCGTAATTTTGTTACTGGTTGTTCTGAGGTGGAACTATCATTACCGACGGTAGTGAAACGAATCAGCAGGCTATTAAAATTTTGTTCCCTGGGACATTATATGGCTAAAGTATAAGGTGTTGGAATAGTTTAATGTGAATTGTCTTGACTTAACTTTGAACTCTGAGCAAAGTTTTATTGTGCTACTGTATTTTCCTCTAAAATTGGAGCTAAAGGGAGTGCAAACATTACAATATTAGGATGAGAGAAAAGAACCATGCAAGTTACCTCCTCCATGTGACAAGGGCGGCACAGTGTAAGCTTCTGAAACATGTAACACTCAACACCTCCTCCGTGTGACAAGGGCGGCACAGTGTAAGCTTCTGAAACATGTAACACTCAACACCTCCTCCGTGTGACAAGGGCGGCACAGTGTAAGCTTCTGAAACATGTAACACTCAACACCTCCTCCGTGTGACAAGGGCAGCACAGTGTAAGCTTCTGAAACATATAACACTCAACACCTCCTCCATGTGACAAGGACAGGCACAGTGTAAGCTTCTGAAACATGTAACACTCAGCACCACCTCCGTGTGACAAGGGCAGGCACAGTGTAAACTTCTGAAACATGTAACACTCAGCACCACCTCCGTGTGACAAGGGCAGGCACAGTGTAAACTTCTGAAACATGTAACACTCAACAAAGTTTGAGTATCATTTAAGATCCACTATTATTTTGACAAATTCTGTGATATCGTTATAAATAACAATGGTTATCCAACAGACTATACACATTCCACACAATATTTAGGAGGTTTAATGTGCTTTCATTAAGCTCTTCGTTCTCAGAAATTAATAAAGCTATAGCACACTAGTAATTACATAAGTGTAATTATCTAAGTGTAGTTACAGGACAAGAGTTACGCTCGTGGTGTCCCGTCTTCCCAGCACTCTTTTGTCATAAAACGCTTTGAAATTACTGACGGTTTTGGCCTCCACCACCTTCTCACCTAACTTATTCCAACCGTCTACCATTCAGTTTACAAAAGTGAATTTTCTGATATTTCTCTGGCAGCTTTGTTTTGTTAATTTAAATCTATGACCTCGTGTTCTTGAAGTTCCGGGTCTCAGGAATTCTTCCCTTTCAATTTTATCGATTCCTGTTACTATTTTGTACGTAGTGATCATATTACCTCTCTTTCTTCTAGCTTCTAGTTTTTGCATATTTAATGCCTCTAACCTCTTGTTCTTCACTTCTGGGAGCCATTTAGTAGCATGTCTTTGCACTTTTTCCAGTTTGTTGATGTGCTTCTTAGATATGGGCACCATACAACCGCTGCATATTCCAGCTTTGGTCTAACAAAAGTCGTGAACAATTTCTTTAGTATTTCTCCATCCATGTATTTAAAAGCAATTCTGAAGTTAGAAAGTGCAGCATAGGCTCCTGCACAATGTTCTTAATGTGCTCCTCAGGTGTTAGTTTTCTATCTAGAACCACCCCTAGATCCTTTCTTTGTCAGAATTCTCTAAAGATTTCTCACATAATATATAGGTTGTGTGAGGTCTATTTTCTCCAATTCCACATCCCATAACATGGCACTTATTCACATTAAATTCCATTTGCCAAGTGGTGCTCCATATACTTATTTTGTCCAGGTCTTCTTGAAGGGCATGACAATCATCTAAGTTTCTTATCTTCCCTATTATCTTAGCATCATCAGCAAACAGTTCATATAATTCTGTATTCCATCTGGTAGATCGTTATGTAAACAATGAACATTACTGGTGCAAGAACCGAACCCTGTGGTACTCCACTTGTGACATTTCTCCAGTCAGATACATTGCCTCTGATTACGGCCCTCATTTTTCTATCAGTTAGGAAATTTTTCATCCATGTTAGAAGCTTACCTGTCACCCCTCCAATATGTTCCAGTTTCCAGAACAACGTCTTATGTGGAACTGTCAAAAGCCTTTTTTAGGTCCAGATAGATGCAGTCAACCCAACCATCTCTTTCCTGTAAAATCTCTGTGGTCGATCATAGAAATTGAGTAAATGTTACATAGGATCTTCCAGATCGAAACCATACTGTCTGTTGATATTATATCTTTTTCTCCAGTGTTCTACCCATTTAGTTTAAATTATTTTTCCAATATTTGACTATTACACTTGTCAATGACACAGGTCTATAATTGAGGGGGGGTCTTCTCTGCTGCTACTTTTGTAGATTGGAACTATGTTAGCCTTTTTCCACACATCAGCTACAACTCCTGTAAACAGGGATGCCTGAAAAATCAGTTGAATGGAATGCTGAGCTCAGGTGCACATTCTCTCAGAACCCATGGTGAAACTCCATCTGGGCCAACTGCTTTGTTCTTACTTAGCTCTTTGAGCATTTTTTACACTTCGTGTCTAGACACCTCTATGTGCTCTATGTTGTTCTCTGGAACTCTTATTTCTGTCTGGTTCCCTGAAGATTTCATTTTGTACAAACACACTTTGGAACTTTTCGTTTCATGTTTCACACATTCCTTTTCATTTTCCATGAATATTTCCCATTTTCAACCTCTGAATATTATCCTTTACCTGCAATTTGTTGTTATGAATTTAAAGAATAGACTGGTTCTGTTTTATATTTGTCCGCAATCCCTTTTTCAAAATTTGTTTCTACCTCTCTCCTCACTGCCATGTGGTTGTTTCTCGCATCTTTGTATCACTGATATGTTGGGGGTTTGGCCTCTTCTATATTGATTCCATTTTGTCTCTTTTGGTCTCTGGCCCTCTCACAATTTCTGTCGAACCAATCCTGTTTCCTAGTTCTGCATCTCTGCTTTGATATAATTTTTTTGGTGTTTTATCATATATGGTATTTCACAAAACTTGACATTCATCTCATTTACTTCATGTCCTAACAGCAAGTCTTTCCAGTCAAATTCCTTAAGAAATGTCTGAATTCCCCATAATGACCTCTCCTGAAATCAGGCTTTTCAACTGCTTCAACCTCATTTTCTCACAGATTATAACACATTGCATACTTTATTCCCAAAAAGACATGGTCACTTTTACTCAAGGGAGGGAGGTACTACATGTCAAATATCTTTCTCTTTCCTGGTAAATATCAAATCAATATGGAGGGAACATCCCCTCCCTCATCCTCGTAGCTTGTTTAACATGTTGAAACATAAATGTTTCCAGGATGAGGTTTACGAATCTATAAGTCAAAATCCTCTGTTCTAGCTTCATATGCCTCCCAGTCTATGGCTTCAAGTTGAAGTCGCCGACTACCAACAGTCGTGATCTATCTTTATCAGCTCTCGCTATAATCTCTATCATTATTGTTATAAGACCTCTCATTTATTATCCACGTCTCCTTTGACTATGTGTTGCATGGCGGTGGACTATATGCATTTGATCGTGTAGTTTATCATCCGATTGCGATCTCTAGTGCTATTATGTCAACTTCTCATGGATTGGCAATCATTAATTCATTTACCTTTAGGTGTTCTTTCACCAGCCCACAGCAACGCACTGCCTTTCTAATTTTTCTGTCCTGTCTCCAGACTGTGTAGCCCCTTAGGAATATGACCTCATTTAAAATATTATCTTCAAGTTTTGTCTCCGTGAGGCAACAATGTCTGGTGTCTGCAGCTGTATACATCACTTAACTCCAGTATCTTCGATCTCACTCCATCTATGTTGGTGTATGCAATTTTCAGGAACATGTTCCCCCTCTCCTTATTCTTCACTCCCCTGTCTCTAGTGATTTTGTCGGTTTGTCTTTTTGTACCATTTTACTGGTCTTCCTACCCCTATCACTTTGTAGAAAAAAAGAATTATTTCTTTTCATTCCTGCTCTTATTTAGATGTTTTGCCTCGACGAGGTTCAGTTTTAGCTTTCTGTCTTCCTTGAAAGATCTTGTCTTAATGACCATATTTTGCCTTCCTCATCACTTTGTAATTTTCTAGCATTCCTTAGTACTTCTTCCATCTGTTTGGCACCATTTAGGGTGATCCTCAAAGGTCGATCTTTCCCTTTTACATATCTGCCTATTCTCCTGTAGTCGCACACATTCTCTATGGTTGTAAGACCTTCCACGAGGCCAACAATTTATCTACTACTTTTGCTTCTTCTACAGCTCTTTCTGANGTGACTGTTAACCCTGACCCCTGGTACTGTGACTGTTAACCCTGACCCCTGGTACTGTGACTGTTAACCCTGACCCCTGGTACTGTGACTGTTAACCCTGACCCCTGTACTGTGACTGTTAACCCTGACCCCTGGTACTGTGACTGTTAACCCTGACCCCTGGTACTGTGACTGTTAACCCTGACCCCTGGTACTGTGACTGTTAACCCTGACCCTTGTACTGTGACTGTTAACTCTGACCCCTGGTACTGTGACTGTTAACCCTGGCCCCTGGCACTGTGTCTGTTAACCCTGGCCCCTGGTACTGTGACTGTTAACCCTGACCCCTGGTACTGTGTCTGTTAACCCTGACCCCTGGTACTGTGTCTGTTAACCCTGACCCCTGGCACTGTGTCTGTTAACCCTGGCCCCTGGTACTGTGACTGTTAACCCTGACCCCTGGTGCTGTGTCTGTTAACCCTGGCCCCTGGTACTGTGACTGTTAACCCTGACCCCTGGCACTGTGTCTGTTAACCCTGGCCCCTGGTACTGTGACTGTTAACCCTGACCCCTGGTACTGTGTCTGTTAACCCGGCCCCTGGTACTGTGTCTGTTAACCCTGACCCCTGGCACTGTGTCTGTTAACCCTGGCCCCTGGTACTGTGACTGTTAACCCTGACCCCTGGTACTGTGTCTGTTAACCCCTGACCCCTGGTACTGTGTCTGTTAACCCTGCCCCTGGTACTGTCACTGTTAACCTGGCCTCTGGTACTGTGACTGTTAACCCTGACCCCTGTACTGTGTCTGTTAACCCTGACCCCTGGTACTGTGACTGTTAACCCTGACCCTGGTACTGTGACTGTAACCCTACACTGTGACTGTTAACTCTGACCCCTGGTACTGTGTCTGTTAACCCTGACCCCTGGTACTGTGACTGTTAACTCTGACCCCTGGTACTGTGACTGTTAACCCTGACCCCTGGTACTGTGCTGTTAACCCTGACCCCTGGTACTGTGACTGTTACCCTGACCCCTGGTACTGTGACTGTTAACCCTGACCCCTGGTACTGTGACTGTTAACCCTGGCCCCTGGTACTGTGACTGTTAACCCTGACCCCTGGTACTGTGACTGTTAACCCTGCCCCTGGTACTGTGACTGTTAACCCTGGCCCCTGGTACTGTGACTGTTAACCCTGACCCTGGTACTGTGTCTGTTAACCTTGGCCCCTGGTACTGTGTCTGTTAACCCTGACCCCTGGTACTGTGACTGTTAACCTTGGCCCTGTACTGTGACTGTTAACCCTGACCCCTGGTACTGTGTCTGTTAACCCTGACCCCTGGTACTGTGACTGTTAACCCTGACCCCTGGTACTGTGACTGTTAACCCTGACCCCTGGTACTGTGACTGTTAACCCTGACCCCTGGTACTGTGACTGTTAACCCTGACCCCTGGTACTGTGACTGTTAACCCTGGCCCCTGGTACTGTGACTGTTAACCCTGGCCCCTGGTACTGTGACTGTTAACTCTGACCCCTGGTACTGTGTCTGTTAACCCTGCCCCTGGTACTGTGTCTGTTAACCTTGGCCCTGGTACTGTGTCTGTTAACCCTGACTCCTGGTACTGTGACTGTTAACCCTGGCCCTGGTACTGTGTCTGTTAACCCTGGCCCCTGGCACTGTGTCTGTTAACCCTGACCCCTGGTACTGTGACTGTTAACCCTGACCCCTGGTACTGTGACTGTTAACCCTGACCCCTGGTACTGTGACTGTTAACCCTGCCCCTGGTACTGTGACTGTTAACCCTGACCCCTGGTACTGTGTCTGTTAACCCTGACCCCTGGTACTGTGACTGTTAACCCTGACCCCTGGTACTGTGACTGTTAACCCTGACCCCTGGTACTGTGACTGTTAACCCTGGCCCCTGGTACTGTGACTGTTAACCCTGACCCGGGTACTGCGTCTGTTAACCCTGACCCCTGGTACTGTGACTGTTAACCCTGACCCCTGGTACTGTGACTGTTAACCCTGACCCCTGGTACTGTGACTGTTAACCCTGGCCCCTGGTACTGTGACTGTTAACCCTGACCCCTGGCACTGTGACTGTTAACCCTGACCCCTGGTACTGTGACTGTTAACCCTGACCCCTGGTACTGTGACTGTTAACCCTGGCCCCTGGTACTGTGACTGTTAACCCTGACCCCTGGCACTGTGTCTGTTAACCCTGACCCCTGGTACTGTGACTGTTAACCCTGGCCCCTGGTACTGTGTCTGTTAACCCTGACCCCTGGTACTGTGTCTGTTAACCCTGACCCCTGGTACTGTGACTGTTAACCCTGGCCCCTGGTACTGTGACTGTTAACCCTGACCCCTGGCACTGTGACTGTTAACCCTGACCCCTGGTACTGTGACTGTTAACCCTGACCCCTGGTACTGTGACTGTTAACCCTGGCCCCTGGTACTGTGACTGTTAACCCTGACCCCTGGCACTGTGTCTGTTAACCCTGACCCCTGGTACTGTGACTGTTAACCCTGGCCCCTGGTACTGTGTCTGTTAACCCTGACCCCTGGTACTGTGTCTGTTAACCCTGACCCCTGGTACTGTGACTGTTAACCCTGGCCCCTGGTACTGTGACTGTTAACCCTGACCCCTGGTACTGTGACTGTTAACCCTGACCCCTGGTACTGTGTCTGTTAACCCTGACCCCTGGTACTGTGACTGTTAACCCTGACCCCTGGTACTGTGACTGTTCATCTGGCCATCAGCTCGCCAGGGTTCAGTCTGGGACAATTATAAAGCCATTACAGTGTCATCCTTCATTTATGCTGGTGAAATATGGCGCCACTTTCCCGCAGACTGTTGATTCCGCCTGTTCCACCCGCCTCTTCCACCCGCCTGTTCCACCCGCCTCTTCCACCCGCCTGTTCCACCCGCCTCTTCCACCCGCCTCTTCCACCCGCCTCTTCCACCCGCCTCTTCCACCCGCCTGTTCCACCCGCCTCTTCCACCCGCCTCTTCCACCCGCCTCTTCCTCCCTCACCCATAATGTTCTTGACTGGCCGTTGATTAATCTATATTACCACGCTGAGATAAGGAGTCTTCCTGAACAATTAATAACCAGGATGTGTCACAACGGAAAGATGGATGGTTTTCTGAAGAGATATTTATAAGAATGTTGCACCAAGACTGTAACTTTGTTGAATTGTGTGAGTGTCTATTGTTGCAAAGATTGTCCTCTTTGGACCTAGACATAAAGATATTTGTGTGTATGTCTGCAGGAACATGCTACGTCTGTGGAGGAAGGAAAAGTATATGTTTATCTCTCAATATTTCGTAATATGTTTATTGTTTGTGATTTTTTTTGTCAATTTTTTGCCCCGAGGGGCGAGTTTATTGGGCAGAGCCACTCATCCTGTGAGTGGACACACTGCCATAGTGACAGTATTGGGCAGCGTCACTCATCCTGTGAGTGGACACACCGCCATAGTGACAGTATTGGGCAGAGCCACTCATCCTGTGAGTGGACACACCGCCATAGTGACAGTATTGGGCAGAGCCACTCATCCTGTGAGTGGACACACCGCCATAGTGACAGTATTGGGCAGCGCCACTCATCCTGTGAGTGGACACACCGCCATAGTGACAGTATTGGGCAGAGCCACTCATCCTGTGAGTGGACACACCACCATAGTGACAGTATTGGGCAGAGCCACTCATCCTGTGAGTGGACACACCGCCATAGTGACAGTATTGGGCAGCGCCACTCATCCTGTGAGTGGACACACCGCCATAGTGACAGTATTGGGCAGCGCCACTCATCCTGTGAGTGGACACACCGCCATAGTGACAGTATTGGGCAGCGCCACTCATCCTGTGAGTGGACACACCGCCATAGTGACAGTATTGGGCAGCGCCACTCATCCTGTGAGTGGACACACCGCCATAGTGACAGTATTGGGCAGCGCCACTCATCCTGTGAGTGGACACACCGCCATAGTGACAGTATTGGGCAGCGCCACTCATCCTGTGAGTGGACACACCGCCATAGTGACAGTATTGGGCAGCGCCACTCATCCTGTGAGTGGACACACCGCCATAGTGACAGTATTGGGCAGCGCCACTCATCCTGTGAGTGGACACACCGCCATAGCAGCATGTACAACACTCCCCAATAGCAAGAAAACCCGCTGGGTTGTTCATCCTGTCACTTGTACCCAGACACAGCTGGGACTTGCTTAACTGTCTCAAGTGAACAGCTCCTCAAACAAGAAGATTAACATCTGTCCACCCTTAAAACCTTACGTTATCTTGCGGGTGCAAAATGGGGGAATGTTTTAAAAGAACATTATCAATATTTGACAAAGTGTTTTCCTAACTCAAACAATGTTGGATTTATTATTCTACACATTTCTAATGCCTCTCAGGTGTTCACATTCACGTAGATGTATTAATAAACTCTGGTTTCAGACAACACTCAGCCCCCTTGTTTAACTCCCTAAACATGCTAAACATAATCTCACTCCACAAATTCTCTTGTGTCAATTACATATACAAAACCCTGTTCTTAAATGCAAATCCTGCTCTGAAACTCTTCCTGGACAGATGTAATAGGACCCATTATCACCACACCAGAAATAAATATCTCTTTGATATCCCCAGAGTCAAACTTAATCTGTGTAAAAACACTATGCAAATAAAGGGACCCAGTCTATGGAACTCGCTCCCTAATGAATTGAAAAGCTGCCCAACTTTTGGCTCATTCAAAAACAAAAACAAAAGTTACCTAATTTCATCTTCATGGTTTCCTACCTTGTGCTTTAAAATTGCTCTGTATCTATTGCAACCCAATCTCCCAATATTTGTGTACCTAAGCCAAACAACTTTACCATTGTGATCATTGCTGTCGTCTTATATGTGCTATCAATGTGCTGTATGATGCCTATTAATCTTTGTTAAATTATCAATCAAGTTGTCAATGCTATCAATCAGAGTTACCGATGTGCTTTAATATACCTACTAATCTCTCCCATTTTTTTTACAATGTACCCGATAACCTTTTTAAAAATTTTGCTAGAATTCACCTACTTAAAATTATGTTACATTAAGGACCTGCCCGAAACGCTGCGCGTACTAGTGGCTTTACAAGAATGTAAACACCATGTTATGTATCCTCACACTCCCAATGTACCTTCTTGTATATATATAAATAAATAAATAGTGGTCAAGGCTGGTTGATGTGTGTCTATATACAGTATGTATGAACACGTTGTACTGAACGTGGTGAGAATAGCTTGAGCTGCCTCATCTCTCTGTCTCTATTTAACTCAATAAACTTATTTCAATTTCAACTCCACCCTCTCACTCAAGTCACCTTCACCCTTCCACTACACCCACCCGGCAACGATTGTCTTCTCTGACTTAATGTCTCCACATTCCTCCCAAAAGCTCCGCACTACACCAGTGGCCTCCACACTACACCCGTGGCCTCCACACTACACCCGTGGCCTCCACACTACACCAGTGGCCTCCACACTACACCAGTGGCCTCCACACTACACCAGTGGCCTCCACACTACACCCGTGGCCTCCACACTACACCAGTGGCCTCCACACTACACCCGTGGCCTCCACACTACACCCGTGGCCTCCACACTACACCCGTGGCCTCCACACTACACCCGTGGCCTCCACACTACACCAGTGGCCTCCACACTACACCCGTGGCCTCCACACTACACCCGTGGCCTCCACACTACACCCGTGGCCTCCACACTACACCCGTGGCCTCCACACTACACCCGTGGCCTCCACACTACACCAGTGGCCTCCACACTACACCCGTGGCCTCCACACTACACCCGTGGCCTCCACACTACACCAGTGGCCTCCACACTACACCCGTGGCCTCCACACTACACCAGTGGCCTCCACACTACACCCGTGGCCTCCACACTACACCCGTGGCCTCCACACTACACCCGTGGCCTCCACACTACACCCGTGGCCTCCACACTACACCCGTGGCCTCCACACTACACCAGTGGCCTCCACACTACACCCGTGGCCTCCACACTACACCAGTGGCCTCCACACTACACCCGTGGCCTCCACACTACACCCGTGGCCTCCACACTACACCCGTGGCCTCCACACTACACCCGTGGCCTCCACGCTACACCCGTGGCCTCCACGCTACACCCGTGGCCTCCACACTACACCCGTGGCCTCCACACTACACCCGTGGCCTCCACACTACACCCGTGGCCTCCACACTACACCCGTGGCCTCCACACTACACCCGTGGCCTCCACACTACACCCGTGGCCTCCACACTACACCCGTGGCCTCCACACTACACCCGTGGCCTCCACACTACACCCGTGGCCTCCACACTACACCCGTGGCCTCCACACTACACCCGTGGCCTCCACACTACACCCGTGGCCTCCACACTACACCCGTGGCCTCCACACTACACCCGTGGCCTCCACGCTACACCCGTGGCCTCCACACTACACCCGTGGCCTCCACGCTACACCCGTGGCCTCCACGCTACACCCGTGGCCTCCACACTACACCCGTGGCCTCCACACTACACCCGTGGCCTCCACACTACACCCGTGGCCTCCACACTACACCCGTGGCCTCCACACTACACCCGTGGCCTCCACACTACACCCGTGGCCTCCACACTACACCCGTGGCCTCCACACTACACCCGTGGCCTCCACACTACACCCGTGGCCTCCACACTACACCAGTGGCCTCCACACTACACCCGTGGCCTCCACACTACACCCGTGGCCTCCACACTACAACCCGTGGCCTCCACACTACACCAGTGGCCTCCACACTACACCCGTGGCCTCCACACTACACCCGTGGCCTCCACACTACACCCGTGGCCTCCACACTACACCCGTGGCCTCCACACTACACCCGTGGCCTCCACACTACACCCGTGGCCTCCACACTACACCCGTGGCCTCCACGCTACACCCGTGGCCTCCACGCTACACCCGTGGCCTCCACACTACACCCGTGGCCTCCACACTACACCCGTGGCCTCCACACTACACCCGTGGCCTCCACACTACACCCGTGGCCTCCACACTACACCCGTGGCCTCCACACTACACCCGTGGCCTCCACACTACACCCGTGGCCTCCACACTACACCCGTGGCCTCCACACTACACCCGTGGCCTCCACACTACACCAGTGGCCTCCACACTACACCCGTGGCCTCCACACTACACCCGTGGCCTCCACACTACACCCGTGGCCTCCACGCTACACCCGTGGCCTCCACGCTACACCCGTGGCCTCCACACTACACCAGTGGCCTCCACACTACACCCGTGGCCTCCACACTACACCCGTGGCCTCCACACTACACCCGTGGCCTCCACACTACACCCGTGGCCTCCACACTACACCCGTGGCCTCCACACTACAACCCGTGGCCTCCACACTACACCAGTGGCCTCCACACTACACCCGTGGCCTCCACACTACACCCGTGGCCTCCACACTACACCCGTGGCCTCCACACTACACCCGTGGCCTCCACACTACACCCGTGGCCTCCACACTACACCCGTGGCCTCCACACTACACCCGTGGCCTCCACACTACACCCGTGGCCTCCACACTACACCAGTGGCCTCCACACTACACCCGTGGCCTCCACACTACACCCGTGGCCTCCACACTACACCCGTGGCCTCCACACTACACCCGTGGCCTCCACACTACACCAGTGGGCTCCACACTACACCAGTGGCCTCCACACTACACCCGTGGCCTCCACACTACACCCGTGGCCTCCACACTACACCCGTGGCCTCCACACTACACCCGTGGCCTCTACACTACACCCGTGGCCTCCACACTACACCCGTGGCCTCTACACTACACCCGTGGCCTCCACACTACACCCGTGGCCTCCACACTACACCCGTGGCCTCCACACTACACCCGTGGCCTCCACACTACACCCGTGGCCTCCACACTACACCCGTGGCCTCTACACTACACCCGTGGCCTCCACACTACACCCGTGGCCTCCACACTACACCCGTGGCCTCTACACTACACCCGTGGCCTCCACACTACACCCGTGGCCTCTACACTACACCCGTGGCCTCCACACTACACCCGTGGCCTCCACACTACACCCGTGGCCTCCACACTACACCAGTGGCCTCCACACTACACCAGTGGCCTCCACACTACACCCGTGGCCTCCACACTACACCAGTGGCCTCCACACTACACCAGTGGCCTCCACACTACACCCGTGGCCTCCACACTACACCCGTGGCCTCCACACTACACCCGTGGCCTCCACACTACACCCGTGGCCTCCACACTACACCCGTGGCCTCCACACTACACCAGTGGCCTCCACACTACACCCGTGGCCTCCACACTACAGAACCTTCCAGCACCCATGCAGGTACTCACAGTCTCAAAAGCCCTCTATAAAGCTTGACAATAAGCAGGGACCTTCCTGGGCCTCCATAACTTACAAAAAAAAATCTTTGGAACTAATGGGCATTGTTCCAGTGTTCCAGGAGTGTCCCCGGGGGGCAGGGGTGGTGAGCCCCCCCCCATCCCGTGGGGACCGTGAGGGGGGGGCGCTGGGGTTGGGGAGGGGGGTGGCACTGTGTCAACAGTGCCACCCCCCCCCTGTCCCCGCCCCCTAAAAAAACACTTTCGTGGGTGAGAGCAATAATGAGGGGGGGGGGGGGGTGGGGGGGGGGGTGAGGAGGGGTATGGGGGAGAAGGGGGCGGGTGGCCTGTGGGCGGGGGGGGGGAGGGCAAGAGAAGAAAGGGTGGGCTGGGGTGTGGGGGGCGGGGGTGGAAATTACGACCGGCCGCTTCTCTTCGGCAATCACGGCGTGGGTGGGAGGGGGCCGGAGAGACAGGGAGAGAGAGAGAAGGAGAGGGAAGAGAGCTAGAGGCCAGGTGACCTTCCTCAGGATACCAGCCACAACAGTTCCCTAACTCCATGGGTACCTATTTCACTTCTACGTGAGCAGGAGCCTCGAGTGACAGGAAGCGTGCCCAACACCTCTGGGATAGAACCCCGGCACTTGGATAGTGAGCTGAAGACGTAGACTACTGTGCTACAGGGGTATGTTCTGTCATATTGTGTCGTCTCACTCCCTACAACCTAACCTATCCTCCTAACCCAACCACAAGCTGCTGACGAACCCAACCAACCCATCTATCATTCCAATATATAGAAAACGTATATATTTGTGAGCCGTGGAAGAATGGACTGGAGTAACGTTAAGAGACTGACGGCGATGGATTGGCAAAGTTGTGGTCATCAATCCTAGCTATCAGTCGCTTTCCTGGCACATGGTCCGAGGCTCTGGTGGTGGTGGTGGTGGGGGTGGTGGTGAAGGGCGTCGGTGGTGGGGGTGGTGAAGGGCGTCGGTGGTGGTGGTGGGGGTGGTGAAGGGCGTCGGTGGTGGTGGTGGTGAAGGGCGTCGTGGTGGTGGTGGGGGGGGTGGTGAAGGGCGTCGGTGGTGGTGGTGGTGAAGGGCGTCGGTGGTGGTGGGGGGGGGGTGGTGAAGGGCGTCGGTGGTGGTGGTGGGGGTGGTGAAGGGCGTCGATGGTGGTGGTGGTGGGGGGGGGTGGTGAAGGGCGTCGGTGGTGGTGGTGGGGGGGTGAAGGGCGTCGGTGGTGGTGGTGGTGGTGGGGGTGGTGAAGGGCGTCGGTGGTGGTGGTGGGGGTGGTGAAGGGCGTCGGTGGTGGTGGTGGGGTGGTGAAGGGCGTCGGTGGTGGTGGTGGGGGTGGTGAAGGGCGTCGGTGGTGGTGGTGGGGGTGGTGAAGGGCGTCGGTGGTGTGGTGGGGGTGGTGAAGGGCGTCGGTGGTGGTGGTGGTGGTGGTGAAGGGCGTCGGTGTGGTGGTGGTGGGGGTGGTGAAGAAGGGCGTCGGTCGTGGTGATGGGGGTGGTGAAGGGTGTCGGTGGTGGTGGTGGGGGGTGAAGGGTGTCGGTGGTGGTGGTGGTGGGGGTGGTGAAGGGTGTCGGTGGTCGTGGTGGTGGGGGTGGTGAAGGGCGTCGGTGGTGGTGGTGGTGGGGGTGGTGAAGAAGGGCGTCGGTCGTGGTGATGGGGGTGGTGAAGGGTGTCGGTGGTGGTGGTGGTGGGGGTGGTGAAGGGCGTCGGTGGTCGTGGTGATGGGGGTGGTGAAGGGTGTCGGTGGTTGGTGGTGGGGGTGGTGAAGAAGGGCGTCGGTCGTGGTGATGGGGGTGGTGAAGGGTGTCGGTGGTGGTGGTGGTGGGGGTGGTGAAGGGCGTCGGTGGTCGTGGTGGTGGGGGTGGTGAAGGGTGTCGGTTGTGGTGATGGGGGTGGTGAAGGGTGTCGGTGGTGGTGGTGGGGGTGGTGAAGGGTGTCGGT
>WNGS01033470.1:5856114-5869291 GCA_020271785.1 Procambarus virginalis
GCCTTATTGGTGGGAGACAAGCTTGAGGGGGGAAGGTCAAGACTGTACTGAAGCCTCACTAGTGTCCCCAACCGTCTTGTACCGTCTATGTCTGTCTGTCTGTCTGTCTGTCTTGCTCTTACTGTCTGCCTTATGTCTCACTGTCTACCTTCTGTCTCACTCTCTGCCTTCTGTCTCACTGTTCAACCTGTCCTCTTACAAAGAAATCGCATTTCTCTCGTACGCCAAAAGACCAAAAACTGTCGTACCTGAAAAATGGAAGCTGCTGGCGAAAGTGACGTACTATCCCGTTCTCTGCTTTGAGTCCTCTGGTGGGTTAGGAGAGGGCACTTTACATTGACCGTTTTCTTGGCGTTGGGGAAACCTTAGGATGACCTAAGTGATCTCGAACACTGTAACCAAATGGTCGCCCCTTAGAGCATAAATCTGCCATCTTTGCTGATTAAATCTACGGACTTCAGGCAGAACATTTCATATCTACAGACTTCGTGGCCGAGGGGCTTTAGGAGCCGTGCCCCCCTTCAGGGATGGGGGGGGGGGTCACTAGGCCGACCCTTGCCCCGTTATATTGATCCGGATAAAATCATTAATCCGGCAAAGGTTAAAGAGGCTGGCAGCTAGCGTCTGGCCTCCAGGGGCCAGATTCGCGAAGCAGTTACGCAAGTATTTTACGGACGTGTACATCTTTCCTCAATCTTTGACGGCTTCGGTTACATTTATTAAACAGTTTACAAGCATGAAAAACTTCCCAATCATGGTGTCTTATTATAAACAGCCTCCTGGTGCTTCGGGGCTCATTAACTTTTTAATAACTGTAAACAAAGCCGCCAAAGATTGACAAAAGATGTACAGGTTCCTAAGTGCTTGCGTAATTGTTTCGTGAATCTGGCCTCCAGTCTTGAGCAAACAGGCAGACATTCTTTTATAGATATAGATAACTATTTGGTTAACCCTCATATTACCGCTCTATCTATACCTTAACCCCCGCCCCTCTATCTCTCCATTCCTGACCCTCTTCCCCGACCACCCCCCTCGCCTAATGTCCACCCCGAAGCCCCACACCCCAGGACTCCCCCTCCGCAGGGCCCCGCCCCGACACGACACGTACCCCTCACCCCACCTCCATCACCCCAACCTCCCGTCTGCGAGGCGTTGTTACTAGCAGCGAGGGTAGTGGAGGGGTATGGTCCCCTTGGGCCCCCATCGCAGGGGGGGGAGTGTGTGCTGTGCCCCACGGGGGTTAGGGGGATGGGCACGCCCCGGATGGCTTCATTATTCACTCATCCCGTGCCCAGGAAGGATGATAGACACGGGGCATGCGGAAGGCAGGCACCACGCTGCCACGGACTGGCAGGGATTGATCGATTCATTGATTGATTAGGCATTTCTCCTGTGACGTTGATGTCTCCGTCCTCGGCGCTCAGTTGAGAGACCCGGGATCAATCCCCCGGGGCAGGTTGAGCACTTTTCCTGTCACCCGATGCCTCTGTTCACCTACCGGTGAATAGGTATCCAGGAGTTAGGTTACTGTTGTGGGTTGCCTCCTGGGGAACGTCAGTAGTTGGCCTAGAGGGCGCCAGACACAGGTAGAGGTCTTGAGCAAGGCGCCAGACACGGGTAGAGGTCTTGAGCAAGGCGCCAGACACGGGTAGAGGTCTTGAGCAAGGCGCCAGACACGGGTAGAGGTCCTGAGCAAGGCGCCAGACACGGGTAGAGGTCTTGAGCAAGGCGCCAGACACGGGTAGAGGTCCTGAGCAAGGCGCCAGACACGGGTAGAGGTCCTGAGCAAGGCGCCAGACACGGGTAGAGGTCCTGAGCAAGGCGCCAGACACGGGTAGAGGTCCTGAGCAAGGCGCCAGACACGGGTAGAGGTCCTGAGCAAGGCGCCAGACACGGGTAGAGGTCCTGAGCAAGGCGCCAGACACGGGTAGAGGTCCTGAGCAAGGCGCCAGACACGGGTAGAGGTCCTGAGCAAGGCGCCAGACACGGGTAGAGGTCCTGAGCAAGGCGCCAGACATGGGTAGAGGTCCTGAGCAAGGCGCCAGACACGGGTAGAGGTCCTGAGCAAGGCGCCAGACACGGGTAGAGGTCCTGAGCAAGGCGCCAGACACGGGTAGAGGTCCTGAGCAAGGCGCCAGACACGGGTAGAGGTCCTGAGCAAGGCGCCAGACACGGGTAGAGGTCCTGAGCAAGGCGCCAGACACGGGTAGAGGTCCTGAGCAAGGCGCCAGACACGGGTAGAGGTCCTGAGCAAGGCGCCAGACACGGGTAGAGGTCCTGAGCAAGGCGCCAGACACGGGTAGAGGTCTTGAGCAAGACGCCAGACACGGGTAGAGGTCCTGAGCAAGGCGCCAGACACGGGTAGAGGTCCTGAGTAAGACGCCAGACACACGCTAGGCTCCGGTACCCACCTCACCAGACGGGTTTCCAGGCGGCCAACAGCGGCTCCGATAACAGACACTCGGATACGTTTACCCCCACACTATACGTCCCCAACACCACACCCACTTGCAACACCACACCCACTTGCAACACCACACCCACTTGCAACACCACACCCACTTGCAACACCACACCAACTTGCAACACCACACCCACTTGCAACACCACACCAACTTGCAACACCACACCAACTTGCAACACCACACCCACTTGCAACACCACACCAACTTGCAACACCACACCAACTTGCAACACCGCACCAACTTGCAACACCAC
This sequence comes from Procambarus virginalis, assembly GCA_020271785.1. Lineage (NCBI taxonomy): Eukaryota > Metazoa > Arthropoda > Malacostraca > Decapoda > Cambaridae > Procambarus > Procambarus virginalis. Next base: position 5,858,833 of record WNGS01033470.1, read on the forward strand.
ACCCACTTGCAACACCACACCAACTTGCAACACCACACCAACTTGCAACACCACACCAACTTGCAACACCACACCAACTTGCAACACCACACCAACTTGCAACACCACACCCACAGACACATACAGTCACTATAGAGGTAATGGACCCACAGATCAATTCAGGTAAAGTTACCGCAGACACCAGATTCTTTATTGTGATGTTGAGCTGGAGCAGTCCAGGAGCCCTGCTGCTTCACCATCATTATGACAGAGACTACAGTACAGGGTGGCGGTACTCGCAGGACACAGGGTGGCGGTACTCGCAGGACACAGGGTGGCGGTACTCGCAGGACACAGGGTGGCGGTACTCGCAGGACACAGGGTGGGGGGTACTCGCAGGACACAGGGTGGCGGGTACTCGCAGGACACAGGGTGGCGGGTACTCGCAGGACACAGGGTGGCGGTACTCGCAGGACACAGGGTGGCGGTACTCGCAGGACACAGGGTGGCGGTACTCGCAGGACACAGGGTGGGGGGTACTCGCAGGACACAGGGTGGGGGGTACTCGCAGGACACAGGGTGGCGGGTACTCGCAGGACACAGGGTGGCGGGTACTCGCAGGACACAGGGTGGCGGGTACTCGCAGGACACAGGGTGGCGGGTACTCGCAGGACACAGGGTGGCGGGTACTCGCAGGACACAGGGTGGCGGGTACTCGCAGGACACAGGGTGGCGGGTACTCGCAGGACACAGGGTGGCGGGTACTCGCAGGACACAGGGTGGCGGGTACTCGCAGGACACAGGGTGGCGGGTACTCGCAGGACACAGGGTGGCGGGTACTCGCAGGACACAGGGTGGCGGGTACTCGCAGGACACAGGGTGGCGGTACTCGCAGGACACAGGGTGGCGGTACTCGCAGGACACAGGGTGGCGGTACTCGCAGGACACAGGGTGGGGGGTACTCGCAGGACACAGGGTGGCGGTACTCGCAGGACACAGGGTGGGGGGTACTCGCAGGACACAGGGTGGCGGTACTCGCAGGACACAGGGTGGCGGTACTCGCAGGACACAGGGTGGCGGTACTCGCAGGACACAGGGTGGCGGTACTCGCAGGACACAGGGTGGCGGTACTCGCAGGACACAGGGTGGCGGTACTCGCAGGACACAGGGTGGCGGTACTCGCAGGACACAGGGTGGCGGTACTCGCAGGACACAGGGTGGGGGCGGTACTCGCAGGACACAGGGTGGGGGCGGTACTCGCAGGACACAGGGTGGCGGTACTCGCAGGACACAGGGTGGGGGCGGTACTCGCAGGACACAGGGTGGGGGCGGTACTCGCAGGACACAGGGTGGGGGCGGTACTCGCAGGACACAGGGTGGCGGTACTCGCAGGACACAGGGTGGGGGCGGTACTCGCAGGACACAGGGTGGGGGCGGTACTCGCAGGACACAGGGTGGGGGGTACTCGCAGGACACAGGGTGGGGGGTACTCGCAGGACACAGAGTGGGGGGTACTCGCAGGACACAGGGTGGGGGGCGGTACTCGCAGGACACAGGGTGGGGGGTACTCGCAGGACACAGGGTGGGGGCGGTACTCGCAGGACACAGGGTGGGGGCGGTACTCGCAGGACACAAGAGGTGAGATACTCACAGAGGGCGGTGGCAGCGAGGATGGTGATGGCGCCTCTGGGCGGATCACAGTCCGGGAAGGTGAGAGCGAGAGCGTACTCCGCGAAGGTGAGCGAGACGACGGCCTGAGCGGCAGGTCTGATCACCAAGACGTTGACCCAGAGCGTGAGGAAGGCTGGGAGGCCACCAAAGGCACTCAGGATGTAGGCGTACTCTCCCCCGGCGGCAGGCAGCATCGTCCCCAGCTCACTGTACGGGATAACACACACACACTATCTCACTTGCCTGCTTCTACACTCAAGTATGTTTATTGAGACAAGAAAAAAATACATCTCAAAGGGTAGAGTAGCTTAGGTTATTTCTACCCCCCCCCCTACACTCACAATCACCAATCGCGGGTTGGAGTCCAGGATGGGGCATAGATGATTGGGAACATTTCCTATCACCTAATATGCTTGTTCACTTAGTAGTAAATAGGTACCCAGGAGTTATTCAGCTTGTTGTGGGGTTGCATCTTGGGGAGGGTCAACATGTATAAGTACACAAACTGCCTGTCACCCGACACAATGAATTATTTATTACTGTATTTATTCAGATAGAATATAATGCCCTTTGGGGCTACTAATTCTTGAATACAAAACTAACTTTGGGAGGTTCAACAATAAATATTGGGACGTTTGACGAAACAGTTGCAATACCTATTAATAATATTCAAATTATGTTACAATGTACCTATTAATAATCTTAAGATTTTACTACAATGTACTGTTATAATTATCTGTTAGATTAAGGACTTGCAAAAAACGCTATGCGTGTTAGTGGCTTTACAAGAATGTAAAAACATCAATGTTATTTACTCCCACAAAACCTACCGTACCTTCTTGTGTGTGTATATATATATATATTGTCGTACCTAGTAGCCAGAACGCACTTCTCAGCCTACTATGCAAGGCCCAATTTGCCTAATAAGCCAAGTTTTCATGAATTAATTGTTTTTCGACTACCTAACCTACCTAACCTAACCTAACCTAACTTTTTAGGCTACTTAACCTAACCTAACCTATAAAGATAGGTTAGGTTAGGTAGGGTTGGTTAGGTTCGGTCATATAACTCCGTTAATTTTAACTCCAATAAAAGTAATTGACCTCATACATAATGAAATGGTTAGCTTTATCATTTTCATAAAGAATAAAATTGAGAAAATATATTAATTCAGGAAAACTTGGCTTATTAGGCAAATCGGGCCTTGCATAATAGGCTGAGAAGTGCGTTCGCCACTAGGTACGACATATATATATATATATATATATATATATATATATATATATATATATATATTATATATATTATATATATATAATGTGCGTATATCACGAAATTAAACCACGTGATTTTAAAATGTGGTCATTTACATTGGTCTGACATTGTCATATATATATATATATATATATATATATATTATATATATATATATATATATATATATATATATATATATAAATAAATGTGAGGTGGTTCAAATAGCTTCGGCTATCACCTCATTTTGTCCGGTCGTGATGGTCAAGTGGTTTAAGGCGTCTTGTACATACCAGTTGCGTTGCTCCTGGGAGTATGGGTTCGAGTCACTTCTGGGGTGTGAGTTTTCATTCGCATATAGTCCTGGGGACCATTCAGGCTTGTTCGCATATATATGTATATATATATATATATATATATATATATATATATATATATATATATATATATATATATATATATATATATAACCTATTTATATAAATAAATAAATAAAATAAATAAGTAGGTACTCTGGTTTCAGGAGGATGGGGTGATGTGAACAGCCTTCCTGGTTCCCACGAAACGCATTTTCACCCTTGTTAATGCACCCTCACACCCCCTTTAGTTTCATTATCTGCCGATGTAGACCTGTCAACAAAATTATTCGCACACCCTCCGTCACTATGTGATGGAGTGCGAAAAGATACGTGAATTTAGAGACAATTCTATAACCAATGTTCCAGCGATGTGTAAATATTTCATTCAAAATGATCTGCTACCAGAAATTTTAGCCAAATATCCCCAGTTTGCTAACTGTAGGTAGTAACTAAGTGATTGTAACCTATCCACCGCTGCCCACTGGATGGGGGCCGGTGTGCAGGACAAACATATAAATTGTGACACTAGCTCTCCACATATGTCAGTTGCTTAATTTAGAAACTGTACTTGTGGTCGATCTCGAACCCATTGTTGATGTGACGACTTATACTGAATTTTGCAAGTAGCTCATCAAGATTGTAACTTATTTAGCTAAATGAATTGTGGGGTTCAGTTCCTGAGGCCATTATGTGCCTCTGTAACCCTTTCCTCTACCGTCCACAGGATATGGGTGTGGGTATGGGGTGCATAATAAATTAACGAGCTAAACTAACTTATGTTTCACCCTGTCACCCCTTGTGACATTGATTATCACAGTCACCAGATTCCAGTTCAAGATGTACCCTCGTTATAATAAGCCAGAAGTTCAACAGACGGCTCCCTTAGTTACTTTTAAAGAGTTTCTGGCAAAACATCGTATTTACCCCAAGTTTATATTTCAATAGAAAACGGAAGGCAGTGATTTTGTTATGGGACACTGTTTGAAAAGTTTTCAACACAGGCACTTGTAGTTCCTTCAGAACAGTAATGAATCAGATAGTTATGGCTAGAGGCAAGGAACAGGAGCTGAAATCTCATGTAACGTATGACCTGCAACGAATGAAACGGGAATGCGTTTGACAATTACAAGTATTTACAACATGTGTTTGGAGTATTTTAGAATATGCAATTGGAAATTTAGAAGTGAAGCACTGTTTAAAAATAACTTGGAACATAGCTCCTGCAATGAATCATAACAACCATTGATAAAGGCAGGAACACGCAACTGGAGTTTCACATATAATATAACTTTCCTTGGGCCAAACGGAAATTTGGCATACATTATCTGGAGGCTTTGTTCTCTCAATCAAGGATCCCAGGTTCGATTTCCGGACGGGACAGATGTGGTTGGGTGTGTGTCTAATCTTACCAACATAACAGCACATTTCATAGTAACTGACGCCATCACAAGCCAATCAGAAAGCTGAGTTGCACGTTTGGCGAAGCAACTGACGTCATCACTAGTCAATCAGAAAGCTGAGTTAAATTGCGCCAACGATGCACGTGTGGAGTCAAAAACTTATCTTAACCTGAATAAACTATTATTAATGTGAGACAAATTACTTAACTGATAAAAGTCCAAAATTTAATTGTGTGCAGAACGGGTAATAAAATAAATATGGTGTACAGAGCGTCAAGATACAGTAGGTATAGCGTGCGTGTGTCCAGCCCGTCCTCTCCAGCCTTCACAACGGCGCTAAACTCATGCAATAAACTCACCCAAACTTAACCAAAAACATAACCAAGGACCCACAAATAGAAAACGGGACATTACGTCAACTTTGCGAGCCGCTACCACTTTTAGCGCGTCAGTTTGTATAGTTGAGGTTATAGGTAAAAATACGATGTACTATCGAGAGGAAGGATTGAACATGTCAGTGGAGTCCTGAGACAACTTTTCTATCCCACTCCATTGGTGCAATATTTTTTTTAGGTTAGATAGGTCAGGTTAGCCGAACCTAAACAACCCTAGGTAGGGTTGTTTAGGTTCGGTCATATATCTACGTTAGTTTTAACTCAAATTTTTAAAAATTTGCTCATATATAATGAAATGAATAGCTTTATCATTTCATAAGAAAAAATGAGAATATATTGAAATTCTGGAAAATTTGACTTATTACGCAAATCGAGCCTTGCATAGTAGGCCAAGAACTGCGTTCTGGCTACTAGGTACAACATATATATATATATTATATATATATATATATATATATATATATATATATATATATATATATATATATATATATATATATGCGAACAAGCCTGAGTTTTCATTCGCATATAGTCCTGGGGACCATTCAGGCTTGTTCGCATTTGTGTTCCTCACGTGTGCCCCAAAGAATGAGGTGATTTGGTAAAATGCTATGCCCAAGATAACCACCGAGTGCCGGCGGTGAGGTGGTTCAAATAGCTTCGGCTATCACCTCATTTTGTCCGGTCGTGATGGTCAAGTGGTTTAAGGCGTCTTGTACATACCAGTTGCGTTGCTCCTGGGAGTATGGGTTCGAGTCACTTCTGGGTGTGAGTTTTCATTCATATTATATATATATATATATATATATATATATAATATATATATATATATATATATATATATATATATATTATATAAATATATATATATTTATATGAGGCTTTACATAGATTGGTGATGGTGGGGGGGGGGGAGAAGTGGGGGGGCATGAGGAGCACATGAAACACAACATCTGGGAATTGTTACTGAATATATTTCTTCAACACCTCACCTGGACTTTCCCTATGAGCGCGTCTTGACCTTGGTGGACTTGTGCGTTCGTCTTCTTCTCTACACATATAATATATCATCATATAATGGCCATATGTATATGCATTTTAATGACACTATATGAAAGTGCATATATTTCTGAGGAAGTTTAATTTGGCATGGCAGAATGTATAGAAAAATGACGCATTTTAACTTAGTGCCCCACGATTTTGACGCAATCAAACATCAAAATTTCGGGCTTTAGTGAAATTAATACCACTACAAAACTGACGGTTCCCATTAGTAATCATCTGGCCTCGATAGACGAGGTGGGTTGTCTAGGATCTTATGTTAATGATCCTGTCCGTTCTGTCCATTACCACTCCGCATGAAACGCCTAACGAAAAGCGCAAAAAACTCGGACCTAGTTTTTCATACCTATCCTCCAACAGCCGCAGGAAGCGTCAATATTGCGGCGTTATTCATTTTCCTAAACCACCGCAAGTTTGACGGTGATTACGATACCGTACACAGTGTGGCGAGTTCAGGAAGGACAGGTTGATCGTGAAAACAGCCGAATAATGACGCATTTCCGATCCAGATTAGCCTCGGGGCGCGTCTCTACATTGTCGGGAATTTCCGAACTCTGGCCAGTCACAGGAAAACCGGGCCACGATTCATCTTGCATTCACACAACATTTACGAAACCTGTATATCTTTCCTCAACCATGGAGCCTTTGTGTACATTTATTAAAAGATTGCGAACTTGGAAATTCGCAACCCAATGTTATTATTGTTGTCAACAACCTCCTAGTGTTTCGGTGATCATAACTTTGTAATAAATGTAAACAAGTTAGAATTTACATTTAACTAACGGGTTCTAAGCCAAAGTTAGAGCCCGTGTAGGAATCTCTCTGATGAAAAAATAAAAATAAAAATTGTGAAATACAGTATATGATGAGAGTAATACGGGTGTGAGTATTCCGAGAAGAGAATAACACACACACACACACACACACACACACACACACACACACACACACACAACACACACACACACACAAGGTTGTGGTAGGTGTAGTGACACCACCAGACTGGTCAGTGAGGACTGGTCAATACCGGTCCTGGTAACAAGTCGCGCCCGGGCACGCTACAGCCTAGGCCGCCACAAAACGTTTACCACAACGTTTTTCCCAATTCTCTCTCTCTCTCTCTTTGCCTGGATTCATTTGTTACTGGTCTATGACGTTTTGCTACACTCGCAATATATTAAATTTTTCACTGTGTTTCCGTATTGAATGATAATGTTGTCTACTACATTATATATGATTTCATTGTGTTTACTTGAATTAAAATATAGAAATATCAAACCTAACCTAACCTATCCTACCATAACCTAGCATAACAAAGTCAGTAATTAATGCTCTTAATATAATAGTTATATTTAATTGGACTCTACTGGCGACCAGCAGGCTGGTGATTCCCAGACGCCTTCCTTAACTGACCCGGCCAGAGTAGTACAAAAGTTGACTAACCCACAACTCTACTGAGCCACACATCTATGGATCATCCAATAAAATCAGCAGACTTCTAGATGTTACTACTGCTCGGCTTAGACTCGGTTACAAGTATCTCTGGGAATTCTCATTATCTGCCGATGTAGACCTGACCAAATGTAAACTGTCAACAAAATTATTCCCACACCCTCCGTCACTATGTGATGGAGTGCGAAAAGATACGTGAATTCAGAGACAATTCTATAACCAATGTTCTAGAAATGTGTAAATATTTCATTGAAAATGATCTGCTACCAGATATTTCAGCCAAATATCCCCAGTTTGCTAACTGTAGTTAGTAACTGAGTGATTGTAACCTATCCACCGCTGCCATTGGATGGGGGGCGGTGTGTAGGACAGTTTAGTTTAGTTCATTTATTATGCACCCCATACCCATCTTGTGGGCGGTAGTGGAAAGGGTTACAGAGGCACATAATGGGCTCAGGGACTGAACCCCACAATTCACTTAGCTAAGCAAGTTACAATCTTGATGAGCTAGTTACAAAATTTAGTACAAGTCGTCACATCATCAATGGGTTCTAGATCGACCTCAAGTACAGTTTCTAAATTAAGCAACTGACATATGTGGAGAGCTAGTGTCACAATTGATATGTTTCTCCTGCACACCGCCTTCCATCCAGTGGGCAGCGGTGGATAGGTTACAATCACTCAGTTACTACCTACAGTTAGCAAACTGGGGATATTTGGCTAAAATTTCTGGTAGCAGATAATTTTGAATGAAATATTTACACATCTCTTGAACATGGTTATAGAATTGTCTCTAAATTCACGTATCTTTTCACACTCCATCACATAGTGACGGAGGGTGTGCGAATAATTTTGTTGACAGTTTACATTTGGTCAGGTCTACATCAGAGATAATGAGAATTCCCAGAGATACTTGTAACCGAGTCTAAGCCGAGCAGTAGTAACATCTAGAAGTCTGCTGATTTTATTGGATGATCCATAGATGTGTGGCTCCTCTTGCATGATAGTATGATGATAGATGGAATTACTGGTGTCGATTTCACTTTGCCTCAGATCTACAAGATCTTGTTGAAGTTCTCGGTGTACTGCTGCTCTCAGACTGCTTATTGAAATCCAAGGTTACACTCAACGGCTCCTTTAAAGGCAGATTCTTTGGCTAACTTATCAGCTCTATCATGCATTTGGAGGGGCAACATGAGATGGAGACCACATGAAATGGATTCTGTTACCATCATTAATAATTTTGTTGTATTTGTGTATAGCTTCGGACAAGAGGATGTTACAGTTATGTCTTAAAGAGTTGAGAACATTTAAGGATGATAGTCACTTACAATTAATGTGTCAAGTTTGGAGACTGTACACATTTCAGTGCAAGGATCAAGGCAAATAGTTCAGTCTGAAGGGTAGAGGCCAGTTGTTTATATGGACTCCCCACTCAAAGTACAAGCCATCGCCCATTGTCAGAACAACTGCACTTCCAGCTGCACCCGTGGTGCGGTGTAGGGAACCATCAGTGTATATGATTTGAGAGAGAATGCTCTGTGGACAGAGCATCAATATGGGCTTAAGGCGTTGAGCTTTGCCTCAAGACGAAGCTTGGGCTGATCTAATTTGCTTCTTGGGTGGAAAGGGAGGGATTAAAATTGAAAGGGTGTAACCTCCCACGGTGCAGGAAAGTGCCGTTGTTGTTTCTCTTGGTACAAATTATAAATCTGATATTTCTGAGTTCAGTTCCAGTTTTAGTTATCCATTTGAAACAATGATGGCCTTCAATAACGAAATTCTGGAGGGCTTCTGTGCAAGGGTTTGGATGAGCTAGCTAAGCATTTTTATACTTTGACCCTAACCGAGTAAGCCGGAGGACTCAAGCAGAAAACGGAAAAGTACATCACTTTCGTGAGCCGATTAATTTCAAATTACGTCCATTTTGGCCATAGCGCGCATAACAGCGAAAGTGATATTTTTTTAAGATGACGGTTGTATAGATATGTTTATATGCGAACAAGCTGCTTGAATGGTCCCCAGGCCATATGCAACCGTAAACTCCTCACCCCTGAAGGATTCGAATCCAGACAGCCAGGGCTCCATGCACCTTAGCGTATCTAGTGTTTAACCCGCTAGACCACACTGACTCTTCAAAGAATTGAAGTCGTAAGACCTTAACCCAATCAACAACAGCACTCAAGTGGTCAATTTTGGGGACAGATATTTCATCGAATAAGCTCGCATGTTGGGGCCACGTGGGGGCATAACTGGCCGACCCCTCGCAGTGTTCAAGAGAGAACTGGATAAACACCTCCAAAGGATACCTGATCAACCAGGCTGTGATTCCTACGTCAGGCTGCGAGCAGCCGCGTCCAACAGCCTGGTTGACCAGTCCAGCAACAAGTAGCCTGGTCGAAGACCGGGCCGCGGGGACGCTAAGCCCGAAATCATCGTAAGGTAACCGCAAGGTGACTATTTCTAGAGGTTTGGTTGGCTTTTTTTTACTGCAGCTTTCGCTTGTGCAACATTCAGCGACTGGTAGATTCTGACTCCTCGGTCCTTTCTTCACCAATCTGCTCATGGTAGCGTTGTTGAGTTGATAGTTTGTGGTGCATGGTTTGCACGACATGCAAAGTTTTGCAGGTTTTAATAAGAAAGACCATTTGCCAGTCTTCCAACCATTTGTGGAGTTCCTGTAGTGATTGTACAGTGATGACAGTGTAGCACTAATGATTTTGGATATATATATTATTGCTGCCATATATGGGACAAAAAGCCTGCTGCTGTTTCCTAATTTTATGTTTTGTTCACAGTTATCAAATTTGAGTGAATTAATTTCTCGCCAATTTGTTTTTGTATCATCAGCAAATCTGCTTATTCCTTGATCACATTTCGGTCAAAA
>WNGS01033470.1:5870291-5883189 GCA_020271785.1 Procambarus virginalis
TATTATTATCATTACACAGATAGTAATGACACTAACGTGACTGCATCATTGATAAATCTATAGGAGCCGTGATTGGGGTTCGAACCTATTCGGTTCGCGTTCTCATGCACACGCTCTAGACGTGTGACATGGTATAAGAGTGTAAGATTAGACGTGGTCTAGACTACGGCTAGACTCTATCTAGTCGTCTTGACTACGGCTAGATTTGGCCCAGTTATCTAGGCTACGGCTAGACGTGGTCTAGTCTCTAAAATTGTTAAACCTATATTATTTGCTGACAACACTACCCTCATCTACTCAGACCCCAACCCACACACATTAAATAATGTTGTAAACAATGAATTAAAATAAGTCCACTTAAAGAGTTATCCAACAAACTAACACTAAACAGACAATACCTACAAGATCTTATTTGAAAGCAAATCAACAAATGCAATTCAGCTTCAGATAGACAATGTTAACTTCAGCAATAAAAATGATGGAAAGTTTCTTGGCCTATACATAGACAAGAGACTCAACTTCAGCCCCCACATACAACACATAACCAAGAAAGTCTCTAAAACAGTTGGTATACTCTTTAAAATCAGATATTATGTTCCAAACTCTGTTCTCCTCTCACTATACTACGCGCTAATCTATCCCTATCTTACACACGGTATCTGTGCATGGGGTTCAACCACTGCAAACCACCTCAAGCCCATCATCACCCAGCAAAAATCTGTTATCAGACCAATAACAAACTCAGCTTTCAGACAACACTCAGCCCATTGTTTAAATCCCTAAATATAAACTCACTCCACACATTCTCTTGTGTCATTTTCATTTACAAAACCCTTTTCTTATATGCAAACCATGTTCTGAAACTCTTCCTTGACAGATGTAATAGAACCCATAATCACAACACAAGAAATAAATATCTCTTTGATATCTACAGAGTCAAACTTAATCTGTGTAAACACTCTATGCAAATAACTGGACCTAGTCTATGGAACTCACTCCCTAACGTATTGAAAAGCTGTCCAACTTCTGAATTATTCAAAAGTAAAACCAAAAATAACTTAAGTTCATTCTCATAGTTTCCTACCTAGTGCATTAAACTCGCACTGAATCTAGTGCTACCCACTCCCCCAATATACATACCTAAGCCATACAACTTTTCCATTGTAATCATTGCTATTATCTTATATCATGGTTGTTATATTGAACGCATATTTTACCGTATACCTTGAAAGAATTTTCAAATTATGCTACAATGTACCTGCTGATAACCCTTAAATTTTACTATAATGTACCTACTAATCTTTGTCTTAATCTTTGTTCTCACAATATACTTGTTAGCATTTCTCAATTTTGCTAGAAATTACCTACTTACAATTATCTGTTAGATTAAGGGCCTACCCGAAACGCTATGGGTGTTAATGACTTTACAAGAATTTATGTCAATGAGCAATCTGAGAGCAATAGTACACCAAGAACTTCAACAAAATCTCGTAGATCTGAGGCAAAGTGAAATTGACACCAGTAATTCCATCTATCATCATACTATCATGCAAGAGTAACCACACATCTATGGATCATCCAATAAAATCAGCAGACTTCTAGATGTTACTGCTGCTCGGCTTAGACTCGGTTACAAGTATCTCTGGGAATTCTCATTATCTGCCGATGTAGACCTGACCAAATGTAAACTGTCAACAAAATTATTCGCACACCCTCCGTCACTATGTGATGGAGTGCGAAAAGATACGTGAATTCAGAGACAATTCTATAAAAAATGTTCCAACGACGTGTAAATATTTCATTCAAAATGATCTGCTACCAGATACTTCAGCCAAATATCCCCAGTTTGCTAACTGTTGGTAGTAACTAAGTGATTGTAACCTATCCACCGCCCCCCACTGGATGGGGGGCGGTGTGCAGGACAAACATATCAATTGTGACACTAGCTCTCCACATATGTCAGATGCTTAATTTAGAAACTGTACTTATGGTCGGTCTCGAACCCATTGATGATGTGACGACTTATACTGAATTTTCTAACTAGCTCATCAAGATTGTAACTTGCGTAGCTATGTTGTTGTTGATGATTTAGGGACGACGACGATCAAGGGATCGGATGCGCCCCGGCTGCCCGATACCGGGAAATAGCAGAGGGATGGGGTCCCTATAGTCTCTATAGGCCACAGACCCTACAATCTCCTCAGGCCACATACTTTACAGTCTCTTCAGGCCACGAACATGACGGATGAAGTGGAATGTATGGCGAAGGATGTCATAACGGATGTCTTCGTCTCTCGCACCTGCCCCGTCAAGGAGAACGGGAACCGAGAGGCGGGGAATAACCAGCCTATGAACGGCCCTCTGTAGTCTGTCCCGAGCGCTATGAAATCGAGGGCAGTGAAGAAGGTGTTCCACTGTATCGACTTGGGTCGGACACCACTGGCAGTATGGAGAATCTGTCAACCGTAGACGATAGAGATGTGCTGCTAGGCAGGTGTGCCCAATCCGGAGACGAATGATGGCAGTGTCGAGGAGTCGAGAATGATGCCCTGTCCATGGATGCAGGGAGGAGCCCTCCCAAAGACCCGCCAGAGAGGAGGACCTGAGAGCTGGCGCCATCATTGCCTCCCAACTCGCGAAGCAAGCCGCCCGGAGTTGCGGGAGAATTTCGGAAAGGTCCAGAGGCACATATGTAGAGTCATGGAGACCATGCACCATCCCTGCTGCTGCATCGGTCACATCATTACCATTAATACCGACATGTGATGGAACCCATTGGAGATAGATCGACGAACCCTGAGTACCGGAGTGTGACAACAGTTCCTCCACGGATCTGTGACACAGTATGACGATGGACTCGTGGACGCCGAGATGATATCAGATGTAAGGCTGTAACTGAGTCCACGTAGAAAACAACCAGCAGAGGGTCCTGAAACTTGTCGTAGGAGTCGTAAGGCTTGCAAGATTGCAAACAGTTCCCCGGCCAGGCACGAATGTGCAGGGGAGATCTTCCACGTCTGACATAAGGAAAAAGAAGCAAATTATGCTGCCGCAGAAGTGGATGGTGGCTGATCTTGCGGGACCCATCCGCGTAAACCTCCAAGTATCCAGGGTATAAGGAAACTCGTAGGTCTACAAAAATTAAAGGGGCCAGACCCCTCTAAATCCCTCTCCCGACGAGGAGGCTTTTAAAAGTCCACAGAAACCGAATGAGCTCTTCTGCCCACAGAGGCACCGGTGAGATGATCGGGCCAGGGGTGAGTACAGGGACGGGAAGGGAAAACTGTGAATATGCATCCAAGGCCCGGACGACGAAAGGTAGCTCACGGCGTCTGGAGTGTCCAGCCGCCACATTCCACCAGTTAGCCTCGAGTTGGAGGCGAGTAAGTGGATGGGTAGCAGGGAGACGCACTATCTGTTGAAGCTGGCGGCAGAGGGCGAAAAGATGTTCAAAGGTCAGGGGCCATAACCCTGACTCGGCATGGAGAGAGAGAGAGAGAGAGAACTGGCGAGGCGGGCATAGCCCCTAGCGCTGAGCGAAGGGCACCATTTTGAATGGGATCCAGCCTTGCCAAGACGGATGATGTTGCTGAGCCATAGACTTCACTCGCATATATGATCTTGCTACGAATGAAGGCCATATAGAGAGCTAGGAGCGACTCCCGTGAAGCTCCCCATGCCGCACCAGAGAGCCGTTTCATGATGTTCACGTGACGATGGCACGAGGCCCGGAGGTAATCCACATGATGTCTCCACGTCAGCTGAGGGCCATCTAGAACGACCCCCAGCCACCTGTGTTCTGTGGCGATCGGGAGACGACGGCCCCCGACAGTCACTCCTGGCTGGTCTGGCAAACGGGTCTAGGTGAAACTAATGATGCAACTTTTCACCAGGTTAATGGAGAGCCCTTTCCCCAGCACAATTGCAGAGAACACAGTCACGGCGTTTTGCAGGGAACCTTGTGCCTCCAGGAGAGTGGCACCATCCGACACGAGGGTTACATCATCGGCAAAAGCTAAAACCTGGACCCCCCGGAATACTGGGAGGTCAGACAGTAGAATAGAGAATAATAACCGCTGAGAATCGCTCCCTGGGGGACACCACGCGAGACAGGGCGGGACGTGGAGACAACTCCACCAACCGCCACTTTGAATGGGCTGCCCTGTAAATGGTTTGGAACTACCTCAACGCCGGACCCGAGAGACCTAGTCGAGCCAGACTCTGAAGGACAGCAGAATGAGACGCAGAGTCAAATGCACTCTTGATGTCAAAGAATGCTGCAAGGAGCAGTCTTCTCCGACGATAAGTGTCCATTATTCGATGTCCCAAGGAGAGGAGGCATTCCATCGTGCTTCTTCCCGGCCGAAATCCACTGATACCCTCAGGTAGGAGACCTCAGGTTTCCCCACCCATTGTAGCCGGGTGTGAGCAAGGCGTTTCATCAGTTTCCGGAGACATGGAAGCAGACTTATGAGCCGATATGAACTCGGGACAGTCCGATCCTTCCCTGACTTGGCCAATGGTAGAAGAATGGCGTATTTCCACGGGTCAGGGAAGACACCAGAGGACCAGCAGGCGTTGTAGAAGTGAAGGAGGTAGGACTGAAGGATCTTGGGTGCCCTCCGAACAAATTCATATGGGACGTTATCTATCCCTGGCATAGTGCCCAACCTAGAGAAAGTGCGTCCTCCAGCTCAACAGATGTAAATGGGCGATCCAGGTCCTGATCTAGTCCTATACCCTGTCGAGAGCCGCATCCTATGGAACTCACAGAAAGGAGCGGGGAACGGTAAACATCCTCAAAATGGTCAGCCAAAAGTTCGGTTATTTGTACTTCCCCCAGGCCCCCATTACCACTGGGGTCTCTGTGTGGGATCGAAGGCCGGGAGTACCTACCTGTCATCTTGCGAACAAAGACCCAGGCTCCCGCAGAGGAGGAGTGAAATCGGAGAGAGGCACAGTTATCGGCCCAGGCCTTGCATTTGGCAAGGAGAACTGTTCGTCTACACCTTGCGTCTACCCTGCGGAAGGTTTGCCGCTGCAATGGAGTAGGGTGGCGTGGCCACGAATTCCACGCACGTCGCCGGTCCAGTACTGCCTGCCGACATTCAGGAGTCCACCACGGTGCCCCTCGGCGGGAAGGATTGGTGGTCTGGCCACTAGTTCTGAAATGCCGAGAGCCTACACTGAAGAGGGACTCGGAGAGAGCATCCGCTGACCCATGCAGATCTGCCGTAACTGGGGGAATGGTGGACCAGTCATCCGCCTCATAGCCAAGAAGATCCCTCCTCCGAGAAGATCCACTTGGATCTTCGGATGGTCAGAACAGGACGAACAGTGCCCCCGAAGGAAATGACGATGAGCAGGTGATCACTACCCAGGTACGGCCCGGTCTATATCTGGCCATTGTGAAGGGGGCCTCTTCCAATGCAGAGATCGAGCGTTGATGTATGCCCATTGAGCGGGTCTATCCGGGTTCCCAAACCTGACGGCGTCAGTAAGGAGAGGTCTGGGGAGTCAAGGAGAAACTGAAACAGGGCTCGGCCAGCCGTGTTGTGGTGGCGACCCGATAGCATAGGTTGCCATGATGAGTGCCGAGCATTAAAGTCACCCATGACGAGGTAGGTGTCTGTGATTTGACCAAAATAGTGTTCTAGTTCCTTCTTCGTTACCGGTAGACAGGGGTTATACAGAATTCCAAAGGTGCCCCACCCATGGGAGAGGGCCACCTACACTGCCATGAACTCTAAATGCCCGCCCGGGAAGGAGTGAATCCGGAGCAAGGAGTCTCTGACTCCTTGTCAGGAGTCTCTGTCAGGAGGCAACTGAGTCTCTGACCAAGAGGCCAAGTCCCCCTCCACCCTGTACCGGTCGATCCTGTCTATAGACCAAATACCCCCGGTACCGTGAATGAAAGATCGTCAGTAAGCCAAGTCTCACAGAGTCCCACGATCAACGGTGGTGCGCTGGCGATAAAATTGCATAGAAATTGCGTCTTCTTAAAAAGGGAACGACCATTCCAAAACACCACAGTATTCTCAGGATGGGGCGCCTTTATCCCTGAAATACAGCAGCTAACTTTCTGACCACCTGTGCACAGACGTCTCTAAAGGAGGAACCACCAGACAAAGCTATAAAACCCTCATACAAAGTAAGTAAGATGTGTGGTATCAATGACAGCCAGTCCAAAGACTATGAGCAATGCTTCTCTCTGCCTGACAAAAGCGGTGATCGACTCACAAACTCTCTTGACGGCGCCTGCGACTGGAGGGTGCTTCACTCTGGGCCTCATGTTCCACCAGTGTCACAATCCCCTGGGAAAGCGCTTAGGGGACCAGAGGACCATCAGGGCTATCTGATGGAGCAGAACCTCCTGATCCATGAGTTTGTCGACGACGCCGGTGTTGGCTTCTCTGGAGAGAGGCAGGAGGGTGACGAGTGCCAGGCTCCGGCCGAGACTGAGCGTCCATGTCTGTATCCATGGTGGAGTTTTCGTCCATGTCGAGACAACCCAGGAGGGAAAATCGATTAGTAACCTGGGCGTATGAGGCATGTGACTGGGACAGGCAAGAGCGTCTGCTCGATCCTACTTGTGAAGAGGCCCAACCAAGGGGAATCTGGAGGCGAGAAGGAGTGATAGGCTGATCGAGGGCGTGCAACCTCTGGAACAGCTCATGTCGAGGTGTCCCCGCTGTTTTATGATCGATGTCCAGCTGGAGGGCCTCATGATATACAGGGCAACTCTTGGACGTAACTTTGTGATGGCCATGGCATAAAAGGCAGCGAGGTGCAGCAGAGCACCCACTGTTATCTCTGTCTGTATGGCCTGTTTTGCCAGTTTGCACAGCGTACTGCATTACGGCAGGTGAGGCGACTGTGGCCCAAAAAATGACAAGCATAGCATCATAGCACAGGAAAGTTGAAGGGCTTTACCTGATATGAGGTCCTGTGTAGTACCACCCGGTCAAGGAGGGGCCCATTGAACTTTACACGGACCGTGGATTTCGGCCCTGCTACTCCGCGAATCCTGGTAACTTCTAATAATCCCGCTGGTGCACCCCCTAACACCTGCAGAGCGGCATGGATGCCATCCACTTCAACACTCGGGTCAATCGGGCCCATACCGGGCCCGAGACTCCTCCTCCTCCTCCTGCGACAATACCTGTCGGCACCTGACAGGCCAGATCCCCAACTTGATAATGTCGGATACACGGACGTGCAACAGAGCCTCCTGCCTGATGTGTAGGTTCAGTGCTGCACCCCTACCCAGGGTACGCACGGTCTCAGACAGGCAATATGTCCACAATACCGAAGCCTCAATTGTTGCACTTACGGTACTAGGATTCACAAACACGCACTGATCTGTTGCTGACTGGATTAGGACAACTACAAACGAGGAATGAGATACCACAGGAGGAAGGTCTTCTGAAGGCGAAGACATTCTCTCAGCATCGCGCTCTGAGGCTGGAGTCAGCCAGCTCATTCTCCAACAGACGTTTGCATCTCTGGCTTTGTTGACTTACTGTCAACATCCATGGCACCCCCGTTCGGGGAGGCGTCCATGAAGGAGGCTCCGGCCTCCCCCGATGCTGTAAGCCCCTGGGTAGCTGCAGTGAGCACACACACTGGCCCTAAGAAGACAGCTGAGTTCAAAGATGAGTTCCGGATGAGGTGAGGAAAGAAAACCCAGCCAGGACAGTTCAATCTGCGCGCCAAGATGGCCGACCCTCGCGGGGGAATCCATGCTTAGCTAAATGAATTATGGGGTTCAGTCCCTGAGCCTATTATGTGCCTCCGTAACCCTTTCCACTGCCGTCCACAGGATGGGTATGGGGTGCATAATAAATGAACTAAGCTAAAAACTAACTAAAAACATCAATGCTATGTACTTACATAAACCCAATGTACCTTCTCGCATAAATAAATAAATAAATAAATAAATAAATAACAGCAAGGTGCAGCCTATGGTACCAGCTGTGTGAACATAAGGGCAGTATACTTGGCCCTCTCCTCTTTCTCATCTACATTAATGACCTTCCAAATGCCTCCCAACATCTCAAGACTATCTTATTTGCTGATGACACAACCTTAATTTTCTCCAGTCCTGATCTTCTTATTTTGAATGACATAGTGAATACTGAACTAAATACAGTCCATATTTGGCTAACTGCTAACAAACTCAAATTAAACACTGCAAAACTTTCTTTATTTTGTTTGGTAATAAATCCTCAGATCAAATTAATCTAAGAATCAACAATATCCAAATTAGTAACAAAGTGGATGGTAAATTCCTTGGTGTTCTCAATGATACCAAGCTGAATTTCCAAGGCCACATTCAAAAGATAGCAAAAAAGTTTCTAAAACAGTTGGCATTCTTTCTAAAATCAGGTACTATGTACCTCGCCCTGCCCTTGTAACACTCTATTACTCTCTCATCTATCATTATCTCAATTAAGGTATCTGTGCTTGGGGTTCTACAACTCAAAACCATCTACGTCCTCTAATTACTCAACACAAAGCTGCTATTATAACAATAACAAACTCTGGCCCCAGACAGCACTCGGAACCCTTACGTAAATCTTTGAAAATGTTAGATATTAGAGTGCAGCACATCTTCTTAAGCGTACTCTCTCTATATGAAATTCTGAACTGTAATGCCAATCCTGACCTTAAACGCTTCCTAGAATGTTGTAACAGAACCCATGGGCACCTCACCAGAAATACCTATTTGATATTCCAAGAGTGCGCTTAAACCAAACTAGAAATGCTCTACAAATCAAAGGACCCAGAATGTGGGTCTTCCCAATCTTCCCAACCTTCCCAATCATGTCAAAGGCTGTACCTCTCCCAACCAGTTTAGGTGAAAACTAAGTACTACCTTATAAACTCCATGTAACCTACCTTACCTCTTAAATATCAATTTTGTTTTGCTATTTCCCCCCAAAATATTGATTATTGACCAACATGATTAACTGCAGATATCCGCCATATATACACTTAAAGATTATTGTAGCCTTCTGTTTATTTAGTTAAAATTACTTCTGCTGTTCTGTTTAAATTTCTGCCGTTCCGTCCATCATGTAATTATTATCATTCTTTTTTTCTTGTTTTTTTCCCTTTTCAAGCCAATATATGCTGTGATCTCAATTTGTTTTCAGTTTTAGTCTAAGTGTTTTTCCAACATCTCGCCCTAAACGCTGTGCGTATTAGTGGCTTTAGGCCTAGTATGTACTAGCTCTATCTAGAAATCCAACATTATGTTTGTAACTCACCTTGTATATATGTACTTTTATCCGAATAAACATTTTTTTAAACAGCACGGTACAGTCTAGGGTGCCAGCTGTGTGAACATAACAGCAAGGTGCAGCCTATGGTACCAGCTGTGTAAACATAACAATCAAGACGCAGCCTATGGTACCAGCTGTGTGAACATAACAATCAAGACGCAGCCTATGGTACCAGCTGTGTAAACATAACAATCAAGACGCAGCCTATGGTACCAGCTGTGTGAACATAACAATCAAGACGCAGCCTATGGTACCAGCTGTGTAAACATAACAATCAAGACGCAGCCTATGGTACCAGCTGTGTGAACATAACAATCAAGACGCAGCCTATGGTACCAGCTGTGTAAACATAACAATCAAGACGCAGCCTATGGTACCAGCTGTGTGAACATAACAATCAAGACGCAGCCTATGGTACCAGCTGTGTAAACATAACAATCAAGACGCAGCCTATGGTACCAGCTGTGTGAACATAACAATCAAGACGCAGCCTATGGTACCAGCTGTGTAAACATAACAATCAAGACGCAGCCTATGGTACCAGCTGTGTGAACATAACAATCAAGACGCAGCCTATGGTACCTGCTGCGCATGAACAAAGAACTTGTTCAGCCTCCTCTCTCTATTACCACGCTACCCAGCAAGCAACAAAATGAACCTATGGCGTCATCCTAACAATTAAAACCCCACAATTAGTTGTCAAACACTCTCTCTCTCTCTCTCTCTCTCTCTCTCTCTCTCTCTCTCTCTCTCTCTCTCTCTCTCTCTCTCTCTCTCTCTCTCTCTCTCTCTCTCTCTCTCTCTCTCTCTCTCTCTCTTTCTTTAAAATTATATGTCCACCATTTTAATTCGCTTTATTCCTCTTTCGCAACTGTGACCAATAAATGAAGCAATGAAGTATTTTTCCTGGTACGAGAGTTGACTTAGTTCTGGGATGATTTTGTCGCTATGTTGAACTTCTGTCCAACGAGATGTATGGGATGCTCTTGAAGGCGAGATATTCTTGCTGGGGATGCTGTAGTCCAGATGGAGCTCTCAAGGTGCAGCTTCATAACTACTTTCTTTTCTTTGAGGTCGAGGTTTTTTGGCTATATCTAAGGTTTACTTGTTATATATGTATATATATATATATATATATATATATATATATATATATATATATATATATATATATATATATATATATATATATATATATATATATATATATATATTGCAGCTCCATACTCACTGAGCCACTTGTAATGACTGGTGGATTACATATATATCTGAAGCTCCTATACAAATTTGCTGTGCGACCATAAGTCATGGTTTACACTTTACTACTGATAAATTTATTCGATGGATAGATAGATAGATAGATAGATAGATAGATAGATAGATAGCTGAGAGATGACCGGGACTGTTGCCAGACGGCGCCACTGGGATAACTAGCCGGCTCGCATACCGCCATGATGCAACTATCGTCGCTGGGAAATCATTTTCCCCAGTTATACGTAGTGACGCTCGCATACCTAAATTATTTCGAAAGATTTAAATTTCATAAATATAAAATCATACGTTTAACATCGTCAATAGATGGAAATAATTAGGTTTTTAATCTTGCGGATTTTGAATTAATTATCAGTAAATTTTATAACTATCGTACACGAAGGATTGACACATCGTTTAAATTTTATAACTACAACACATTAATGAATGAAACTCATATACTGTATAGTTTTTCTATACACCAGCTAAATCATAGTCATAAAATACATAAGTATTTTACACAATATACACAAGTACACAATACACAATTTTTTCCCTCTACGTTTGGCAGTGCAGGAGCGGCGAGAGTACGACAACGTTGCAGCACGAAGGTTAGGTTAAACGTTGATGATAGAACCACCGCAGTGTCCCGCGCGGCGTGTTAAAGGTAACGTCTTACTCCGCTGCTCCTTAACCCGGCTGCTACTAGCATATCTGCTCTTCTCAGAAGACGTTATTGAGCGTTGTTCATGGAAAAATGACGGACTTTGTCACCCTTATTCAAGATTTAATTTTCCTTCAGACTAAGGTTACGAACACCTAGCACGAGGACTTGTGACTTAAAAGTTTGGCTTTTAAGTTCATTTTTGAATTCTACTTATTTGCAGCTGGTGCCATTATTCGCCAATTTGCTTGCCTCACGTACCTTGTTTCTCGTCTGCTTCTGAAGGTTCACCAGAGGTCAGCGTCGCCAGCAGTGTCCGCTGAATTACGTCTAGACAGAAGTAAGGAAATAACTAAGATTAAAGGCCTGACCACGAAGACACTACGAGGGTAACACGAAGAACCTGAGGGTGACAGAAGAATAGAACTTGAGGGTGACAGAACCTAAGAAGCTAACAACCTGAGGGTAACAGAAGCTAAGAACCTGAGGGTAACAGAAGCTAAGAACCTGAGGGTAACAGAAGCTAAGAACCTGAGGGTAACAGAAGCTAAGAACCTGAGGGTAACAGAAGCTAAGAACCTGAGGGTAACAGAAGCTAAGAACCTGAGGGTAACAGAAGCTAAGAACCTGAGGGTAACAGAAGCTAAGAACCTGAGGGTAACAGAAGCTAAGAATCTGAGGGTGACAGAGGCTAAGAATCTGAGGGTGACAGAGGCTAAGAATCTGAGGGTGACAGGCTACAGGCTCCTGAGGGGTGACAGAGATGGAGATCGCGGAGAGCACCGTCGGAGGCCGAGTGGTCCTGCGGAGGAGGGTGACACTGCTGAATGGGGTGTCACTGATCGTGGGCTCCATTATAGGCTCGGGCGTGTTCGTATCCCCCGGGGGCGTGCTCCAGTATGCCGGGTCACCCGCCGCCGCCCTCGCCATCTGGGCCTTCTGCGGCGTCTTCTGCACCCTCGGCGCTCTCTGCTTCAGGTGGGTCCCGCCTCCTCTTTATTTCACCTAGTTGTGCTTGCGGGGGTTGAACTCTGCTCTTTTGGCCCGCCTTTCAATTGTTACTACTAATTTTTTCCCCCACACACACACACACACACACACAGGAAGCAGCTTGTAACAGCTGTCTAACTCCCAGGTACCTATTTACTGCTAGGTAACAGGGGCATCCAGGGTTGAAAGACACTGCCCGTTTGTCTGGGCCAGCGCGGGGAATCGAACCGGCCACAGGATTACGAATCCCACACGCTGTCCACTCAGCTACCAGACCCTGTATCTGGGTGTGTAGTGTGTGTGGGCGTGTGTATTATGTGTTTTGTGTAGTGTGTGATAAGTCTGGTGGTGAGGGTGAGTATTTGAAAGTGGTGGTGGGGTGGGTGTGTGTTTGTGGTGGAGGGGTGGGTGTGGTGGTGAGTGTGTGGGTGTGGTGGTGAGGGTGGGTGTATGTCTGTGGAAGAGAAGTGGGTGAGTAAGTGTGAGGGTGGGTGTTGGGGTGATGGTGTGGGGGTGGTTGTAGGGTGGGTGTGGGGGTGGTGGTGAAGGTAGGTGTGGGGGGTGGTAGTGAGGGTGGGTGTCGGGATGGTGGTGAGGGTGGGTGTGGGGATGGTGGTGGGTTAGCAACAGCTTAGCTCTCCGTGTGTCCGGTCCTCCATGTGGGTCTCTGTTATTTATAAATTTATATATATACAATAAGGTACAT
>WNGS01033470.1:5889811-5904402 GCA_020271785.1 Procambarus virginalis
AGTGTGAGGGTGGGTGTTGGGGTGATGGTGTGGGGGTGGTGGTGAAGGTAGGTGTGGGGGTGGTAGTGAGGGTGGGTGTCGGGATGGTGGTGAGGGTGGGTGTGGGGATGGTGGTGGGGTTAGCAACAGCTTAGCTCTCCGTGTGTCCGGTCCTCCATGTGGGTCTCTGTTATTTATAAATTTATATATATATACAATAAGGTACATTGGGATTGTGAGGATAATCTATCTTCCCGTGGTTGAAGTCTTCCATGATTAGCAGTCTGGACCCGTCCCTGCTAGTGACAGAAGTTGCTCTCGCTATTATATTAAGGGCGGCCATGTTGTTTCTATCATAATCCTGTCTGGGTCTTCTGGCATTTGGTGGGGAGTTATATATGACTACTACAATAAGTTTTTTTTCTCCCAATTGCTATGGTACCTTTATGAGTCACTGAAACCTTTCAGCCCTGGATAACCATCTCTAAAACACCAGTCTCTTCTTATCAGCAGAGCTACTCCACCTACACCTCTTCCTTCCCTCTCTTTCCTAACTACAGAGTATTTCTGCAGAACACTGCATTTGTATGGTTTCGTAGCGTTGTTTCTGTGAGTGCTATTATTCTGGGTTTTCATCTCATGCCCATTCTCCAAGTTTACTGGATTTATTTGTAATCTACTCACCCACTTCTCTTCCACAGACATACACCCACCCTCACCACCACACCCACACACTCACCACCACACCCACCCTCCACCACAAACACACACCCACCCCCAACCACTTTCAAATACTCACCCTCACCACCAGACTTACTCTAATCATCTATATACTTGTGTATGTTAGTCTTTATAACGTAAAATATGATAACTGGGAGTAGGGAGAGCATTATCAAACAGTCACCCCCTCGAACATTCCTCGTCGTCGCCAAATCAACTTTCAATAAATGAAAGCGGTTACTCTACGGAGCGAGCTATTCTTCTCCTATCGTGGCCACAAACCACACCACCTTGATCACAGACCACACGACCATGATGGGGGACCACAAGGCCCTGATCACAGACCACACCAGGATGCAGACGATGCCTATCGTGGCTAGCAACGTCTCTGGTGACTCCTCTATCGTGGCTTCTTTTGTCACTCATCATTCCTTATACCGCTCTGGCTGCGGCCTTGCTCCACTGGTGCCACACTTATGCTACCTTGCTACTCTCTCATAACATATATATATTGCTCAGGATTACATGATTGCACTCTATTATCTCTATATACACAAAAAACGTCTGTCTGTCTGTTGGAAGGCAGAGTGGGGATTTATGGAGAATGTCATTGGAAACGGGGGAGGGTCAGCGTATGCCCCTATGCCCTCCTCAAAGAGGGTCGGCTTTTGCACCCTATTCACGGTCGGTGGATGTGAAATGTGCAGAAAAGAATCCGTAGAGTTTATCATTAATATAAATATTAGTGTATCCCTGTAATAATAATAATAATAATATGTTTATTCAGGAAAGGTACATACATAGAGAGATTTTACATAAGTGGATCAATTTATAGATAGAGCTAGTACATACAATGCCTAAAGCCACTATTACGCAATGCGTTTCGGGCAAGAAAACATTAATATCTAAAACTTAATACTAATTGGACAAAAAGAATAAAATGTTTTGAGAATAGATACAATTAAAGGTACAAAAAAAAGGGGGGAACATGACTGAAAAGCAGCACAAATACAATATGTAGACAAACAGCGTTGAATAAAAAAAAAAATAAGACATGGGTTGACAATAGAGGGGTAAGGTAGGTTACAGGGAGTTTATCAGGTAGTGTTTAGTTTTAATCTTAAACTGGTTGAGAGAGGTACAGTCTTTAACATGGTTGGGAAGGTCATTCCACATTCTGGGTCCCTTGATTTGTAGAGCATTTCTAGTTTGGTTAAGACGTACTCTTGGAATATCAAAACTGTATTTATTTCTGGTGTGGTGCTCATGGGTTCTGTTACAGCTTTCAATGAAGCTTTTGAGGTCAGGATTGGCATTACAGTTCAACGTTTTATATATGTATAATACACATGAGAGAATGTGCAGTGACTTAATATCTAACATATTGAGAGATTTGAGTAGGGGTACCGAGTGATGTCTGGGGCCAGAGTTGGATATTGTCCTAATAGCAGCTTTGTGTTGAGTAATTAGAGGACGTAAATGATTTTGGGTAGTAGAACCCCAAGCACAAATACCATAGTTGAGATATGGATAGATGAGGGAGTAATAGAGAGTCACCAGGGCAGGGCGGGGTACATAATATCTGATCTTAGAAAGAATGCCAACAGTTTTTGAAACTTTTTTGATATATTTAGAATGTGTCCCTGGAAATTAAGCTTGTGATCAATGAGAACGCCAAGGAATTTGCCATCTAATTTGTTACAAATTTGGGTATTGTTAATCTCGAGATTTATTTGGTTAGAGGATTTATTGCCAAACAGAATATAGAAAGTTTTGTCAATGTTAAGGGTGAGTTTGTTGGCAGTTAGCCAAAGATGGACTTTATTAAGCTCGGTATTTACTGTGGCATTTAGAGCAAGGGGGTCAGGACTGGAGTAAATGAAGGTTGTGTCATCAGCAAATAGAATTGGTCTAAGGTGTTGGGAGGCATTTGGAAGGTCATTAATGTAGATGAGAAAGAGGAGAGGGCCAAGTATACTGCCCTGAGGAACACCAATGTTGATGGGTAGGGTAGGAGAAATTGAATTGTTCACAGAAACATACTGGAGTCTGTCAGTAAGGTAAGATTTGAGGTATTGCAGGGAGAGTCCTCTGACTCCATAATGATGTAATTTAAGAAGAAGGTTTTGGTGGTTCACAGTGTCAAAAGCCTTACGCAGGTCCACAAATAACCCAACAGGGAACTCATTTTTATCAAGAGCTGCATGAATTAAGTTAATCATACTAATAAGTGCATCGTTAGTGCTTTTTTTAGGTCTGAAGCCATATTGGCAAGAGCTAAGTATATTGTGCTTGGCTAGATAAGAGTAAAGCTGCTTGTAGATTAGTTTTTCAAAAATTTTTGATAAGTTAGGCAGGATTGAAATCGGTCTGTAGTTGTTAACATCAGTGAGATCACCACATTTGTGGACAGGGGTTACTCTCGCTTTTTTTAGAATGTATGACTAACCATCCTGCGAGATGGGGACTTTTAGTATCACTGCTGCCTTATTCACTCTAATGATATCCTAATAATGAGCCCAGATTTTGTCAGGTGCAGACTACTGATCACATGCCTCTGTATGACTAACAATCCTGTATGATGGGGATTTTTTTAGCATCACGTAGCTAGCTTTTTTGACAAACTGTACTCCCCTCATATAGTCTAGGACAGAAGCACAAAGACAGATGTACCCACACCCACGTGTGGGGTGTGGGTACATCTATGTGTGTTAATATGTGGAAGGTATTAAAAAAAATAGTGTATTCCGATATTAACATGCAAAACAAATGTTCAGAATGTAGCTTTCTGTTTTGAATACAAACTTTTGGTTACAGTGATGTAGATTACTCACCCCATATCTCCCATCAGTATGAGAAATGAGTACGATTCGAACCTACACCCTGGATACTCCCAAGTACACGCCATAGACCACTGTACCACGACATGCTCAAAAGCAATACAACCTGGGATTTAACTGAATCCTCCAGATGACTTGAGACTTCCACTAAAACCAAGTCAGGATTTCAGACAAATTGCCCGCATGTACTGTGGTGCAGAAGTTCTTCCCAACCACTTGGGATGGACGGTAGAGCAACGGTCTGGCTTCATGCAGGTCGGCGTTCAATCTCCGACCGTCCAAGTGGTTGTGCACCATTCCTTCCCCCCGTCCCATCCCAAAACCTTATTCTGACTCCATCGAAATATTATATAGTCGTAATGGCTTGGCACTTTCCCCCTGCTAGTTCCCTCCCTCTACCCCCAAGGCTTCTCTTCGAATGCAGCAAGTGATCATGTTAACATGACGTATGAACGTGATGTGACGCCACAGTGCTGCAGTTGAAGAAGGTTACTGTGGTTAATGGTATCAACAGTCTTATGGCGCTACTTATATTCGTCCACAACTGCATGTATCAGCTCAGTCATATTAATAATGGCGTCCTTGGTACCTTTATGGGGTCTGAAGCCATATTGTCTAGAACTTAGTATATTGTGTTTAACTTGGAAGGAGTAGGGCTGCTTGTCAGTTAGTTTAGTTCATTTATTATGCACCCCATACCCATCCTGTGGGAGGTAGTGGAAAGGGTTACAGAGGCACATAAT
Organism: Procambarus virginalis; assembly: GCA_020271785.1. Taxonomy (NCBI): domain Eukaryota; kingdom Metazoa; phylum Arthropoda; class Malacostraca; order Decapoda; family Cambaridae; genus Procambarus; species Procambarus virginalis. The sequence goes on from WNGS01033470.1 coordinate 5,894,094, forward strand.
GGGCTCAGGGACTGAATCCCACAATTCATTTAGCTAAGCAAGTTACAATCTTGATGAGCTAGTTACAACGTTCAGTATAAGTCGTCACATCATCAATGGGTTCGAGAACAACCACAAGTACAGTCTCTAAGTTATGTAACTTACATATATGGAGCGCTAGTGTCATAATTGTTATAATTTAAATATTTGCACATTTCTTAAGCACTTGTTATAGAGTTGTCTTTAAATTCACGTATCATTTACCACTCCATCACAGTGACTGAAGGCGTGGGATAATTAGCTGAGACAGTTTACATTTGGTCAGGTCTACATCAGCAGGTAATGAACATTCTCAGAGATACTGACTGTGAGTTTCTCAAATATTATGGACAAGGTGAGGAGTTCATATAGGGCATCCGTATCATTAGGCCTCAGTATAAGTTAAACATTCCACTTTACCATAAATCTTAGTGTTATCGGCAAGTTTGATGTTGTGGTTCGTAATATTCTCATCTGTGTCATTGAAGTACATGACAAAAAGAGTTGGCTCCAAAATGGACCCCTGTGGTACCCCACTTACCAAATTTCTCCAGTCAGATTCATTCTGATTTAGCACCACCCGTCGTTTTCTTTGATTTAACAATTGTGTCATTTAACCATTGTTAACTTGGATTTAACCATCGGTCTGCCCAAAACGCTATGCGTGTTAGTGGCTTTATGAATGTAAAAATACCAATCTTATGTAACCTCACCAACCCATTGAACCTTCATGCAAATATATTATTATTATTATTATTATTATTTTATTATTATTATTATTTTATTATTATTATATTATTATTATTATTATTATTATATTATTATTTTATCCATTCTAGTACTATACCATTTATTCCACGTGCCTGTAATTTCCTTTTTAGTCTTTCATGTTGTATCTTATAAATTATTTTAACGAGGTCCATGTAAACTACATCTATCAGAAGTTCTTTGCCTGAGTAGCTGGTCACCGTTTCCAAGCATGTAAGCAGGTTAGTAAGGCAGGATCAATTTTTAAACAAAGCCATGTTGCGTTGATTTTACAAGATTCTTCAATGAAAGATGGTGACTTATTCCCTCCTTTATATGATTCTCTCCGTGAGCTTGCAGATGTGTGATGTGAAGCTGATTGGACGGTAGTCGTCTGGTCTAGACTACAGCAAGACTTAGTCTAGTCATTCAGACTCTGGCTAGACTTAGTCTAGTCATCTATACGTGATCTAGTCGTCTAGACTACAGCTAGACGTGGTCTAGTCTCTAACATTCTAAAACCTATATTATTTGCTGACAACACTACCCTCATCTACTCAGACTCCAACCCACACACACTAAATAATGTTGTAAACAATGAACTAAAAAATAGTCCACTTATGGATGTCACCAACAAAACACTAACACTAACCAGACAATACCTTCAACATCCTATTTGAAAGCAAATCAACAAATGCAATTCAGCTTCAGAAAGCCAATGTTAACTTCAACAATAAAAATGATGGGAAGTTCCTTGGCCTATACTTAGACAAGTTAGTTAGTTTAGTTCATTTATTATGCACCCCATACCCATCTTGTGGGCGGTAGTGGAAAGTGTTACAGAGGCACATAATGGGCTCAGGGACTGAACCCCACAATTCATTTAGCTAAGCAAGTTACAATCTTGATGAGCTAGTTACAAAATTCAGTATAAGTCGTCACATCAACAATGGGTTCGAGATCGACCTCAAGTACAGGTTCTAAATTAAGCAACTGACATATGTGAAGAGATGTGTCAAAATTTATATGTTTGTCCTGCACACCGCCTCCCATCCAGTGGGCAGCGGTGGATAGGTTACAATCACTCAGTTACTACCTACAGTTAGCAAACTGGGATTTGGCTAAAATTTTAGCAGATCATTTTGAATGAAATATTTAACGTCGCTGGAACATTTGTTATAGAATTGTCTCTAAATCACGTATCTTTCGCACTCCATCACATAGTGACGGAGGGTGTGCGAATAATTTTGTTGACGCAGTTTCATTTGGTCAGGTCTACATCAGCAGATGATGAGAAGTCCCAGAGATACTTGTAACGAGTNTGAGTTGTAGCAGTTAACCAAATATGGACTGTATTTAGTTCAGTATTCACTATGTCATTCAAAATAAGAAGATCAGGACTGGAGAAAATTTAGGTTGTGTCATCAGCAAATAAGATAGTCTTGAGATGTTGAGAGGCATTTGGAAGGTCATTAATGTAGATGAGAAAGAGGAGAGGGCCAAGTATACTGCCCTTATGTTCACACAGCTGGTACCATAGGCTGCACCTTGCTGTTATTTATTTATTTTTATTTATTTATTTATTTATTTATTTATTTATTTATTTATTTATTTATTTATTTATTTATTTATTTATTTATTTATGCGAAAAGGTACATTGGGTTTATGTAAGTACATAGCATTGATGTTTTTAGTTAGTTTTTAGCTTAGTTCATTTATTATGCACCCCATACCCATCCTGTGGACGGCAGTGGAAAGGGTTACGGAGGCACATAATAGGCTCAGGGACTGAACCCCCACAATTCATTTAGCTAAGCATGGATTCCCGCGCGAGGGTCGGCCATCTTGGCGCGCAGATTGAACTCTCCCGGCTGGGTTTCTTTCCTCACCTCATCCGGAACTCATCTTTGAACTCAGCTGTCTTCTTAGGGCCAGTGTGTGTGCTCACTGCAGCTACCCAGGGACTTACAGCATCGGGGGAGGCCGGAGCCTCCTTCATGGACGCCTCCCCGAACGGGGTCGCCATGGATGTTGACAGTAAGTCAACAAAGCCAGAGATGCAAACGTCTGTTGGAGAATGAGCTGGCTGACTCTGCCTCAGAGCGCGTTGCTGAGAGGATGTCTTCGCCTTCAGAAGACCTTCCTCCTGTGGTATCTCATTCCTCGTTTGTAGTTGTCCTAATCCAGTCAGCAACAGATCAGTGCGTGTTTGTGAATCCTAGTACCTTAAGTGCAACAATTGAGGCTTCGGTATTGTGGACATATTGCCTGCCTGAGACCGTGCGTACCCTGGGTAGGGGTGCAGCACTGAACCTACACATCAGGCAGGAGGCTCTGTTGCACGTCCGTGTATCCGACATTATCAAGTTGGGGAACTGGCCTGTCAGGTGCCGACAGGTATTGTCGCAGGAGGAGGAGTCTCGGGCCCGGTATGGGCCCGATTGACCCGAGTGTTGAAGTGGATGGCATCCATGCCGCTCTGCAGGTGTTAGGGGGTGCACCAGCGGGATTATTAGAAGTTACCAGGATTCGCGGAGTAGCAGGGCCGACATCCATGGTCCGTGTAAAGTTCAATGGGCCCCTCCCTGACCGAGTGGCACTACACAGGACCTTATATCAGGTCCAGCCCTTCAACTTTCCTGTGCTATTATGCTATGCTTGTCATTTTTTGGGCCACAGTCGCCTCACCTGCCGTAATGCAGTACGCTGTGCAAACTGGCAAAACAAGCCATACAGACAGATAACAGTGGGTGCTCTGCTGCACCTCGCTGCCTTTTATGCCATGGCCATCACAAAGTTACGTCCAAGAGTTGCCCTGTATATCATGAGGCCCTCCAGCTGGAGATCGATCTTAAAACAGCGGGGACACCTCGACATGAGCTGTTCCAGAGGTTGCACGCCCTCGATCAGCCTATCACTCCTTCTCGCCTCCAGATTCCCCTTGGTCGGGCCTCTTCACAAGTAGGATCTAGCAGACGCTCTTGCCTGTCCCAATCACATGCCTCATACGCCCAGGTTACTAATCAATTTTCCCTCCTGGGTCGTCTCGACATGGACGAAAACTCTACCATGGATACAGACATGGACGCTCAGTCTCGGCCGGAGCCTGGCACTCGTCACCCTCCTGCCTCTCTCCAGAGAAGCCAACACTGGCGTCGTCGACACACTCATGGATCAGGAGATTCTGCTCCATCAGATAGCCCTGATGGTCCTCTGGTCCCCAGGCGCTTTCCCAGGGGATTGTGACACTGGTGGAACATGAGGCCCAGAGTGAAGCACCCTCCAGTTGCAGGCGCCGTCAAGAGAGTTTGTGAGTCGATCACCGCTTTTGTCAGGCAGAGAGAAGCATTGCTCATAGTCTTTGGACTGGCTGTCATTGATACCACACATCTTACTTACTTTGTATGAGGGTTTTATAGCTTTGTCTGGTGGTTCCTCCTCCTTTGGAGACGTCTGTGCACAGGTGGTCAGAAAGTTAGCTGCTGTATTTCAGGGATAAAGGCGCCCCATCCTGAGAATACTGTGGTGTTTTGGAATGGTCGTTCCCTTTTTAAGAAGACGCAATTTCTGTGCAATTTTATCGCCAGCGCACCACCGTTGATCGTGGGACTCTGTGAGACTTGGCTTACTGACGATCTTTCATTCACGGTACCGGGGGTATTTGGTCTATAGACAGGATCGACCGGTACAGGGTGGAGGGGGACTTGGCCTCTTGGTCAGAGACTCAGTTCCGAGCTCCTTGCTCCGGATTCACTCCTTCCCGGGCGGGCATTTAGAGTTCATGGCAGTGTAGGTGGCCCTCTCCCATGGGTGGGGCACCTTTGGAATTCTGTATAACCCCTGTCTACCGGTAACGAAGAAGGAACTAGAACACTATTTTGGTCAAATCACAGACACCTACCTCGTCATGGGTGACTTTAATGCTCGGCACTCATCATGGCAACCTATGCTATCAGGTCGCCACCACAACACGGCTGGCCGAGCCCTGTTTCAGTTTCTCCTTGACTCCCAGACCTCTCCTTACTGACGCCGTCAGGTTTGGGAACCCGGATAGACCCGCTTAATGGGCATACATCAACGCTCGATCTCTGCATTGGAAGAGGCCCCCTTCACAATGGCCAGATATAGACCGGGCCGTACCTGGGTAGTGATCACCTGCCCATCGTCATTTCCTTCGGGGGCACTGTTCGTCCTGCTCTGACCATCCGAAGATCCAAGTGGATCTTCTCGGAGGAGGGATCTTCTTGGCTATGAGGCGGATGACTGGTCGACCCTTCCCCCAGTTACGGCAGATCTGCATGGGTCAGCGGATGCTCTCTCCGAGTCCCTCTTCAGTGTAGGCTCTCGGCATTTCAGGAGAACTAGTGGCCAGACCACCAATCCTTCCCGCCGAAGGGCACCGTGGTGGACTCCTGAATGCCGGCAGGCAGTACTGGACCGGCGACGTGCGTGGAATTCGTGGCCACGCCACCCTACTCCATTGCAGCGGCAAACCTTCCGCAGGGTAGACGCAAGGTGTAGACGAACAGTTCTCCTTGCCAAATGCAAGGCCTGGGCCGATAACTGTGCCTCTCTCCGATTTCACTCCTCCTCTGCGGGAGCCTGGGTCTTTGTTTGCAAGATGACAGGTAGGTACTCCCGGCCTTCGATCCCACACAGAGACCCCAGTGGTAATGGGGGCCTGGGGGAAGTACATATAACCGAACTTTTGGCTGACCATTTTGAGGATGTTTACCGTTCCCCGCTCCTTTCTGTGAGTTCCATAGGATGGGGCTCTCGACAGGGTATAGGACTAGCTCAGGACCTGAATAGCCCATTTACATCTGTTGAGCTGGAGGACGCACTTTCTCTAGGTTGGGCACTATGCCAGGGATAGATAACGTCCCATATGAATTTGTTCGGAGGGCACCCAAGATCCTTCAGTCCTACCTCCTTCACTTCTACAACGCCTGCTGGTCCTCTGGTGTCTTCCCTGACCCGTGGAAATACGCCATTCTTCTACCATTGGCCAAGTCAGGGAAGGATCCGACTGTCCCGAGTTCATATCGGCCCATAAGTCTGCTTCCATGTCTCCGGAAACTGATGGAACGCCTTGTTCACACCCGGCTACAATGGGTGGTGGAAACCTGAGGTCTCCTACCTGAGGGTATCAGTGGATTTCGGACGGGAAGAAGCACGATGGAATGCCTCCTCTCCTTGGGACATCGAATAATGGACACTTATCGTCGGAGAAGACTGCTCCTTGCAGCATTCTTTGACATCGAGAGTGCATTTGACTTTGCGTCTCATTCTGCTGTCCTTCAGAGTCTGGCTCGACTAGGTCTCTCGGGTCCGGCGTTGAGGTAGTTCCAAAACCATTTACAGGGCAGCCCATTCAAAGTGGCGGTTGGTGGAGTTGTCTCCACGTCCCGCCCTGTCTCGCGTGGTGTCCCCCAGGGAGCGATTCTCAGCCCGCTATTATTCTCTATTCTACTGTCTGACCTCCCAGTATTCCGGGGGGTCCAGGTTTTAGCCTTTGCCGATGATGTAACCCTCGTGTCGGATGGTGCCACTCTCCTGGAGGCACAAGGTTCCCTGCAAAACGCCGTGACTGTGTTCTCTGCAATTGTGCTGGGGAAAGGGCTCTCCATTAACCTGGTGAAAAGTTGCATCATTAGTTTCACCTGGACCCGTTTGCCAGACCAGCCAGGAGTGACTGTCGGGGGCCGTCGTCTCCCGATCGCCACAGAACACAGGTGGCTGGGGGTCGTTCTAGATGGCCCTCAGCTGACGTGGAGACATCATGTGGATTACCTCCGGGCCTCGTGCCATCGTCACGTGAACATCATGAAACGGCTCTCTGGTGCGGCATTGGGGGCTTCACGGGAGTCGCTCCTAGCTCTCTATATGGCCTTCATTCGTAGCAAGATCATATATGCGAGTGAAGTCTATGGCTCAGCAACATCATCCGTCTTGGCAAGGCTGGATCCCATTCAAAATGGTGCCCTTCGCTCAGCGCTAGGGGCTATGCCCGCCTCGCCAGTTCTCTCTCTCTCTCTCCATGCTGAGTCAGGGTTATGGCCCCTGACCTTTGAACGTCTTTTCGCCCTCTGCCGCCACCTTCAACAGATAGTGCGTCTCCCTGCTACCCATCCACTTACTCGCCTCCAACTCGAGGCTAACTGGTGGAATGTGGCGGCTGGACACTCCAGACGCCGTCAGCTACCTTTCGTCGTCCGGGCCTTAGATGCATATTCACAGTTTTCCCTTCCCGTCCCTGTACTCACCCCTGGCCCGATCATCTCACCGGTGCCTCTGTGGGCAGAAGAGCTCATTCGGGTTTCTGTGGACTTTTAAAAGCCTCCTCGTCGGGAGAGGGATTTAGAGGGGTCTGGCCCCTTTAATTTTTGTAGACCTACGAGTTTCCTTATACCCTGGATACTTGGAGGTTTACGCGGATGGGTCCCGCAAAGATCAGCCACCATTCACTTCTGCGGCAGCATAATTTGCTCCTTTTTCCTTCTGTCAGACGTGGAAGATCTCCCCTGCTCATTCGTCATGGCCGGGGAACTGTTTGCAATCTTACAAGCCTTACGACTCCTAAGACAAGTTTCAGGACCCTCTGCTGGTTGTTTTCTACGTGGACTCAGTTACAGCCCTACATCTGATATCATCTCGGCGTCCACGAGTCCATCGTCATACTGTGTCACAGATCCGTGGAGGAACTGTTGTCACATTCCGGTACTCAGGGTTCGTCGATCTATCTCCAATGGGCTCCATCACATGTCGGTATTAATGGTAATGATGTGACCGATGCAGCAGCAGGGATGGTGCATGGTCTCCATGACTCTACATATGTGCCTCTGGACCTTTCCGAAATTCTCCCGCAACTCCGGGCGGCTTGCTTCGCGAGTTGGGAGGCAATGATGGCGCCAGCACTCAGATCCTCCTCTCTGGCGAGTCTTTGGGAGGGCTCCTCCCTGCATCCATGGACAGGGCATCATTCTCGACTCCTCGACACTGCCATCATTCGTCTCCGGATTGGGCACACCTGCCTAGCAGCACATCTCTATCGTCTACGGTTGACAGATTCTCCATACTGCCAGTGGTGTCCGACCCAAGTCGACACAGTGGAACACCTTCTTCACTGCCCTCGATTTCATAGCGCTCGGGACAGACTACAGAGGGCCGTTCGTAGGCTGATTATTCCCCGCCTCTCGGTTCCCGTTCTCCTTGACGGGGCAGGTGCGAGAGACGAAGACATCCGTTATGACATCCTTCGCCATACATTCCGCTTCATCCGTCATGTTCGTGGCCTGAAGAGACTGTAAAGTATGTGGCCTGAGGAGATTGTAGGGTCTGTGGCCTATAGAGACTATAGGGACCCCATCCCTCTGCTATTTCCCGGTATCGGGCAGCCGGGGCGCATCCGATCCCTTGATCGTCGTCGTCCCTAAATCATCAACAACAACATAGCTACGCAAGTTACAATCTTGATGAGCTAGTTACAAAATTCAGTATAAGTCGTCACATCATCAATGGGTTCGAGACCGACCATAAGTACAGTTTCTAAATTAAGCATCTGACATATGTGGAGAGCTAGTGTCACAATTGATATGTTTGTCCTGCACACCGCCCCCCATCCAGTGGGCAGCGGTGGATAGGTTACAATCACTTAGTTACTACCTACACTTAGCAAACTGGGGATATTTGGCTGAAGTATCTGGTAGCAGATCATTTTGAATGAAATATTTACACATCGTTGGAACATTTTTTATAGAATTGTCTCTAAATTCACGTATCTTTTCGCACTCCATCACACAGTGACGGAGGGTGTGCGAATAATTTTGTTGACACAGTTTACATTTGGTCAGGTCTACATCGGCAGATAATGAGAATTCCCAGAGATACTTGTAACCGAGTCTAAGCCGAGCAGTAGTAACATCTAGAAGTCTCCTGATTTTATTGGATGATCCATAGATGTGTGGTTACTCTTGCATGATAGTATGATGATAGATGGAATTACTTGCGTCGATTTCACTTTGCCTCAGATCTACGAGATTTTGTTGAAGTTCTTGGTGTACTATTGCTCTCAGATTGCTCATTGACATAAATTCTTGTAAAGTCATTAACACCCATAGCGTTTCGGGTAGGCCCTTAATCTAACAGATAATTGTAAGTAGGTAATTTCTAGCAAAATTGAGAAATGCTAACAAGTATATTGTGAGAACAAAGATTAAGACAAAGATTAGTAGGTACATTATAGTAAAATTTAAGGGTTATCAGCAGGTACATTGTAGCATAATTTGAAAATTCTTTCAAGGTATACGGTAAAATATGCGTTCAATATAACAACCATGATATAAGATGATAGCAATGATTACAATGGAAAAGTTGTATGGCTTAGGTATGTATATTGGGGGAGTGGGTAGCACTAGATTCAGTGCGAGTTTAATGCACTAGGTAGGAAACTATGAGAATGAACTTAAGTTATTTTGGTTTTACTTTTGAATAATTCAGAAGTTGGACAGCTTTTCAATACGTTAGGGAGTGAGTTCCATAGACTAGGTCCAGTTATTTGCATAGAGTGTTTACACAGATTAAGTTTGACTCTGTAGATATCAAAGAGATATTTATTTCTTGTGTTGTGATTATGGGTTCTATTACATCTGTCAAGGAAGAGTTTCAGAACATGGTTTGCATATAAGAAAAGGGTTTTGTAAATGAAAATGACACAAGAGAATGTGTGGAGTGAGTTTATATTTAGGGATTTAAACAATGGGCTGAGTGTTGTCTGAAAGCTGAGTTTGTTATTGTTCTGATAACAGATTTTTGCTGGGTGATGATGGGCTTGAGGTGGTTTGCAGTGGTTGAACCCCATGCACAGATACCGTGTGTAAGATAGGGATAGATTAGCGCGTAGTATAGTGAGAGGAGAACAGAGTTTGGAACATAATATCTGATTTTAAAGAGTATACCAACTGTTTTAGAGACTTTCTTGGTTATGTGTTGTATGTGGGGGCTGAAGTTGAGTCTCTTGTCTAAGTATAGGCCAAGAAACTTTCCATCATTTTTATTGTTGAAGTTAACATTGTCTATCTGAAGCTGAATTGCATTTGTTGATTTGCTTTCAAATAAGATGTTGTAGGTATTGTCTGTTTAGTGTTAGTTTGTTGGATAACTCTTTAAGTGGACTTATTTTAATTCATTATTTACAACATTATTTAATGTGTGTGGGTTGGGGTCTGAGTAGATTAGGGTAGTGTTGTCAGCAAATAATATAGGTTTAACAATTTTAGAGACTAGACCACGTCTAGCCGTAGCGTAGATAACTGGGCCAAATCTAGCCGTAGTCAAGACTAGATAGAGTCTAGCCGTAGTCTAGACCACGTCTAATCTTACACCCTTATACCATGTCACACGTCTAGAGCGTGTGCATGAGAACGCGAACCGAATAGGTTCGAATCCGAATCGAATCCGAATGATACAGGAGAAGATGCCCATTGGGGCGAGCCTTGAAGTGGGGACAGCTGAAGAGAAGTCGGTGAGAGGAAATGCTGAAGTT
>WNGS01033470.1:5921219-5976064 GCA_020271785.1 Procambarus virginalis
TTAAAAAAGTCAATTTATGGATGTCAACCAACAAACTCACACTTAACATAGAAAAGACCTACTACATCTTATTTGGAGCAAATCAACAAATGCAATTCAGCTTCAGATAGATAATGTAAACATTAGCCATAAAAATGATGGAAAATTCCTTGGCCTATACCTAAACAAGAGACTCAACTTCAGCACCCACATTCAACACATAACTAAAAAGGTTTCTAAAACAGTTGGTATATACTCTCTAAGATCAGATATTATGTTCCCTACTCTGCTCTCCCCTCTCTCTATTATGCACTTATCTATCCCTATCTTACTTATGGTATCTGTGCATGGGGTTCAACCTCTGCAAACTACCTCAAGCCCATCATCACCCAGCAGAAATCTACTATCAGGACAATAACAAACTCTGCTTTCAGACAACATACAGCTCCCCCTGTTTAATTAAATCCCTAAACATGCTAAACATAAATTCACTCCACACATTCTCTTGTGTCAATTACATTTATAAAACCCTTTTTTTAAGTGCAAACTCTGTACTGAAACTCTTCCTTGACAGATGTAATAGAACGCATAATCACCACACCAGACACAAATATCTCTCTGATATTCCCAGAGTCAAACTGAATCTGTGTAAACACTCTATGCAAATGAAGGGACCTAGTCTATGGAACTCACTCCCTATTGAAGTGAAAAGCTATCCAACTTTTGCCTTATTCAAAAATAAAACCAAAAAGTACCTAATTTCATCTTCATAGTCTTCTACCTGGAGCTTTATCTTCACACTGTTTCTAGTGCTACCCAATCCTCCAATATTTGTACCTAAGTCATATTACTTTACCATTGCAATCTTAGATCATCTGATAACATGCTGTTGTATTGAGTACATATTCTACTGCATTATTCCTTGGAATGATCCTCATATTGTGCTTCAGTGAGCCAATGAATAACCCTGAGATTTTTCCTAATATACCTAGTAATCCTTGTTCATTATTGTGTATTATTCTAATCTGCTTTTGTGTCAAAATTTCTTGCAATATACCTGTAATTTTTTTTTCAATTTTACTGTAGTTATTCTACTTAAAATCATCTGTACCTGTAAAGTAAAGCTGTAAAGTACCTGTAAACATTTTTTGGCAATTTTACTGTTAAATTATCTAAAAATTATCTGTTTAAGGACTTGACGGAAACGCTATGAGTGCTAGTGGCTTTACAAGAATGTAATTTCAACTTAAACTCTATGTTCTTTGTTAACCCCCCAATATACCTTCTTGTATATAAATAAATAATGGTCCAGGGACGGATCAAAATGTCGTCGTCTCTTCATCTTCTGATGTGTGGTTTGGTTATCATCATTGGCTCAATGATTTACTGATTATTCCCATCTTCTTCTCTGGCAAAGTTTAATGAGGTTGCTTATTGGTATTATATGTACTATATATATGTGCGGACAGCATATCCCTCATGCAGTATGACACTGTAATCTCCGTAAAGTCTTCGGTAGCAGCATTACATAAAAGGAGAGGTTTAAACCGCGATCATTGAATTTTTAGAATCTGAATTTTTAGCTAACCATATTGGACTTTAGATTTTACTTCACTAGTGCTCTAAGTCACATATAGTTTAATAGATACATGCATTTAATAAATTGCTGACATTATAGTGTACCATGGAGGTTTAAAGGGTGAATAATGTGGTGTTACTATGACAACGACCATAGTCTGATGTGAGGCCGTCAGATGACTCTTGGAGCTTGTGACTGGCACTCGCGTCCGTATGTCACGACTTTATCTTCCTCTTAGATTTTACCCACACGTTATTATATCTTGAAAACTATTCCCGCATAAATAATAAAATCTTAATTACTACGATATATGTATATATAAATATATATGCATTATATGAATAACATATCACTGGAATGCAGTTTGTGAAAATATATTAGCAGTGAAGCCATGGACAGGGAGTTGGGATAAGTGTGTGAGAGGAAAACATCGACCAGTGGTTCGTCGGTGCGACTGAAGTGACCCTAGACACAGGTCAGCTTCTCCACGGGCGCCTCTTGCCTCCTCCTCCTCCTGCACCCAATATCTGCTGTAAACATGTGCAAGCTCTCACCATAACATAGGTGTTAATATGTGCTGGATGTAAAGGAGTGGGAGGCTTGCTATGGGGGGGTGTCACCTCTGTTGTTCACGTATCCAGTTTTAACAGATAGTGTGGTTATTTGGGGCTATTTAACTGGCAGTAAATAATGACAGTGGGGGGAGTGGAAAGGCAAGAGACAGGAGAGAATACTAAATGACTGCTTCTCCTTCCCTGAGCTCCGTACCTGCCCCATTTTTAACCCAAATAAATAGACCTATTTGAAAGCTTGTGACTAGGCCTTCTGTAACATAAAGTCTAGATTTTGCATTGCGCTGACAGAAGGGGGAATAAAGACACAACGACAGTCAAAAGAATATTTATACAAGTTACAGTAGTTGATGTTTGGTGAGATGCAATTGGGACAGTCGTGTGTTCAAGCTGGAGGCACAGTCCATCGTTGTGGCAGCTGGGTCGGGGCTGGTCGGATTAGTTAGGCAGTGTCCTTCGCCAAGGCGGCTGGGTCGGGGCTGGTCGGATTAGTTAGGCAGTGGCCTTCGCCAAGGTGGCTGGGTCGGGGCTGGTCGGATTAGTCGGACAGTGTCCTTCGTCGAGGTGGCTGGGTCGGGGCTGGTCGGATTAGTCAGGCAGAGTCATTCGCCGAGGTGGCTGGGTCTGGGCTGGTCGGAGGAGTGAGGAAAAGTCCAACGTTGAGGTGCTGGGTCAAGGCTGGTCAAAATATCTGAATTGTTACTCCTGGCAAGTGTGTTATGATGTTGATGCTGCAGGTATTCATGGTTAGGCATCATGTTTAAGGTTAGGTTGATTATATGGGTTCTTGGGTGATAATCCTGTAGCCATATGCTTCGTTCATCTGTGTTACATGGACTCCATACAAGATATACAGTATGTAAACTATATTTATATGATGACTAGAGTATTGTATGAAGCTCTATGCAACAGCTTGTGAAGTTTACTCTACTCCATTACTTGATTTTAGAAACTGCTTTGTTTGCAAAATAAAGCTGAAACTAATCTTTCCCTTGTCAACTTGGCTTCCCATTTTCCTAATGTACAATTATGTACACATCATACAAACATTAACTTGGCTTAAATCCGTCTTGCGTACAACAAAGTACAGTCAACGGTGAGTTTAACTTTACAAGATTTAGATTTTTAACCAGCCAAATCTCACTGATAATTGTTCCTTAATAACAAATAAATAATAAATAAATAAATAAATAAATAAATTATTTAGGTAAAAGTACATACAGTATATACATATTGAGTTACAAGCAAAATGTTGGATTCTAGATAGGGCTAGTACTGTGTATATATTATGCCTAAAGCCACTAATACACTCAGCGTTTCGGGCAAGATGTAATTGAATGCATCTCCCTACCCATATCTTGGCTTATTCGGGCATCCTGTAGCACAATGTCCTGCATCCTTGGCTCGCAACCGAGAAACCTGGGTTCAATTCCAGGGCAAGTCAGAACTGGTTGGGCACTTTTCCTTTCACCTGAAGTCTTTCGTTGTTAAATAGGCACCCAGGAGTTGGGGGACTGTTGTGGTTTGCATCTTGGGAAGATCAGTCCTGGAAACACAAACTGTAACCGTCTCTATTTTCTGCTTGTTACAACTTGTAATAAACTTGTTACATCTTGGCTTAATGTGTTTATGATGTATTAGAACGTTGTTACAACTTGCTATATTGGTTGTTATAACTGGTTAGGAGGTGTTAAAACTTGTTCGAACGTTGTACCAACGTCGTAGTTTTGGTGTGTGTTTGGCTGGTACTGTAGTGGCATCGGGGGATTCTCAACAAGCCTATTTAGAGGTTTCGTGTCCCTGACAATAGGAATGTATTAAATTAAAATTAAAATTATTTTGCAGGTTCCATAATTCATACAGTATCTGGACTGCAGGCAGACGTGGACTTTTAAAGCAGTGTACTGTACTTTAAGACGAAGTCGCCAAACGATGAAATTCGCTTGTGACATTAGATGTGACTCCAGTTACTTGTGGCCTCTCAAAAGTTAACAGGTAAATCCCTTGATAATATAACATACTGTATTCTAAGTGTGTCAGCATTTCATAGTTATATTATGCAATCATTTGTAATTTGAGAAATTTCTGTTCTAACACATGTTCTGTGTTAATCTGTCTCTGTTCAGTATACACACGATACTGTACATTCATGTCACTAATATGTGAACAATATTCAACCCGTCATCCTGTTTAGATGGTACTTTTTGGTAACTATGTGGACCATCGTACATGTATTGACATAATGGACAATTAGATAGTATAATTTGTTACTGCTGTATTCACTTTCATTGCCCCTGTTACCTAGCAGTAAAATAGGTACCTGGGTGTTAGTCAGCTGTCACGGGCTGCTTCCTGGGGGTGGAGGCCTGGTCGAGGACCGGGCTGCGAGGACACTAAAAAGCCCCGAAATCATCTCAAGATAACCTCAAGATATGTTAATCAAGTCCTTCAATGGGCCACAGAAAATAACATGATGTTTAATGAGTAGAATTAGTTCCAATTACTGTGCTGTGGGAAAATGAAAACATCAAAGCAGAAAACATATAAAACACAGTCAAACTACACTATTGAAAGAAAAAGCAATGTAAAAGATTTAGGAGTAATCATGTCAAAATATCTTACTTTTAAAGATCACAACAAAGTTGCTGTCACAACTGGAAGAAAAATGACAGATTGGATAACAAGAACCTTCCAAACAAGGGATGCCACACCAGTGATGATACCTTTTAAGATATTAGTGCTCTCTGATGTGGAATATTGTTGCACACTAACAGCCTCATTCAAAGCTGGAGAAATTGCTGACCTGGAGAGCATGCAAAGATCTTTTTCTGCCCGAACCTTCTCAATAAAATATCTAAATTATTGGGACTGCCTGAAAATTGTAAATCTGTATTCTCTTGAGTTCAGGTGGGAGAGAGACATAAGAATTTACACTTGGAAAATATTTGCACACAGATTTAACACCCTATGAGGCCAGAAGGCATGGCAGGATGTGCAAAATAGCCCTACTAAAAACCAGAGTTGTAATAGGAGTGTCATGATGTCATACTACATACGTTGCTGATTACCAGTACTGTAGCGTCTATTTAACACAATCACATACACACTGTTATTGTTTTAAACGCTTTCACATTTAATGTCATGTTTCTTTTCAGATATTTTGTATTTTGTGAAGCCAGCTGTAGCAAAATGAAGTGCCATCAGATTCTGACGGGAGCTTGCAATGCTGGCGACCGTTGCTTTGCTGTTGGAAGTGTGGAGGGTGTGCCATTTACGGTGAGGATGAACTTAACAATAGCCCTCATAATCCTTTTTTTTTTCTATATATATATATATACATTTCATTACAAGTATTTGTGTGTTTTGTAATTTTATTTACAAGTTTTATATGTTTATTTACATTAACTAACTATCAAATACAAAACTTGTAAACACTTGCTGCGAATCTAAAGTATAACTATTCGCTAAAATTTTCTCGCTTAAAATTATATTAGGAGTGTTATTTTCCCATAGTATCCTTAACAAAATACTATGTTGTCTGATTTGACGTCTGGTCTAAAATTGTGCATGGGGTCCAGAAGTCTGTATGATTAAATTTACTTCTTGTGGAAAAGCTCATCTGTGGATTACCACAAAAAAATGCGTTTCAAATATCACAGCTCAATGATATGCCCACATTATTTAAATAATATATTTTGTTCAAGTTCATATTGTTTTAATACCATTATTGCAATTTTCAGGCTTATGCTGCTGGGTGTAACATAGTCATTCTTGCCAGCACATATGAACGCGTTCAAGTGATACCAGGAGTGTGTCATGACAATGTACAGATATCATGTGTGGACTGCTCCACTGACACGGGCAAAATAGCAGCAGCATATGGAAAGCTAGTATGCGTGTTTGAACCCACCCCTCTTGCCAATCAGATGAATGGCCATGTAAGTTAGCATTCATGTTTTGCATCCTATTAATCTTCTTTATCACCTTGTAAAGCCCTTTGTTTACTTCTGCTGTATTCTAATACCCACAATCATCAAATCTGCTTTAATGCTAGACCATATACAGGTATGGACTAACATAACAGCCCCTCTCACCTCTTGACATAATCACTGCTGAGTTGTCACTATCCTAACTTTTTCAGTGCAAACATAAATAAAACATTTTTAGATACAGTACAGGTACTAGGAAATTTACTTTCAGACTGCACAGTGATTCTACTTTAGGGAACCCTGCGAGCAAAACATGCTCGATTAACATTTATTCAACATTATCAATATTCATTCAGTGTTATATGGGACTAACCTCATTAAACATCTCTACTCAAAACCAATACTAGTGAAATACCAACCATTATATAAAAAAATGTTGCTCAAGTACTCTCACCATGATGCACAGTTCTGCTATGCTCTTAAAGTTTAGTGGTACCAACACATAAGTTTGCTGTTGTTACTGTGACAGTTCAGAGACCATATAGCACCATATGGTATAGCACCAGAAATGACACCATATTTTGCTGCTACCAGAAAAATGCTCTTCATTACACCTGACACTTGATTTTTTGGGAGCATGAAGATGAGTTATTCTTTATAGAGACTCGACTATCGCTGGATTCAGACTGGAGTGATTGAAGCAGAGAATTACATAAACACCTTGTCGTGGAATGTGGAAGGAACACGACTCTTGACAGCTGGAGATGTTCTACAAATGTGGGCCGCTCCCCTGGGAAGACTTGCACCTGCAGAAGATGGTAAACCAATTTTCATTGCCTCCTAATTTTGTTTGTTTCTTTCATTATGCTCAACTAATGTAAATCATTCTTGCAGTCTTCTATCATGGAAAGTTAGCATGGATGATGTATAGGTATGTTCTGTATTTATACAGTATGCTATAATGTTTACTGACATTGATAACATAGAGCTGCCATTAGAAGTATAGTACTCTAGTTTGCTAGTTCTGTACTGTCGAGTCCTGTTCAAAGGGGAAAAATTAGATGCAGGTGAAGGATTGCATTCCAGTTAGTGTCCAATGCAATGGTTTAGGTATCTAGATATTAAACAAAATTTCTGCTTCAATGGAAGAAGCAGTACTACTAAATTTGCTGTTTTAGTGTTTTCCTGAGATACTTGTACTCCAGAAACACTAGAGAAATACCCCTCCATGACTGGATAATACAGTACTGTACTTTACCCCCATTAATGTCTTCATCCTTGGAGTCACCACTCATTTTTACTTTGCTTTGTATAGTTATTTAGAATTGCTTTTCCCTCTACCATCATAGGAGCATATGACTTTATTTATTACCAAGATTATAGCAATTTTCTGACACTAAAAGGCAAAAAGTTTTTACTGTTCATCCATGCCAATGCTTTGCTTATGTGACAATCGTTGAAATATTTGAAATGTTCTTTATTAGACTGTGTCCTTGAGTGAAGGGTGTTAGCAGGAAGACAGCAGCT
This sequence comes from Procambarus virginalis, assembly GCA_020271785.1. Lineage (NCBI taxonomy): Eukaryota > Metazoa > Arthropoda > Malacostraca > Decapoda > Cambaridae > Procambarus > Procambarus virginalis. The sequence goes on from WNGS01033470.1 coordinate 5,928,806, forward strand.
AATATCACATATTTTTCATAGAGTAGAAATGGGGCTAACATTTTTAGACCTTCTATAGATGCTATAATCAAGTTCCGATTATTGGTATGAGCAATCAGGTTTAAGTACTGTACATAGAGTAGTGCTATGGTATATGTAATTAATACAAATTATATTTTCCTGTAATTTCTTTGATAGGTTCTTGCCCTGTGACATTTGATTTGGAATGTGATGGCGTGGAAGAGGAAGAACCAACATGGGTGTGTGTGTGGCGGTGTGTCACTGCTGCTCCGACTGTCTTCTTGTCTTTCTCGCCAGATGGCACGCTCTTTGCCACAGCTGCAGCTAGTGACCGTTTGGTCAAAATCTGGTACGACAAAACATAGTAAGTATTCTACAATCAAAACAAATTAAATATAATTTAATTTGCTTAAACACAACAGTGCATCACCAAATGCACAGACTGTTTGAAGGAGGTTTCATACGAATCATTGGTTTTATACAGTACATCTTCAGGAAGAGGATCTGCTGATGGTGGGGATTAAGTTTGTTGGTGTGGGCACCAGACCACCTCCACAGCAGCAGCTGGGGCCTCCACTCCTGGCATGGCATCAGAATGTGCTGCTTTCATCCGATCGATTGAGACCACTACTTCAACACCCCGTTGGTTGATAGTAATGGTTTTCAGAGTTGTTGATAGCACCTGGAAAGGTCTCCTGTATGACTGCTGTAGCGACTGATGCACCGCATCAACCCTCAGAAACACATGGCTAGCCGTGAGAACGTCCTGGGGTATGAAAGTAGGGTGTGTAGATAGGTGACGAGGCAGCATAGGGCGAATCTGCAACATTGCCCTCCGAAGTGTCTGGTCTCGTGTTTGTCTGCTTGTTGTTCTCTCACTGGCCGGTTGACTCTCTTCTGCTCCTCTGCTGTTTTCCCTGAACTTCGCTGGGTTGTTAGGGGAGGGTACCGAAGTCACTACAGCTGCTAGGTGAACAATGGCATCAGGTGAAAGGGAATTTGGTCAACCATTTATATCCCACCCAGGGATTGAACCCAGGATCTTAGATCGTAGTCGAGAACGTGGACAATAAAAATCATATGAATATATCCATGTTTCTCGGTGCAAACAAGTATTGTTTATTTGATATCCTAGAAGCTTTGGAGTTTGTCATTTGTTATGAGCATTGTTAATGTTTTGTAGTTCATGATGTAGACGTGAATAATGAGTAAATTCTTACGAAAGAATTCATGTGTTGTCATTTGATAAATGGACAATACGTACTTGAGAAAGCAAAAGAGTGTCAGATCAAGTTACGTTAAGTTAAGAGAAAGTTATAGTAGTGCTGCTGAGAACAAATAAATAAGCCACTCCCTACATCTTGATAAGGGGTCCAGGGCAAACTCAAACATTATCACTTTTACTTGATTTTATATATGTGTGGGGGTATCTTGAGGTTATCTTGAGATGATTTTGGGGCCTAGCGTCCCTGTGGCCCATTCCTCGACCAGGCCTCCTTTTTGTTTCACACACCCAGGAAGCAGCCCGTAGAAACTGTCTTAACTCCCAGGTACCTATTTACCGCTAGGTAACGGGCATCAGGGTGAAAGAAACTTTTTGCCCATTTGTCCCCGCCTCCACCGGGGATTCAACCCAGCACCTCAAGATTACGAATCCGAAGTGCTGTGTACTCAGCTGTCAGGCGCCCTAAAAATGGCATTTCTTTACTCACCTCACCAAGTGAGTGATGGGTGAGTAAGTGATGGCTGGGTGAGTTTCAAAAACTCACCCAGAGAATGGCGTTTCATTACATTCAATGCTGTTTTTTTTGGACAATCCTAGTAAAACATTTACCTAAATCGAATATTCGGCTAACTGAAATTGTGGGCGAGCACCCATGTGATTCAGATTGCTGAGTTTAGACAGTACTGTACTGGACACTAAATAGCTATTTTTTTAGGGATACTTATACCTAGGCTTTTTGTATTTCTAGTGTTAGCTCCTGCACGACCCCAAGATGGAATAAATTTATCCAACGAGATGGCCCAATCAACAGTCAGTTACAGCTATATTTACCTGCCACATCCAAGTGCTGTGAAGGGGTTCACCTGGAGAGCTACCAGCAAGTACATGCCCAAGTAAGTCAGGTGACACTTGAATAACAGTCTGTGATTGTCCTCCACATAACTTCTCATCCAAAAATGATAGTACAGTACTAATACCAGCTATTGGTTTAACCTTCAAAAATGAACTGTTCCATTCCCAACATTCATGTTTTGCACTATTCATTTTGTAAAGAGTATAAGAAAGAAGGCAACAACCAAACTTAAGCTTAACTAGGCATATTGTAGCACATATCTGTAGTAAATTAGACCTAAGATGACAAATATTTGGTCTAGCATTGCCTATGTAAGCCTAGGATAGGTTAGGTTGTACTGTACCAAGTTGAAGCTGTTCCTCTTTTTGACATGCCATTTTGAGTATTCCAATACAGTAATACAAAATGTGTCTTTTTAAATGGATCAGTAGTCCATTTTTGTTCGTTTGACAAATAGTTACTAAAAGTATTATAATTTTTGGAAGATGGGTTCCTTCTAGGACAGCCATTACCAAACCTAGTACAGGTCACAAAATCCTCCATCCCTGACAAGGAAGAGGTCTTGGTGCCGTGGTACAAGTCCCTTGCGATCACTAACCTAACTTTATCTGAACACCTGATAAAGAAAGGCAAAAGATGCTTGTGACAAATACAAAAATAAAAAAAAATTGCCACAACCACTTTGCCACTGTGTTGCATTACCTTACCTACCTTGAGGTGTTTTCGGGGCTCAGCGTCCCCGCGGCCCGGTCGTCGACCAGGCCTCCTAGGTTGGTACTTGCAGCTACAGTGTTTCCCATGCCCCCTACACGGGTGAGGTACCAGCCAAATATTGCCGAGTGCACAGCAATAAAAACTTACGAAGCCCTGGGCTAAACTGCAAAGCTCTGCGAAGGAATTGGCATGACTCGCTGAGGTCACTGCTGTACTTACTACAACTACAAAAAGAACAGGCCAGAAAGTATCAAGGACACTCCTTATACTGGAGGGTCAGGTCCCAAATCTACGCAGTAAAATAACAACATACTGGAGTGAACGATATGGAAGAAAATGCAGAATAGAACCAGTGAAGAGTAGGGGTGCAATAAGCACAGTCTGGGAACACCAAGCTCTCACCAAGTCAAGCCTGACCTTGGGCCGGGCTTGGGGAGTAGAACAACTCCCAGAACCCCGTCAAGCAAATATCAAGCAGGTATACACACAATCTTAACCGACTCATGTATTGTATACAGGGACACCTGTCACCCCAACTGTTTGGATTTATGTCTGGGCTCAGTACACAACACTGTTTTGCTGAATACTTCACTCATATTGAAGCTTCCCCTCAAGCAGTCTTCATTGACCTAGCAGCAGCTTTTGAAAGAGTAAACAGGGAAATCATACTAGAACAGCTTGCTGAGCTAGGAATACAAGGAAAATTACTGAAATGGATAAAGGGCTATTTGTCTAATCAAACAGTATATGTTTTATTTAATGTTGTTAAAAGCACAGAGAGCAAACACTTTGAACTGGGAACTCCACAAGGAGGGGTCCTCAGCCTCTTGTTGTTCTACATTCTGATGCATAAACTTATTAAAGATTTTCCAACTAATAATGAAGACACAATCATTTGTTATGCTGATGATATATGTTTACAGGCTGCCTCCGAGCCTAGAATGCAAGTTCTGCTCGATGCTTTTGCTGCTAGAGCTAAGGAATGTGACCTTCTTATCTCTGCCCAGAAAACTCGTGCCCTCATTCCGTGTGGTATTCCACCACCAAATTATCATATAGATGGGCAAGCACTTGAGAACTGCAAGTCTTACAGATACCTTGGTGTATCATCTGGCCCTAACCTAATGCTTGCACATGGGTCGTGCGGCTGTCAAGTGGTGGTTAATACAGGTGGCAAGTCAGGCCAGCTGATAGCTTCCTTGTGGTGGTTAATACAGGTGGCAAGTCAGGCCAGCTGATAGCTTCCTTGTGGTGGTTAATATAGGTGGCAAGTCAGGCCAACTGATAGCTTCCTTGTGGTGGTTAATATAGGTGGCAAGTCAGGCCAGCTGATAGCTTCCTTGTGGTGGTTAATATAGGTGGCAAGTCAGGCCAACTGATAGCTTCCTTGTGGTGGTTAATATAGGTGGCAAGTCAGGCCAGCTGATAGCTTCCTTGTGGTGGTTAATATAGGTGGCAAGTCAGGCCAGCTGATAGCTTCCTTGTGGTGGTTAATATAGGTGGCAAGTCAGGCCAGCTGATAGCTTCCTTGTGGTGGTTAATATAGGTGGCAAGTCAGGCCAGCTGATAACATGAGACCTCATTGGCATCCACCTGTGATGCCAAGAAAAGGTTCAGAAGACTTTTTGAGTTTTTATTAATTAGCACTTTCGTGGACCAATGTCGCTTGAGAGCGACAGCCATTTTTCTCTTGAATCCGCGTAAGGGTTGCACTCAAACGGCAAGAGAAAAATTATTTCAATAAAATCCATTTTTTATCTGATCGAATTGGGGATAGTTTAAAAATGTGCGCCATGAAATTTCCGTTCTCCCAAATAGGCGGTGACATGGCGTGGCCCATTCTCTTTCAAGGTGTACTATCCCCCCAAAAATTGCTGTTTAGCGCTCACGCCTAGTGATTGACGTAGTTTTTTATTTGGTGCCGGTCTAACGCATCCTTGTGCGACATTTTATACTTATGTTCTTCTAAAACATTCTATTGTGAACACATTGCTACAAAAATGAAATACATACATCGAAAATTAAGGTCAGAACAGTGAAAAGAATATACACTTTTCAATATGGGTCTCGCCGATGTGCCGTCGGGTGTGCGGTAACAGGTAACATTTCGGCCACTTCCCACACTCTTGCGGGTGGGCTGCGATCATGATTCTACATTTATATGCATATGTCCGCGTAGGGAATTTTATTGCGATCTCAGTGATGCCAAATTTAACGCTGTAGGACAAGTGTGGAGTTGACAATCCTGAAAAGAGTAGAAACATTTCATTGCTGTTTGGCGCTCACGGCTAGTGATCGACGTAGTTCTTTATTTGGTGCTGGTCTAACTCATGCTTTGGTGACATTTTATACGTATGCTCTTCTAGAACATTCTATTGCGAACACATTGCTACAAAAATGAAATACTTATATCGAAAATTAAGGTCAGGACAGTGAAAAGAGTATACACTTTTCAGTGTTGCCGCTCGATCGCCCGAAACGTCGCGTGCACATGGGGCAATTTTTTTTTTTGTTTTGCAGAGCGTGAAAGTGTTAACTTTTCTTGGTTATTCTGTGGTGGATTAAGTATTCTTAATCCACCACAGGAATCTCCAGTGATTCCTTGGTACCCATAATGATTCCTGAAGAGTGTGTTTGAAAATTCCATGTGGCATTGGAGCCAAGTATACTGTCTTGCACCACTCTAGCTTAATCATGTTCAAGGGCGTGACAAACATTTCTATGGTAGCATCTGAAGGATATGACTGAGAAAAGGGGCATCATGAAAAGAGTACTATGGCAACCAAAATACAAATAGAGGAGGATCCAAGTAAACTAAGGCAACAGTTGCTCTGTATTATACATGTTGTGAATGTTATTCAGTTGTTTATAATTGATTTAATAAATTGTGTTTCTCACTGTATAGTTTTTTCAGTAATGAAATATTCATCTATTCGAAAAACCAAATTCTTCATGCTTTTACAATGTATATGTATAATTTTGTATTAAAATTTGTACATCCTTTGAACAGAGGGAGTGTAAGTAACATGCTGGTGACCTCATGCCGCGATAACATCAGTCGTGTGTGGGTTGAAACCGTCTTGCCTGATGATGACTTGGTGTCTCTCCTACATCTGGACCCAGCAGCAGCCCAGAACCCTCGTTTCCGCACCCACCGACACAAACATAGATTTATGCAGAGATTGAAGCACATGAAGTATGTATTACAAGGGGGGTTCCATGGGTTCCATTCTTTTGTTCACCCTCAATATTTATTCATGCTTGCATATAGTTATTATTTGTAATGATTACATTTTGTTGTGTATTAGACATTTATATGGCCGGTTGGCTGAGCGGACAGCATACTGGACTTGTGATCCTGTGGTCCCGAGTTCGATCCCGGGCGCCGGCGAGAAACAATGGGCAGAGTTTCTTTCACCCTATGCCCCTGTTACCTAGCAGTAAAATAGATACCTGGGTGTTAGTCAGCTGTCATGGGCTGCTTCCTGGGGGTGGAGGCCTGGTCGAGGACTGGGCCGCGGGGACACTAAAGCCCCGAAATCATGTCAAGATAACCTCAAGAAGATGGCAGTATAGTATATTTGAACGGAAATCTTTGATGTAGCTACGTTAAAAAAATTTCTCGTTTGCATGCTTTGGCTGATACTGTGTCTATAATTTCTTCCTGTGAGATCAGCCACATACCAAAGTTTCTGCCTGTAAGATCAGCCTCACGCCAAGTTTCTGCCTGTAAGATCAGCCTCACACCAAGTTTCTGCCTGTAAGATCAGCCACACACCAAGTTTCTGCCTGTAAGATCAGCCTCACACCAAGTTTCTGCCTGTAAGATCAGCCTCACACCAAGTTTCTGCCTGTAAGATCAGCCTCACACCAAGTTTCTGCCTGTAAGATCAGCCACACACCAAGTTTCTACCTGTAAGATCAGCCTCACACCAAGTTTCTGCCTGTAAGATCAGCCTCACACCAAGTTTCTGTCTGTAAGATCAGCCTCACAAGAGAGTGACATCAGCTTGAATAAGATCAACAATAGTACACTGAAGCGATGCGATGCAACAGTGTCTGAATCAAATGCAGTCTCACTTTTTACATCATGTTGTTGTAACCTGTCTACCTACCTGTTGAAGATGCTAAGATCAATGTCCTCCCAGCCCAGTCTCTGACCTGGCCTCCTGGTTGCTGGTCTGATCCTCCAAGCTGTTTGATGAGGCTGCACGCAGCCGGACATACGAGCTAAACTAAGCACAGTTTTTCTGATAGAATTCGGAGAATTAAATTTTGTAGTGTATTTCAAAATGACAATGCGTCCAAAAATAAATATCACTTTGCCGACAGTTTTGAAGAGCTAAGTGATAATTTGTGCCCTCCTTGTTATGGCTTTCATACATGCTCTGTTAGAATGTAACGTCTCTTTGGTAATTTGAAATACTGTATGGCTGAAATTTCTTTGGTGGTTGATTTAATTTTGGCTATCAGATTAAACATTTTAAGGTCATCGTGCATTTGATTTGGCAGATAGACTAATGGATGGACTGTATTTGTCTATTTGTCCATATTTTTCTTCTGCCAACATTGTACAGCATCATAAAATCATCATCTTGATGAAGACATCATATAGAGTGAAGAGGTGTGCCACATGCAAGTCACTCATGTGTGTATTTGTGCATGATAGTGACATGTCCGTGATGCATCATAATGTCACTTTGGTGTATTGTCATGTCATAGATACATCATAATGTCACACTGGTGTGTAGTGACATGTTCATGATGTATCATGTTACTTTGTTGTATTGTCATATCATTAATCCATTATGTTTCATCTTGTTCCTCACAATCATGTCCTGTACCACCTCAACGCAAGAGAATATAAACCTTTGTAAATGAATGGTAAATTTGTCTTTGAAAATATAAGGAGTGCCTTGCGAAATGCATCCCTGCAGACCACAATGTGTGTGAAAATGAACTTTGGAGAGTTAATCTTTCAATTTCCCTTGACAGTGAAGAAAAACATAAGAAATATTGAGAAGATTCATGTTCATCACTATCACAAAACCCCTGTATGTGCAAGCATGTTTATATTTTTTCCCCACAATACTCTGTACGATTTAAAATAATATATTTTTTGACTCCATTTAGCAATATTTATTATTTTAGGTTTGATTATAATAAAGTGATAGTCAAAAATGTTTTACAGGGCGTGTTTCCAGATGAGGCGTCATGTAAAGTCAGGTGGTCCCATCATATTGGGAGGACTTGGTGGTCTTGGCTCCAAGCCTTCCTACAATTCCTTCATCATATTCCGTTCATGATTTCCATATGTATGGTGTCCATGCAATGGGGATTACGCCAGGTTAGTTGTTAATTTATATCACTCTTGGTTCATTTTTTAATACAATCTATAGTAGCTTAGTTTAGTTAAATTATTTTGCACCTCATACCCATATGTGGGCAGTAGTGGACCCCATACACATCATATGTGGTTAAGGACCCCATAACCCATCATGTGGGTGGTAGTGGGACCCCCCCATACCCATCCTATGGCTGGTAGTGGACCCCATATCCATCATGTGGGTGGTAAGGACCCCATACCCATCATGTGGGTGATAGTGGACCCCATACCCATCATGTGGGTGATAAGGACCCCATACCCATCATGTGGGTGGTAAAGGACCCCATACCCATCATGTGGGTGATAGTGGACCCCATACCCATCATGTGGGTGAAAGTGGACCCCATACCCTTCCTGTGGGTGGTTGTGGACCCCATACCTATCCTATGGGTGATAGTGGACCCCATACCTATCCACTTGAATTTACTACCTACAGTTAACAAACTGGGGATATTTTGCTAACATTTTTGGTAGTTCATTTTGAATTAAATATTTACACATCGCTGGAATATATGTTATAGAATATAGTAGTAGATTGTAATATAGTTCATAAATTGATTGCTCTGTCATGCCATAGTAATTAATTTTAATATAGAATTTTTCATTAGTTTTAGCATAGAGTATTTGCATGTTGAAGTAGCAGTAGTGATTATATATAGAGTATATGCTATAAGCTGATCATGCCTTTATTGACTGTGGTAAATGATGTGGTAGATCTAGTTTTTATCTTATATAAACTGACATAATTTGCTTCCAGAATAATATTGGTTTGAGAAATGTGGGAGGTGACTTGCTTGCCATCTTGGTTACGTCATACTAACTTAAACGGCATTTATAATTTTGCACTCTTGTATGATTCGTAAACATTTATAATAATTTGGTATGGTGGATGGTTGTGTTCTGCATTAGTTCGTTATTATCTGCCTTAGACAGCCCATAGCGGAGTTTTATAGACTAGGTGTAGCAGTTTTCCACACAAGGTTCACAAGAACAAAGTCAGTTTTAGCAGACGATGAGGCACAGTAATATGGCCAAAGATATGATGACCAAATCACTCATCAGAAGATGGAAAAACGAAGACGTTTCGGTTTGTCCCGGACCATTATCAAGTGGTGCGAGCATCGTGTATCCACACACGACTTGATTATGGTCCAGGATGGACCGAAATGTTTTTGTTTCTCCATCTTCTGATGTGTGGTTTGGTCATCAAGGTCAGTTTTTCATTTCATTTAGATCCCTTCGCATATGATATTTTCTTTGTCATATGTTTTACATAAATGTCCTTTTGAAAGAGGTACAGGTGGCTGTCTCTGTATGGTATACATTATAATATCAGTTGTGGATGATAAGGTATATCAATGGTTATCATATTGATGATGAAAATTGTTTCAAATCTGAACAACTATTGGACGTGTTGCTGTATCTTGGGGGTGAATAATAAAAAATATTACTGTATTAATATCGTGTGAAATTTGTTCATGTACTTCGGGTGACGATCATTGGGCTGATGATTCCTAACTCAAAAATGTATATTAGTGTGCCTTTATGAATGCATGTAATGCATGTAATATAAATACAAAAAATATTGAATAATATTCGGAGAGCATAGATTTATACATAAAACTGTTCTACATATACTACCATAGCATATATATTGGGCAGCGTTTGTTGGCTATGTATCAGTAAAAAAATGTTTATTGCAATGTTATGTTTACAAAACTCGTTTCTGTACATATATGTACAGTACTTTGCTGAAAAATGGAACACACTTGAACTTTTGTTAATATATATTTTAACAACCTGCAAATAAATACATGATAATGTTTAAACATCACTTTATTTATATGCAGATTAAAAGTGAGAGGTATGTAGTTTGACAAGTTGAAAATCAGCATGTAGTTCAATGCAGTCCTTATTACTGCATTTAGAGCTATGGGTCTACAGTTATCAGAAGAGGACATAATGTTTATTACAAGTTTGTATAGGCACATTTCATGGTAGAATATTTATTTTTATATTGTGGGCTAGTAGGCTAATAACATCCACCCAACACAAAGAGGCATTACATCTCGTATTTTAAATAAAAGTATCTTCGTAGTCATAATGAAAATGCTCACCAGTAATTGTTCTGATGGGACATAATTGCCATTTTCAATGTTAGAATGTCTTACATAGCTTAAAATTCACAAAGGATACCAGAAGTTTACTTGGAATTGGTTCTGAGAGTTCTTCTATTCCCCCCAAGGCTGGCCTGGAGTAAAGCTTATCTTGTGATAACTTGATCTACACTTGATTTAAAGAAGAGGCAGTCTGTTGCGTCTGATAGCTTGGATGAACAAACCATTATCGTTGCTGCATGATATTAGTACAAAAGGTCTGTAGACTACACACAGAAGTACTGTACTCCATGTAAATTATTATAAGAACATGCCAATGTTTCATTCCCTGTGGACTAGGTGTGAAATTAATTCTAATTGATTATGTCAAGAACACATTGCCAATCTTTTTTTTGCTAGCTAAAAAAGTAGAATTTCTTCACAAGAATTATCACATCAACATTGTATCACACTTTTATTTTCTCTTAATACACTGCCCAGACTCAATTCCATTAATTTTCAATTCTTGCACATTGACATGGGGAGACCTAGAACTGGCGTGGGATTAGTGCTAACAAGCTTGCAATAGTTTTGAGAGATTTGGTCATTAGTTTACATGGTTTTTGGAATTCATTACACAGTTTTGAGGCTTCAGTTCTTTTAAACCTAGCAGTAATCTGTATTCGTTTGCTTACTTTCTGGAGGCTTTCCTGGTTAGATGTCAGTGTCACCTGCTCTCTGCATCTCTGTGAGAGGGGGCCAGGTACTGGTTTGGTCCCTGGTTGGCCAAACAAAACTCCACGGCTGATGCGACTTTGTAGTCGTCAGCGCCATCTCAGTGAGAATGCTTCAGGGAGCCACGAGGTGCTCCTTCAGAAAAGGACTGATACATTATTTGGAAATCTGGATCGGGTCCAGAATGATGGACTCTAGATTTAAGAGATTGCTGTGCTTACATGTTTCATCACACGTAGTAATTTGACACCATACCTACCCATCTCTGTTTTCTTCAAACTCATTCACATACTTGTACACTTATTCTCCGACACATCCTTTTTCATTTGTGGGTTGCATCCAGGGAAAGGTCAGTAGTTGGCCTAGGGGGGACCCCGATAAGCCTTAGTACAGGTTTCCTGTCCCTGGCAGAAGGAATTATAGCTAAAAAAAGTTAAGAAATAATGCACAGTATACAGAAATATTCACTTGCACAGATCAGTGGATGTTGGATGATGACAGTGCGATTGGTAGTCCTGTGCTTGCAAGATTAGCCTAGTTCGTGTACAAATATTATGTAAAATTAAGTGAAGCTCCTTAGGAATTTTTGATAGGTTATAATTGACCAAATATTCCGTGTTGAATGTAATGAAACTCATCTTTCTGGTGGGTCCCTGTTATAAGATAGACTGTTGTAGGCCAGTTATTTCAATCATCCAAAGAATTGGCCCAATGCCCCTACCTCAGTTCTATTCTGAGAAAATTTTTTGCTATAAGAAATTACATGTTTTCCAAGAGTTAGGGGATGATTGAAACAGGTGTATTTAGGGAACAGGTGCAGAAAAACAATCAATAATTTAACAATATAAGTAGTTAAGGTGCCTGCAATGTTAACTGTTCCACTCCGGAGGAACATTCAACAATAGGCACCCCCCCCCCCCCCATGATTTACCGTAGTATAGCATCGACTTTACTCGGGATAAGCAAAAAAAAAAAAAACACTCGATCACCTAGCAGCCCTTTAAATCACCATGGAAATAGTAATTAGAGTATTATTGTCTCACTGGGAATTATTTCCTCAGTATTTTACAATAGTGTATATCTAAATGTATAGTGTGAAATTAAATGAGTATCAGTGCCTGACATATCACACACTGCCCACAAGAAAAGTAACTAACAGGAAATAGCAGCCCATCCACCAGCACGACCCTTCTCTCTGAAATCCAGATACTGACTAAAGATTTAAAGGGCTGAAGGCTGATAATGTGGCTTTCATTAATCATTTATGCTTATTTATAATTATAGATATACACTACTGTAAAATACTGAGGAAATAATTCCCTGTGGTAAAATAATTCTTTGAACGAAGGTGGAGGTATTCAAGAGGCACTTGGACAGGTTCTTGCAAGAAATGCCGGACCAACTAGGCTCTAGTGGATATGTGGGCCTACAGGCCGCTCCAAGCAACATCCTGTTGGACCAAGTTATCACAAGTCAAGCCTGGTCTCAGACTGGGCTCGGGGAGTAGAAGAACTCCTGAAACACTCTCCAGGTATGCTTCTGAACACAATGTTACCAGATTGCCATTTAACTACTTTTCTCACATGATCCAAAATGTTACCACTGGCAAGTGAAGAGTACACAGTCTTCCTTTTAAATATTCCTATAAACATCTGTTCTCAAAATGTTACACATACTCTAAAGACTGCCTTAATTAAGGACATTAGTTTTGGAGGTCTAGACTTGACAGCATCATATCAGCTGATTTTCTAGACTGGCTAGAATCTAACTGTTAATCTTCCCACACCAGGAAGTCTAAATAATTTGTATTCCTTAAATCTATTCACTGGGTCTACTGGTTGGTTGCACAGCACTCATATCAATATTTAATATGCAAAGAAACTTTACGCAACATGCAAAAGCATGCAAAATAAAATGTATCCTGCTATTTAAATATAAACACACATCAGTAGATTCATTTGCATGCTTTATTTAACTTCACTAATGAAGATGCAACATACAAATTAACTTAACAAGTCCACCTTGACTAGCTTTCATTTATATTATTATATATGTTATTCTTCAAGGCAAATTTGCATAGGTTAACCTATGCAACAAATTACTGTCCAACCAAAACATAATTAAAGGAAGTTAACATGCATAATCTTTCGAATGATGAGCATAAAATAAGTTATTGTAAACCATGCAATGGTATGTAAATTAATCCTGGTCTTTAACTAGGATTGCACTAGAGTGATGCTTTAAATATAGCTATGTCAAGGCTACTAGCTCATTCATAACAGCCGTTCAATGGCTGAGGGGCCAAACTAGAACAATGTTTGCCGAGAACAAACGAGGGCTGAAAACAATGATTTTAAAATAGATGCATTGGTGAAGGCATTGCTCTGTACCCCTTGGGTTATTCTTTGTTTAAGCTTATTTTTTTTCAACGTAACCACACAGGACATAGCAATCTAACATCACATAAGTGTGATGATCTGTACAGAGTAAAGAGCAAGTCAGTTTTGTAACTGTAATATTGCTTGTGTCTTGACAATTTTCCACCCCACTCCATGGAATTTAAAGTTGCATGCATATGCAACTATTCATCTGTTAGCTCTGGTTCTCATCTTCCTCGGTCTTTTCTTCTTCGTAAACCTATTCTTGAATCTCATCCTTTAGATTTCTGTACCCATCTCAGCCTTCCCTATAGCAATCCCTTCTCTCTCTCTCTGAACTTCAGTCTGCCCTGACCCTCTGTGGTTCTACAGCAGCGGGCTCTGATGACATTCATTATGAAATGCTTCTCCTCCCTCCGTGCACGTCTCGGTATTTGCTGAGTCTGTATAACTGGGTCTGGGAGTCGTCGTCAGTCCCTGAGGACTGGCTCGATGCTAGTGTCCTCCCTGTTTGGAAACCAGGGTCTCTCGGGACATCCCCTCAGGACTTCCACCCTATTGCCCTCACGAGTTGTGTCTGCAAACTTTTTGAATGTATGGTTAGCGTTTGTCTGATGTGGTTCTTAGAACACTGTTGCCACCTCTCCCCTTCGCAATTTGGTTTTCGCAAGTGCTGCAGCACAACAGATGTCTTGGTGAACTTGAAGGTCTATATTTGTACTGCATTTGCTGCAAAAACCTCCTTGTTGCCGTCCTTTTTGACCTGGAAAAGGTTTACCACCACCACCTGGCGATTTCATATTGTCCCAACTTCGTTCTTTTGGCCTTCCGGGTCATCTCCCTCTCTTCCTCCAAAGCTTCCTCTCTCATCGTTCCTTTCGAGTGAGACTTGGTGCCACTCTCTCTGCCTCTTTTCGGCAATACGAGGGTGTACCCCAAGGTGGTGTTCTGAGCATTACTCTTTTTCTGGTTGCCCTCAATGGTCTTCTTTCCTCTCTTCCTTCTGGTGTCTTCTCCGCTCTCTATATCAATGATCTTACCCTTTGCTGTCAGGGTGATGATTCGCCTCTCCTTCAACGGCAGCTTCAACTTGCGATTGATGCCATGTCGTCTTGGGCCACCGATCATGGCTTTACGTTCTCTACATCTTAGACTTGTGCCATGACTTTTACTCGGAAGCGTGTCATTCTTCGTCACTTTTTGTCACTTTATGGTCATCCCCTTGTGTACAGGGATTCCGCTAAGCTTTTGGGGTTAATCTTTGGCACTTGTTTGTCTTGGTCGGCCCATATCTTTTACCTCCGAGTTGAGTGCTCTAAAGCTCTTAACCTCCTTAAGGTTTTGTCCCATACTTCTTGGGGAGCGGATAGGCACATGCTCCTCTCTGTACATTCTTCTCTCGTCCTCTCTACACTCGATTATGGTTGCCCTGCGCACACTTCTGCATCTCCTTCTACTCTTTGCCATCTTGATCCTTTTCACCATACTGGGTTGCGCCTCAGCTCCAGTGCCTTTTGTTCAACTCCTATTCTCAGCTTGTACGCTGACACTGGCTTCCTATCTCTCCAGGACTGCCGTGTGATTGCTACTGTCTTCTCTATCTTGCACGGTCCTCACAACATCCTCACTCTCGCCTCTGTCGTACTTTGACTTTTACTCCTCCTGTAGTTCCTGTTCCTCTTCATCACTTTCCTCTTTCTGTCCGTTTGTCTCGCTTACAAGGTTCTCTTTCGGTTCGTATTATCAATGTTTCTCCTCCTGGTTGATGGGGTTCTGGGAGTTCTTCTACTCCCCAAGCCCGGTCCAAGGCCAGGCTTGACTTGTGAGAGTTTGGTCCACCAGGCTGTTGCTTGGAGCGGCCTGTAGGCTCACATATCCACCACAGCCCAGCACTCCGGCAGGTCCGGCACTCCTTGGAGGAATAAATCTAGTTTCCTCTTGAAGATGTCCACAGTTGTTCCGGTAATATTTCTTTTGGTCGCTGGGAGGGTGTTGAACAACCGTGGACCTCTGATGTTTATACAGTGTTCTCTGATTGTGCCTATGGCACCCCTGCTCTTCACTGGTTCTATTCTGCATTTTCTTCCATATCGTTCACTACAGTACGTTGTTATTTTACTGTATTTACTCCTCGTATTGTTCCATCCTTGCCCCTCGTGGAGGGTCCCCCTTCCGAAATTTTGTACTTCTCTGACCCGCATCACTAAAGCTTTTACCCCTCCTATCAGTCTGAAACGCGTTTTCTTGAACACTTTTCTTCACACTCCCACTCCATTTCCATCTTCACCGATGGGTCTAAGTTTGCTGATGGTGTGGGCTACTCTGTTGTTTTTCCTGACCACACTTATATGTGTTGCCTTCCTCTGGAGACTAGCATCTTCACAGCAGAACTTTATGCTATTCTCTATGCTCTTCGTCTCCTGCTTTCTCGTTGTCAATCCTCCTTTGTGGTGGTGGTTGACTCTCGTAGTGCCCTCATGGCTCTGGGATCCTATAATCCGGTCCACCCGGTGGTCATCAAGATTCAACATTGGCTGTTTCTTATCTCCAGTAAATTTAGAATTTAAGTTGGTAGAGTTTTGCTGGGTTCCCAGCCATGTTGGGTCTCTTTAAATGAGCGTGCAGATGCTGCCGCTAAGGAAGCTATCCACACTTGCCCCATCTCCCGTAAAGGTATTCCTTATTCCAACTTTTACCTAGTTATTCATTCTTCTATCCTTGCCCGTTGGCAAGGTCGTTGGTCTTCTGTTGCAGGTAACAAACAACATACTCTTAAGAATAGTGTGTCCCTGTGGACTTCCTTCTACCACCGTAACCGGCAGTGGCAAACGGCTCTGGCTAGGTTACGTATTGGCCATACACGTTTAACTCACTGTCACTCAATAGAGCGCCGCCCTGCTCCTTATTGTCCTAATTGCATTGTCCCTCTTACAGTCGTGCACATCCTTGTAGAATGTCCTGACTTCCAGGACGAGCGTGTGTCTTGCTTTCCGACCGTCCTTCGCGGTCAATTCTCTCTCGATAGAATTCTTGGTGAATCGGATACTTTTGATATTGTTCGCCTTGTGCGTTTCTGTTTTCGTATTGGTATCCTTGGTGATATTTAGCGCCCTCTGATTCTTCTGCACATTTGATGGTACTACATAGCCTTCCCGGTTTGGTGCCTTCTTTTGCATATTACTTACTTACTTGCATGCATATACAGTACTGTATACCTCTCAGAGTATGCTTATTGAGTAAGGTTTTCCATAAATAGAAAGGAGTTTGAAAAGAAACAGAAGGTAGATTATTAAATGCTACAGCAAAGCGTGATATCAAACGTGTTATTGAGTGGACACAAATATGAACTTCCTCGTATGGGCCAATAGTTTCCATAATTCTTAGGTTCTTTTGGGAGGGATTGTTGTTGTCGTTCAAATATCTACAGAGCCGATTGAATTCTTTTTAGCCACTTGGACACGCTTCTTTTAGTTAGATCAAACTTTAATATTGCCGATTCCATTTGTTGTTTTTGAAAGTTTTGAATGTTTCATTCAAGTATCTCAGTTGCCGCTACTCTTATAAAAATTATGAATACATATATGATATAAATAAAATTCTGAACCTATAATTTATTAAAATAAATAGTATTGTTTAAACAAAAGAAGAGTTAGTGTAATAAATGCTATTCAGTCGAACATTAAAAATCTGAAACATTTTGAGTCAAGCCCACTATGAATAACTAATATTTTTGGATGTTAGATATGATACCTCCCAAACTAGCTTAGTTTTGTTGCATAAAACTCTAGCATTTTTTTTTATGTAATGCAAGATGATTTCTGGGAGAGAGCAAGCTATGTCTCCTCAACATCTCTGACACCAGCCAGCCTTAGCCCCGTCACACTAGACCTCTGAGACCCGTCTGTCATCTACCGTGAGCCAGGACCAGAATCTGACTCACTGTACAAGGGGACAAGAGCAGAGGAACAGAGATCAACCTCAAAACTGGGGAACACACGCCAGTTTGAACAGGTGTAACAAAACAAGTGAATGTTTGAAGGAAATGCGCATCCTTAGGTAAGCAAGGTAAACTATAAGAGAATAAGTCACACTAACATGGCTGGAAACAAATAAGCCAATTCACAAATATATGAAATATCAGAGCAACAAAGCATTAACAGTATCGCTCGCTTTGGACACCGATCATGTCCATTTTTTTTCTCTCGAGTCCTAGCCGTGGACAGGACTCGCGTCCACTACAAAAATATTTGTATAAAATTCATTTTTTATCCGACCAACCTCGGGATAGTTTCAAAATAAGCGCCTTTAGAATGCGCACAATTTGATATCAAAATGAAAGATGTAACACGAAACTTGATGTCAGAACACTTGAAAGATTATAAATACGTTTTTGGGTCTAAATTTTAAATTTTAAGATATTTGTTATAATTCTATTTATTGTGCGATTATTATAGGACTAGTTTTAAAATGCGTGCCTTTATATTGCGAACAATTTGATACCAAAACAAGTGATGTAACATAAATAATTTTAATGATGAGCGTCCAAAATTAAAATATTTGTTAAAATTCCAGTTATTGCTCTATTATTATGAGACTAGATATAAAATGTGCGCCTTTATATTGCGAACAATTTGATACCAAAACGAGCGATGTAACATGAAAATTGATGTTATCAAACTGAATGAGTATACACATTAGGTTGTGGTGTGCAAATTGGTGCTCGTTCACGGGTAATTTTAGGCTTTGCTGCGGGGAGTCTCGCCAAACTTTTGGACATTATATATACATATATACATCTGCAGGGAATTTAATTGCGAACACAATGATACCAAAACGAACGACGAGGCACGAGAATTAAGGTGAGAAAACTGAAATAGTATACACATTTTACTGATGTTGTACGCTCACGGGTAGCTTTTCCGACTTTAGGCTTTGTTGTGGGGAGTCTCGCCAGGCTTTTGGACATTACATGCATATACATCTGCAGGGAATTTAATTGTGAACACAATGATACCAAAACAAACGACGTAGCACGAGAATTAAGGTAAGAAAACTGAAAGCAGTATACACATTTAGGCGTCGCCGCATGCTCACCCACACCATTAGCTTCATGACGTCAAAGTCTGCAGTGCTCACGTGGCGCGGGCGATAGTGTTAACATATTTTGGATATCTGGCAGTTTTTAAATTGGCTCAGACCAGTAAATGTATGGGTCACCATACAGTCAGCCTCATTCTTGGCTAAAAGAACCTCAATAAGTCAAATTGACTCCATGTCCCTGATGCTGGTACAGTGTACTGTACCAGTGAACCCTCTCAGGTCTTGTGTGTCTAATGTATACAGGACCTCTCAGGTCATGTATAGTCTAATGTTGATTATAACCATGGTGTGTATGTGCTTCAGCCTTCAGTTTAGACCTGTTGTCTTGTGTATGGCCCTCTGTCCTGTGTGACAGTGAATACCAGCACATGGGTCACCAGAAAGCATAATATTTGAACAGCTGAATTTTTATTGATGTACCATATCACTCACAGTAGATGAGTGATAATGTATCTGAACCAGCTGTGATTCAAGGCACACTGGGCTGAGCCATGCGTGCATTGGAAAGCATTTATGAAGGACATAGCTAAATGCACCTCCCTCCCATTCTCTATATTTCCTCCCTTCTCCCTCAATTTCCCCCTTCCCCCTTTCCCATTCACCCCTCCCCAGTGCCTGCATGAACCAAGTCCGGATACTGTACTCTGCTTGTGAACCAAACCAACAATACCCAGTTTGATTACAGGAAAAATCCATGTACAGTAAGCATCCATATACGACAAGTTCTACTGTATCTGGGCTTGGAAGTGTGTAAACATAGACAACTAAAGGATAAAGGAGAGGGAAGTACAGGAAAGACTGTTAATAGAAACTCAAGGGAAAAGTAATGAAAAGGCGAGATGGTATCTTGGGCATAAGGGAAGGATTATGAGAGTGTAACACACGTGACCATAACCACCGAGAGTGTAACACACGTGACCATAACCACCAAGAGTGTAACACACGTGACCATAACCACCGAGAGTGTAACACACGTGACCATAACCACCAAGAGTGTAACACACCTGACCGTAACCACCGAGAGTGTAACACACACTGACCATAACCACCGAGAGTGTAACACACGTGACCGTAACCACCGAGAGTGTACCACACATGACCATAACCACCGAGAGTGTACCACACGTGACCATAACCACCGAGAGTGTAACACACGTGACCATAACCACCGAGAGTGTAACACACGTGACCATAACCACCGAGAGTGTAACACACGTGACCGTAACCACCGAGAGTGTAACACACGTGACCATAACCACCGAGAGTGTAACACACGTGACCATAACCACCGAGAGTGTAACACACGTGACCATAACCACCGAGAGTGTAACACACGTGACCGTAAACCACCGAGAGAGTAACACACGTGACCATAACCATCGAGAGTGTAAACACACGGACCATAACCACCGAGAGTGTAACACACGTGACCATAACCATCGAGAGTGTAACACACGTGACCATAAACCACCGAGAGTGTAACACACGTGACCATAAACCACCGAGAGTGTAACACACGTGACCATAACCACCGAGAGTGTAACACACGTGACCATAACCACCGAGAGTGTAACACACGTGACCATAACCACCGAGAGTGTAACACACGTGACCATAACCACCGAGAGTGTAACACACGTGACCATAACCACCGAGAGTGTAACACACGTGACCATAACCACCGAGAGTGTAACACACGTGACCATAACCACCGAGAGTGTAACACACGTGACCATAACCACCGAGAGTGTAACACACCTGACCATAACCAACGAGAGTGTAACACACCTGACCATAACCACCGAGAGTGTAACACACCTGACCGTAACCACAGAGAGAGAGAGAGAGAGATATTTTGTGATGGAATCATACCGGCAAATTCAGAATTTGTTGTCTAGAAATAAACTAATTAATAAAGGAATGGGAAGGAATACAAAATGAGGAAACATTTGCATGTAGGGTTTCTAAATAAGGCTAAAGATACAAGGTTTAATGTCCTAAAAAATGGGTTAAAGGAAAACACTTAACAAAGGTTTGAATGTGTGAGAGGTGGTGGATGATATTGCAAGGGAATTTACAGGAGCAAACTGTGGTGAGCGGACAACCAGCATCCTAGGAGAAATCGGAGGAGTTGAAACAGGAGAGTTCGACACGAACATCAGGGATTGGAGCAGGCAAGGAAAGCATGCTAAAATAAAGTTGCTCTCAGGCTTTTGTTACTTTTATGGCCAGTTGTTCGCAGGAAAGTTCTTGGTGGGGGGGGGGGATGGATAATTGGGCCCAGGGGGGCTGAGAGGCATCAAATGATATGAGCTAGCTAGTTCTTTTAATCATCACCATGGTGATGAATATACAGCATGCAGTAGGTGTTGTATTTGTTTAGGTTATTAATTTTTCTGACAACATCATACATTTTTCATGAAGTGGACAATTTCTAGACTCATAATACAGGGTATAGTATGCAAAAAAATAGATAAATTTATAGATTATTGATATACTTAGCTTTAAAAATGTAATAAATTTGGTCTCATTTTTTCTTAAGATTTGGTTTTAGTTAAAATATCGAGTGATGCCTCATGAGTCTGCAGAATATGGGTTCATATTTAGTTAATTGTATATAAAGTTAGAAAATTGTGAGATCTCGGGGTGGTTGTAATACAAATTAAGTTCATTCTAATCAATAGAGGATATGTGTCTGAAGTTTTTGTGTTTATAATAATAATAATAATAATAAAATATAATAATACATGCTGTTATAAGTAAGTTTATTGCATAACTTGAGTGCACAGATATAAAATTTTGGCGAAATTTGTAATAAAGTATTCAGTGAAAATATTCTTACAAAGTTTCAGTGCCCAATGCTTGATGTAAGCAATTTAACAACTCAGAGAAAATTAACAAATCACAATTGTCAATAAAAAATAAAATGAGCTAATTTAGAATGGAAATAATGTAATATATAAATAATACATATGATTGGGTAGTTTACAAAAGAATATGAAACAGGCATAAAAGAGTTAACTGGCACACAGAAAAAACAAAAAACCAGGTTGAATGAGTGAAGTTACAATTTTCTGGGCGAGACCCGGCTCCCCGAGCTATACCGGGCTGATGTTTATATTAGACCGTGCAACAGTCAATCGAAGGAGTTGCTGAAAACAGCCTACGCCCGGCCCGACCAGAGCCAGAACCTGGCCCCCTCAAGAGAGGCATGAGGAGCAATGGCCTAAAGACACCCTCTGTGTAATTGGAAGCAGTCTTGTCTGCCATCTACCAGATCAGGCACCCAGAAAGGTAGGAATTCCAAAACAAACTATTACTGGTCAAAAATTTAAAATTGAAAGCTGAACTAGCAAGCAGACTCCCCAATCAAAAACGGGAGAAAATAGCATGATGTCACCACAATCGCCGCACATCTGTTTGCGCAAACCTCCTCTCCACGGGAGTGGGACGGGGAGTTTCAGACCTCCCTACCGGCTACTCTCCTCAATTCAGAGGCTGAATATCAAAAACGCGAAAAAAACGCGAGGACGGAGGGAGGGATGCGGGGGAAGCCTCCGGGTTTCGCCCAGAAAATGGCATTTCATACATTCAACGCTGGTTTTCTGTGGAGAGCCCCTTCGGCTCCCCGGAGCTACCTAACCAAAGATAAAAAAGAAAAGGGACTTACCAGGAGGCGGCCATCACACACTACTCAGCTCGAAGTCAAGACAACTGGCTGCAATCTGCGACCCAAGGCTACACACACTCAAGAAGAGCCAGGAACATTAACGAGGTACCATGCGACCAGGACCCTGTTCGACCTCCAAAAGCCCCTTGCCCGAATGTCAGCCCAGGACATACTACCAAAATCAGCCGCCAAAGCTGCGAACTTAAGAACTTCGTGGGCACGGGGATAGACCGCAGGCTGGCTGGACTGAAAAATCCTGCAGATGACCTGGGAGATCCACACCCTGGAACAGGGAAGAAGGGAAACTGGGTTCACCCGAAGTGCGAACCCTGCCACGGAGGACGTGGCGCGCAAATAACAGCGAAGAGCCACAATCAGACACAAAACATGATGCACCCCTGGCCAAACCAACCAAGCACCAACAACCCAAGGACCCCTTCGGAAAGCAGCAGACTCATTCTTTGACAGAAAAGGTTGAGACGGCTGCAAACGAACGAAATGACCCCCAGGACCGAAAGAGCACAAACCACTGCGCCGGAGGAGAGCATGAAGCTCCCCAATCTGACCTCCAGAGGCCAATGCCAACAAGAAAAGAGCCTTAGAAAAACAGTCATGAATGGAGGGGGGCCACCTCAAACTGAGGAGGAGAGAAAAAAGAGAGCAGCCGGTTCAACAACCAGGACGGCCCAGGCGGCGCATTAGCAGGCCAGGGGTGAAACAACGCCCGAGAAAGCTTGCGGAATGGAGCAGAAGTGAAATCCACCTCGAATGCAAGCTACAGTGGCTCCGCCAGTGCCGCACCATACGAGGTGACAGTATATGGCATAAGATGACAGTTCTGAAACAATCAAGGGAGAAAGGACAAAACAACCCGATCAGAAATCGAAGATAACCTACGAAGAGACAAAAAGGACCGAAAGGGCCGCCAGGAAATTTCATACTACAGTACTGTCGAGACAAAACTTGCAGGTGGGACACCATCAACGAATCCACCTGATCACCATACAAGTGGTGATAAACCTGCATCTAAAAGACTAGATGCAAAGAGTGGAGGAGAAGATGGAACCAGCCACGTACCGTACTGGACCGATCTGCTGAAAGAGGCGGAGCCGCGGGAAGACCCACGGGTTCGGACATCAAGCAAGAAGTGGCTGAAACCAGGGCTGGGCCAGCCACCAAGGGGCCAACAGGAACCTGCACGGCAGTTGTGGTGATGTCATGCTATTTTCCCTGTTTTTGATTGGGGGAGTTCTGCTTGCTAGTTCAGCTTTGGTTTGCAATTTTTAAGAAGCAGAAGTTGTTTTGGAATTCCTTCCTTTCTGGGTGCCTGACCTGGTAGATGGCAGACAAAGACTGCTTCCAATTACACGGGGGGGTGTCTTTAGGCCATTGCTCCTCGTGCCTCTCTTAAGGGGGCCAGGTTCTGGCTCTGGTCCCCGGTAGGCCTAGAACTTCTTCGATTGACTGTTGCCACGGTCTAATAAATACATATCAGCCCGGTATAGCTCTGGGGAGCCGAAGGGGCTCTCCACAGAAAAGCTGCTAGTTACACTGGAATTGACAGGAATTATAAAATGGATTGTACAAAGTTTTATGTTGCTAAAGTTTCTAGGAATACAGTGAAAGTTATATACTGAAATTGGCAGAATGTAATGTACATTATCTGAGAAAATATTGTGAAGTTGTACGATGGGCTCCAATCCGCATGTGCTTGAGGAGATGAGGGACGTGGGTGCGATCCCATTGTAGAGCTTTATTGCTTTCTCAGTTAACTTTATAAGACAACAAATGCAAAGTGAAGATACGATGGGCATTTATTTGATGGGAAAATTATAGAGTAACCTTTGGCCACAGCTGTACAGCTCAATTAACCAGCTTTTATACATGTACAAGTTTCTGTGATGTCCCATTATCAGTCCCACTTCCACGCACACACTCGTTCTCTTGAGGTCTCGGCTCGGTACCTTCTTCTGATCATTTCTTGTCCTAAGAAGGAACCAGCTTGGGACTTCATTTGCATGTCTAAGCTTCAGTATTGGCTTAAAGTTTGTAATTAACAGAGAGAGAGAGAGATTACTGTACAGACTACAAGGTATGAGTCTTGCCTGGATCCTTTATTATACACTGTACAGACCACATGATGTGACTATTGCCTGGATTCTTGTAATAGTTACTATGCCCTAATCCCCCAGATGTGCTGACCTATTTAACCTCTGCAGTATTTATAATAATTCATCTCAAATTATTTGAGTTTTGTGTTAACACTTTTATCATTTTATTTTGCACTGTAATCCAGCTCTGTTGGGTTGATGTTATATATTTTGAATATTAATATACTGTAATAAATTACTTAAAGAAATATTTTAAGCAATGTTCCACCTTTCTCTCTCGTAGGTTTCCAGTTCCACCTTGCAGCTTCCATAAATGCCGAAACAGATATTCCTCTGGTTCCAAGTATCAGTGGAGTAACGACCTCAGGAGAGGCTGAGCAAAGCTTTGTCATTCACTGGCTCAACAACAAGGAAATGCATTTTACATCAGAAGCAGAAAATATACTCCTAGAGGTAAACATACATTACTGTATTTATCTTAAATTTTGCAGCTAATTTTAAATATATAGCAATAAAAGTTCCTTTTGTTGTGGACATGAAGCCTGTACTTAGAATTATCGAGATTTCTTCCCCAGGTCAACTACTGACCTTCCTCAGGATGCAGCGTACAACAGTTGCCTAACTCCCAGGTACCTATTTACTGCTAGGCAAACACAGGCCTCAGGTTTAAGGAAATGTGCCCCTAACATTTCTGTTCTACCAGGCAATTGTACACTGGTCCCTTGATTATGAGCTGATGGCATAGACCACTGCGGGTGTGAAGCAGTGCACGAGATGAATACAGTAGTTCCTGTACTATACAATAAATGGCATGTGTATTAATAGGTTCTTTTAGTGAATACTCTATTGTTACATATATTATGTATATGATTCAGTAATAATTTTTAATATGTATTTAGTACACTACACTGTGCATAATGTATATTTGTTGAAGTGTTGTATTATTGTTTTGTGAATTCAAATTTAATTTAAATAACATGACCCCATACAGAACTTTCTTATAAAAAACAAAGGCCATTATTGAGGTAAGGACTGATTCATTTTCTAAAGGGAGCTCTTTTTCCCCATGGCTCCCTGAAGCTATCTCACTGAGAATGTTCCATCTACTTGGTCACATCAGTCGCAGGAGTTCTGTTTGACCTACTAGGGACCAGGGCCAGAACCAGGTCTCCCACACAGAGGCACACAGAGTGATTGACAATTTACCACCCCTCAGGAAAGCATCCAGAAAGTCATTGAAGCTTTACAGACAACTAGGTTCACAGAAAACAAAGCCTGGAAGCTGCCTAACAACTCGGCAAACGATTCAGACGAAACAGTGGATTCACTCAAAACTAGCTCAAACTTGTTAGTACCTACAGCTGCCACTAGGTGGCCTAGCCCACAGCAGCCTCCCCTGGTCAGTGCTGTCACTGGTATGATGATGGTTGATAATACCTGTAGTGTTTTGGTCTGTCAGTCATGGCAAGCCCCTCTGCTTTTGGCTAAGTGCTGGCCATCCTTAGACTTCATTTGTTGTACAGATTTCTTTGACAATTGTTCCTTGATTTTATTATTATTATTACCTTCACATGCATATTTTCTCTTTGGCTTGTTGTGTAGGCTTGGCTTGTAGTGTGCTTGGACCTGCATGTGCTCAGGGTTTTCTTTCCTGAGTGCTCACTAGCGCTCCCCCTTGCACTGACAAAGTTACTGTTCTTCTCTGGTGTGTTCAGGATTCACCCCCGAGAGGTCAGACCAGTATGATGGAAAGCCTTTCCTTTGGCTGTTAGTGAGTTTTTGATTCTTCTGTTTGGGTCCTTGGCTGTAGCCATTCTGTTGGTTGACTTGGGGTATGCAAGGGCACCTGCACTTGTTTATATAGCACACTGTGGTCCCCATTCATAGCCTGGGAGTATTGGCTGCATTTGGAGTCTGTTTTTTTGGCGAGTGGCCCCAGTGCCTGTGTGTACTGTTTGGTTAGTTACCTTCAGGCTCTGTTGATACCTCCATGGGTCTTGGACATGGTTCATTATGGATCGAACTGCCGAGTCCGTGCTCACTATATGTGAGCTTGAAGGGTGTTCCTCGTCCTCTTGCTACTAGATCATGATCATTCTTTCTGCCTCTGCCATGCTGCCTGCTGGGTCAGTGACACCTGAGACCCCAAGTCCTGCAAGGTTTACTTTCACTGGAGGTCTCTGCATTGTCTGATTCAGCTTTGAGTTTAGAAGCTTAGCAGGTGCTGCTGTTTTATGAGCTGGTTTGAACGGGTTAGGCATTCACAGCATTGTGATTGTTTGGGATGCCCCAGAGTTGGCCCCCCTATGGTGTTTAGGGACTCAGAATTAGAGGTGTTGGTGATCCCCAACTGGACTAAGTTTGCACCTCCTCTTTCTTTCCCTGTGGGTATGGGTCACCCTACTTCTGGCCTTCCCTTCCTGGTTCCCTTTGAAGCATCTGAGAGTTTTGGAGTTGGGTCAGAGTTGGCTCGGGGTGCAATTTGGCCTTTGTTGGGGTGGCTCCATCCACTTCAACAGTGGAGGTAGTCGAGTCTTCTCTTAGGCTCGTTTCAATGCTTCCACCATTTTCTGAGACCTCTGCAGTTGTCTGCCAAGCTTCACTGACTTTCTGGATGCTTTCCCGATGGGGTGGTGAATTGATACTATAGTATTGTACATATCATCCTTTGCAGATGATACTAGATTTTCATGAGAGTAGACAATATAGAGGACATAGCAAACCTGTAATCTGATGTTATCATGTCTTTCAATGGGCCATAGAAAATAGCATATGTTTAATGAAAATAAGTTCCAAATACTGCACTATGGAAAAATTAAAATATCAAAGCAGAAACACTCATAAAACAGTCAAACCACACTATTGAAAGGAAAAGCAATGTAAAAGATTTAGGAGTAATCATGTCAGAAGACCTACTTTTAAAGAACACAACAAAGTTGCTGTCACAACTGACATTATTGTTCTCTAGAGTGGAATATTGTTGCACACTAACAGCCCCATTGAAAACTGGAGAAATTGCTGACCTGGAGAGTGTGCAAAGATCCTTTACCGCTAGAATCCACTCAATAAAATGTGAAAATTATTGGGATCGTCTGAAAATGTTAAAACTGCATTCCCTAGAGTGCAGATGGGAGAGATACATAATAATTTAGGGTTGGAAAATATTAGAAGGACTGGTTTCAAATATACGTGGAAATAACACCACATAAGACCAGAAAGCATGGCAGGATGTGCAAAATATCCTCACTGAAAAGCAGAGGCGTAATAGGCACCATGAGAGAGAGAACTCGGTCAACATCAAAGGCTCAAACCTTTTCAACACTTAGCCTACATGTACAGGGGGGCATTACTGGCTGACCTCTAGCAGTGTTCAAAAGAGAACTCAACAAGTCCCTTCAAAAGATACCCGATCAACCAGGTCGTGACTCGTACTTCAGACTGCAAGCAGCCTCGTCGATCAGCTTGGTTGATCAGACTCACAACCAGGAGGCCTGATCCGAGACCGGCCACGGGGACGTTGATCCTCGGAATCATCAACAGGTAGTCAGCAGGTGGTCTGCACCTCTGTAAGGGTGGGGGGGGGGAGGTCAGGTTCTGGCTCTGGTTCCCAGTTGGCCAAACAGAACTCTAGCAATCTCAGTGAGATAGCTTCAGAGAGCCACTGGGGCTTTTCCAAAAAGAGGCATTTCATTACATTGAATGCTGTGTTTTTTCTAACTAGAAGAGCTCTCTGATGTACTCAAGATAGGCCTGTCTGCCTACTTGATGATTCTGACGATCAATGTCCCCACAGCCGAGTCTCTGACCAGGCCTTCTGGTAACCATTTAGCAAAAAACAAGAGAGTCATGATAACAAAAATCATTTAAATGCACTCTTTAAAAATTATGAACATTACAAGATGTTGTATCATGTTAGAATAGGAACCAATCACATCTCGGTTAACATCAGTTAACACCGGAGTACCACAGGGTTCATATCTTGCACCAGTAATGAATATCTTGCACCACTTGCTTGAGAATCCAATGGTGCATTGCTTTACCTACAACCATAGTGATTTATTCATAAAAATCCCAAATGAAAGTTGTCTCATTTTGACTAAGGTTCTCCATCCACCTTCATTAATCAATGGGTAGCAGAGCAGTTAAAAATAAATAGTATATGTACTCTCAAATGAATCAGAGTTTTTAATATTCACGACCTAGAATGTATGATGTAGCATATCTACACCTGAAAAATATTAATTAAAGGTACTTTTCTTAAATAATTAAGAAACCAGGTGGCATGATAACCCACCCACCTAGTGTAAAATAGCCCCCTTTGGAAAGTAAAATACAATGAACACACTAAGTGGTAACTATAAATGTACAGGGCCTTAAGCTTCTTGCTAAATCATCTCGGTTCTGATGAGAGACATTCTGGCATCAGTCTTGAAACTTTTGTGTAAATGCTTAGTAAATTTTAATTGTGAAGGTAAATGTTTGATGATGTACAGACCGAGATATTGAGAGTGTAGTACAATACTTCACTTTCATGTACTGTACTGTATTTGCTGGCGTAAAAAATGCACTCTCGCGTAGAGGGTGCAGCCCTCCCTATTTTACAAGGATATTTTGTGGAAAAACTGTTTTAGTATGTTTCATCATAGAGTTATTGAAAGATATTTTAAAATGGTTTTTGTACCACAACTCTTACCTCCTCTAAGATCAGCTGTGGTGCAGTTGTTTATATTTAGGGCAAGAGAATTGCTATACAGGATGTGAAACTTGTATTTCTGGATGTGATGTTTTGTTGTTGCATCAGGCTACCAGGGCGGTGCACCTGGTGTTGGCGCACCATCACCGAGCTCTGGTATTGTCATTCATTCACGCATTGCAAATGGCTGACACGCAGATGAAACTTGAACATTCCTTTCAAATTTCTAGACTCTTTTCAATTGGATAATGAATAAATGTGTCTTAATGGTAACACAAGTCATTAAATAATGTATGACATATCAGGTATGGGTTATGTATACTGGGTAAGAAGATGCGAGCTTCCTTCATAACTGCCAACGTATCATAAGTTTGTGATAACACACTGAGATAACCCAGCTTGTTTTCAATGTTGTATTATTAGCAACGATTTTTGTGCCTAGCGAGCTTACTCAGTGTGCTCGCCCGGCTCCCTAGTCTATGCCTCTCGGTCTCCCATCCGTAATAAGGCCACATTAGACGCAGGGCACCTTTTTTGATACATTTAAAAATGAAAAAAGTGCATCTTGTACACCAGCAAATACAGTATAGTAGTATTGTAAATATTGTAGAAGATTCACGTAAGTAGAATACAAAGATTTAATTATTTAATCATTCCAGAATTGCGACAGAAATTAGATATTGTGATACAAACAATATGCTGTGAAGCTATATTGATGTGCAAACATATATGCTAATAGTCCAAGGGTCTTTAGATATTTATGATATTTTAATATTTTCTTTACAGATAAGTCGGCGTGCTATGGAAAAAGAAACGGCATCATTAGATCATGATCGTCACTCCGAAGTGAGTGATTTTGAGGATCCTCGGCTACGAGCAGCAGCTAGTTTACGTTTGGGGTCACGAACTCCTTCACACATGACGAGTCGAACTCGTAGTATTGATGATGACGATCCCATTAGCCAACACTCAGCATCGGCTCGTTCTCATCAACCACTGAGTGCTGCTACTTCCTCTACTTCCATTGCAACTGATGTTACTACTGCAACTACTTCTGCTCTTGGTGATACCCTTGACCGCCGCATTGAAATGTTATTACGAGACTGGCATCAAAATTCGGATGTTCTTTTTTCAATTCACCCGGTGGATGGTTCGCTTTTGGTATGGATTGTTGACTTTCTTGACGACTATCCAGGATCTTTCCGGCAAGCACAAGTCTCATTTAGTGCCAGAATTCCTAATGCACTCCCTCTTGGTGATGCTATGACAATGTCACCAAATCTGGCCATCTACAATGGCACAACCCCATCATTCCTCAAACAGTTACTTAAATTGGAACTAGCACATGAAGAGGAGCTGTAAGTGACCCTTAAGCTTGTATTTCAAAGTACAGTACTTAGAATAAGATGAAAATTTTTAACTACTTCTCAAATAATTAAAAATATTATTACAGTAATTCCTTGATTGGCATATTTAAAATACTATATACAGGTAATCATTGCTACATTTTGGAATCCCATGAAGGAATACCTTTATGCAGAATCTCATCTGATTTTTTTAACATAAGTTTCAAATGTTTATGTTTACCTTCTAAGTGACAGTATGAAGTGGCTTGGTATTTGTTTTGACTTCAACTTGGTACTTGTCTCTGTTGTCTTTCTTTGGTTTTGGTTAGTGTGGTATTACCTGTTCTTTTGTGGTTGTTTCTTGATCAGCATTTCGTGCCTAATACTGTCACCTCTTATTTGGTGTTGGCAGAGCCGCTGTTGCTTACACTTGACATCGATAAGAGTCGGACATAGGGGATCGATGGTCCCCCTATGATCCAGGATGCGTTTTATAAGGTTTCTTATTTGGGAGGGGGGTGGGGAAGAGTCTCTTGCCTCAGGTTTGTGAGCTTCACACTCTTCTGCATGAGTGAAGTCTTTACTCTTTTTAGCCCTGTTGATCATTTTTTTTGTTTGCAACCTTTTCCTGTCTTGGCAAAGAACGAGTTGGAGGGCTTCTGGAGGGATCAGTTGGTTGTTAATACTTTGTTGGTCCAGCCGGGGATTCATCGTTTGTTGTCAGGTGGCGGTGGTTCATCACAGCCTGCATGTCAGGTGTCGGTGGTTCATCATGGCCTGCATGTCAGGTGGCGGTGGTTCATCACAGCCTGCATGTCAGATAGCGGTGGTTCATCACAGCCTGCGTGTCAGGTGGCGGTGGTTCATCACAGCCTGCATGTCAGATAGCGGTGGTTCATTACAGCCTGCATGTCAGATGGCGGTGGTTCATCACAGCCTGTGTGTCACTGTTTCCACTCCAGTTGATGTTTTATATATATGGTTGATCCTGTCTCCTTTGTCTCCTGTTCCAAGGCTTGTATTTCTCAGGTTGTCCAGTGTTGTCAAGTCTAGCCAGTCTGTGGTCTAACCTTAGGCTCATGATGTTTGTTAATACACTGCTCTTGCCACAATATTTTCTGATATGTCTTTGGCGGATATTCTGGCCAGTGGGATTTAGTGGTCTAACATGGTCACAGCAGTATTGAGTAATGTTTTTGGTTCTCGTCAGTCATGTTTTGCTCTGGATATGTTTCTCGGGCATTGGTCATCTTGTAGAATTAGTATCTACTGCCTCTCCTCTTCTCTGGTAAGTCCCTCAATTTTTCTCTATGGTTAATTAGCTACAAGGAGCACCAAGAGGCTCCCCCAGAATCTCAGCATTGAATGTAACAAAATATCTTTTACTGGTAGAGCCACTGGGGCTCTACCAGAAAAAGAACCACTGTGGTCTCTGTTTCCCAGTTTCCGAGGTTCACTGGGTTGATGTTTATCTGCTCCAGAACTGAGTAGCGAGCTGGCAAAGGACCGAGCTCTGGGTGGCTGTGATTGTTTGTAACGGGTTCCAGCTACTTTAGAGGGAATTATTTGGTTAAATTATTTAGGTAGTTGTTTGGCTGTTTTGAGGCTTCAGGTGTTGTGAATCCAGCAATTATATGTAAAGCTTTGCACACTTTCTGGATGCTTTTCCAGTGAAATAACAGAATGTCATTTGGTCTTTGTGCACAAAGATTGTTCTATATCACTTTAAAAAGAAAGTAAACATAAATTTCAGACTTTGCCAGCAGGAAATTTAGAAACCATAGTGAAAATATTCTTCAGTAATAGATGCTTTGCAAAGGTGATCTCCCGATGGTTATCTGATACTTTTGTTGGTCACCCTCATAAGCTGTGTCCAAACTACACTAAACAAGCAAAAAGAAAGTGATTTTTGGAATTCAGAGATGGCAAATGCATTTAACAATATTGGAACATTTACCGTCGAAGAACAAATGATGTGGTTTAGTGTCATTGGATCGTTTACTCTTTAATTACGGAGGATGCATTTTAATGTGATTGGAATGCTAAAGTGTTACAGGAGAAAACACACAGCAGGCCAAAGGGAAAACTGCAGTGTGTGTAGCCAGAGAAAACAACTTTGTTTCTTGGAAGAAAATCAGTTATTTGCCTCCGTGGTAGTTACTTTCATGGGTGACTTTAGCTGCAAGTTTTTACAAGCTTCGAGACCTGTTCGAGTTAGGAAAATTTCCTTTTGACTTGACTTTGAAGCAAGTGAGGATTTTGTTTTTATTTTGTTATATTCATATTGCATTAGTCATTGCTAGAATTGCATAACAACAGTATCCAGTTCTATTGGTATTGGTGCCATATCTTTAATTACAATGCTCAGTGCTTTTATCTTGCAATTTTATTTTGTCATTAACAGCCGTAGTGGAAAGACTAAGAGTAAGAGCAACCTGACACTGTCAAGTAATGACGAGCGGGATGTGCTGGGAGGAAGCAGCAATCCATCCCCAATCATCTCCATGACCACCAAGCACAGCAACGGATCCCTCAATCTGTGGCATCTTACTGTAGCTGAAGGGTCCAGGTTTACGCAGGTAAAGAGCACACTTTACACGAGATTGTAAGAGTTTGATAGATTTTAATCCTTAAACAACTCTGCTAATTATAAATCCTACATTCTGATGTGCAAGCTAAAAAATAGTTCACAAAACTAATGTAAAAAAATTGCATTTGGTGATTCAATCACAAGTGGTCAACACAGGTAGCAATTGGAGCCGTTTAAGGGTTTAATGTGTGTCTGGAATCTAAGAGAGGAAGCTATACACTACACAATGCACCCAAAATAACATGCTATATCAATAAGAAAATGTTTGGAGCAGTATGGTCGGATTGAACTTAGCATCCTGAACATGTTGCTAAGTTGGAACCTTAGAACGGGAATAAGGTTGGAATTGGAACGGTTGGAATAAAGTTGGAATTGGAACGGGAACGTCGTTCCCTCTATAGGCGAAGAAAACGAATCGTGGAACAACTTGAGAGTCGCACCCTATCTCAAGAACGGCGAAGAAGGTTAGGTAGAGAAATAGAAACAATTGAACTATATCTACAAGAATCATACAAAACCCAGGAGAGGCAAAGAGAGCAAAAGGCCATCAGTGAAATAGAGAGAAATCCGAAATAATTCTCTCCTATGCAAAATCTAGATCAAAAACCACATCTAGTATCAGGCCCCTGCAAAAGGGAGATGGAACTTTCACTGATGACAACAAAGAAATGAGCGAAATATTGAGGAATCAGTACGACTCTTGTTTTCAGCGAGCCACTGAACACACTGAAGATTGATAACCCAAATGAATTTTTCATGGATATGATACCAACGTCAAATCATATATCAGATGTCACCCTATCTCCACTGGATTTTGAAGAAGCCATAGACAGTATGCCTATGCACTCTGCACCAGGCTCTGACTCTTGGGAACTCTATATTCATCAAGATCTGTAAAAAAACGCTATCGTAGGCTCTTCACATTCTTTGGAGACAAAGCCTAGATACTGGCGTTATCCTTGACATACTAAAAACAGCAGAGATAACACCGCTCCATAAAGGAGGAAATAAGGCAGAGGCCAAAAAATTACAGACCGATAGCACTAACATCGCACATCATACAAATTTTTGAGAGAGTGCTAAGAAGTAAGATCACAAAATACATGGAATCACAGCATCTCCATAACCCCGGACAACATGGTTTCAGAATAGGGCACTCTTGCCTGTCACAGTTGCTGGACCACTATGACATGGCATTAGATGCCATGGAAGACAAACAAAACACTGATGTAATTTACAGTTTTTGCAAAAGTCTTTGACAAATGTGACCATGGTGTTATTGCACATAAAAAGAGATCAAAAGGAATTACTGGAAAAATAGGCAGATGTATCTACAATTTCCTGACTAACAGAATCCAATCTGAAATAGTCAACAAAATAAAATCCGGACCATCAACCGTGAAGAGCTCAGTACCCCAGGGTACTGTGCTTACTCCAGTACTTTTCTTCTCATATCGGACATACACAAGGACACAATCTTTAGTACTGTATCATCCTTTGCAGATGACACTAGGATTTTCATGAGAGTAGACAACATAGAGGACATGGCAAACCTCCAATTAGATGTAGATCAGGTCTTTCTATGGGCTACAGAAAATAATATGGTGTTTAACGAAGATAAGTTCCAGCTCATGCGCTACGGAAAAAATGAAAATATAAAAATGGAAACCATGTTCAAAACTCAGTCAAATCATAACATAGAATGAAAAGGCAATGTAAAGGATTTGGGTGTACTCATGTCGGAAGACCTTACCTTCAAAGAACACAATAAAGTAGCCGTCACAACTGCAAGAAAAATAACAGGTTGGATAACAAGAACACACTAGAGATGCTATACCGATGATACTTTTCAAGACGCTAGTGCTCTCTAGAGTGGAGTACTGCTGCACAATGACAGCCCTTTTCAAAGTTGGAGAAATTGCTGACCTGGAGAGCATGCAGAGATCCTTTACTGCTAGAATCCACTCAGTAAAACATCTAAACTACTGGGACCGACTAAAGAGCCTAAATCTGTGCTCTC
The DNA here is from genome assembly GCA_020271785.1 of Procambarus virginalis. Taxonomy (NCBI): domain Eukaryota; kingdom Metazoa; phylum Arthropoda; class Malacostraca; order Decapoda; family Cambaridae; genus Procambarus; species Procambarus virginalis. Next base: position 5,963,723 of record WNGS01033470.1, read on the forward strand.
TTGAGCGCAGGCGGGAGAGATACATAATAATTTATACGTGGAAAATATTAGAGGGGCTGGTCCCAAACCTGCACACAGAAATAACATCACATGAGATCTGGAGGCATGACAGTATGTGCAGAATACCCCTGTTGAAAAGCAGAAGTGCAACAGGTACTCTGAGAGAGAACTCTATCAACATCAGAGGCCCGAGGCTGTTCAACACGCTTCCACTACACATAAGGGGCATAACTGGCCGACTCCGACAGTGTTCAAGAGACAACTGGATAAGCACCTCAAAAGGATACCTGACCAACCAGGCTGTGATTCATACGTCAGGCTGCGAGCAGCCGCATCAAACAGTGTGGTTGACCAGTCCAGCAACGAGGAGGCCTGGTCAACGACCAGGCCGCAGGGATGCTAAGTCCTGGAAACACTTCAAAGTAACTTCAAGGTAACTGAGTGCTCCCACACACATGCTTTAAACCACTGGACCACAATGTGCTCTAAGTAATGTAACCTGAATTCAACTTAATCCAAGGGGTATTGAGGCATCAAAAAGGTAAGAGTGACAAAATGGTAAGAATATGAGAAAAAAAAAAGAATTAAGAGAATCAGGTAAAGTACAGGAAAGGTAGCTTTCCTATACAGTACTTTATCTGATTCTCTTATTCTTCTTTTTCTCTTGGTCTTACTTTTTTCTATCATACTACTCTTACCTTCATCTTTCTTTTACATTCATCTCCCCTTTAATCTCACCCTTTTCCCTTATATTATTTTCTTTTTCCCTCCTTTTTATTACTTGACTTTATAATGGTCCAGATGGACCAAAATGTTTTTAAAAATGTTGTTGTTCCTTCATTTTCAGACGTGTGGGTTGGGTATCAACTTTTCTGCCACGTTATTGTAACGCAGCATCTGAATTGTAAATATTTCTGCAGGTCCTTAATATCTCCCACTTCACACGAGTGTGTGGTCACCGCTTCCAGTTAAACGACATAAAGTGTCACCCTGTTCTGCCGCTGCTTCTCTCGACGTCCCACCACAACAAACGAGAAGTGTCTCCCAGCAATCCACCTAGTACTGATGAAACTCCTCTGATATGTATCCAGGTAATAGTGCTGCAGTTGGATACAAGTGCAGTGTGCACAGTTCTATATAACCAATGTGGGGACTGCATGTTAGTTATGTATGGATAATTTGATAACTTGTTTACACTACCATAGACCTTTTTACTAAAGGAAAATTTTCTTTAATATTTATTTATAACATGCATATTTCAATGATGCCGTCTGCATCTTTCTATAGATAATACTGTATGGTACTTAGGCTCACTTCCTGATGACACATTTTGCATTGATTGTTCTTTGATTCCGATAATCATCTCGTGTTTCCTATATTATTCCCCGTCAGGTTCAAGGACTGTTTTCCTCTCATGTATACAGTGTGTATCTGGTTTGAGTTTCCACCAACAGACCACAGCTCATGCATTGACATTTCATTGCCAGACTTCTCAGTTCCTACCCATTGTGCATACTGAGCATTGTGCATTGTGAACTGTTGCGGCTTGTCCGTAGTTTTGTTTTTATTATTTCCTCATTACATTTGTAAGCTGAACATTGGTGAGTTAATGTGTGTCAATGTAAGTTTGTAACAAACCCCTATTCTGGTGAAAATTGCTACTAAAAGCCGAACAAGTGGATAGAACTCCCCAAAACGAAACAAGCAAATGAGCATGACGTGACACGTCGCCGGGCTGCTGTCTGCGCAGCTCCCCCCTTCCCGGGAGGGAGAAGGGGAAGCCCAAGACCCTCTCACTGGCTATCTACCCTTTAGTTCTAAGGCTGATGCTAGAGGCTGAGGTCGTGTGCTCTGGCTCCAGTAATTTTCAGCACTGTGCTTAGAGTGTGGTGGCTGTCTTTCTGGGGTCCCAATAGCCTAAAACCACAAATAAACTAAGAACTTGATGCAAGGCCATTGATGAAGGTAATCCATCTACATTCCTCTGTGCATTGGAAACATTCGATGTGGTGCATCACGACCAGGTGCACACCCAACTGAGAAAGTAGACTCACTGAGACTCCCTCACTTGACAAGCTGTGTTCTGGTTGGGTATGGCTGCTCTCATAATTAATCTTGCCATTGACAGCCATTGTTGTGCAAGCTGCCATTGACTAATTGGTAGTGTTACACCCAATTGCTGTCACTGAAAATTCTAGTTTTCCACAACCACTTTAGAGGGTGCTTCCTTATGGGATGAATCTGGCTCCTATCTGATCACACCTGAGTAAACTTTCATATATTTATATGAAAGAATTATACATCTTGGATTCAAATATCAAGAAGTTAGATATAACAGAGTTGGCTGTATATTGTATTGAATGTGATTTTTTAGCATTATACAATACGAAGCAAACCCTAATCACAAGAGTGAAATGTATCAGTGAGAAAATTTTTGAGTAATGTACTAGCACTGAACCCACGTCACACCGTATTGCTCCATACTTTTCTCATTACACAATACAATTTAAAGCTTTTATATATTAAACACTAATTTCTTTAAACTAAAATTATTTTATTAAAATTGTTCTCATAGGATGCAACTTACAAAGACTGGTGTAGTGAACTGATATTATGGCGTGTGGATGCTGTAGGACCACTCAGCAAGTCGGGGGGTGTTACCGAACTGGCAAGAATCAACTCTCCACAAGTGTCGGCTTTTTCCAATGCTGCCTGGATCCCCACACTTTTACCAAGGTACTGAGAATTCTTTGCAGGCGATGAGTCACACTAACGTGACTGAAGTATGTTGAGAATTCTTTATTCCTCTAAGAGTAACTTTTACACAGCTCCAGTCAATATCTGTAATTTTCACTTGTGTGCAAAACTTGCATATTTTCATGATTTGCCTCTCTTTAACCACTGCGATGCGCCGAGTTTATTGTGAAATTCCCTGTGCGCATGAAATCAAGTGTTCCCCAAAATCATTTTTTCTTCGTAAAATGATAAATTCCCTTCCCTGAACATATCTATGTAAAAATAAATACCAAATTCCACTTACTTGGCTGTGGGGACGTCAACAAGGTGCGCTGTGACGTCATCAGGGGCTGGTCGCCCGTGCGTGACATGCCCAGACACGCTGCGGGGACCATTCAAGCACCGGGTGTTGCCACAAATATATTTTCAATTATTTGTTCTATATATTTCCAATGCGTTTTTTTTTTTAACGTATATGATGCCTATTGTGTCCTTTACAATATATATATGTACAATAGAATGTTCATAATGTTCCATGGAACTGTGATACATGTGTCAGTAATGTGTCCACAATAAATGTTTATTGTTGCAATATTACTTGTTTAAAATTCAATAAAATTACAATATGTACAGTTTCACACACTATTTACACTGTAACACACTGTATTACACACTCAGTACTTCGGAAGTGAGTAATAATCAATGAAATAGTCCATGGTACACAGCGCGACTTCGCTCTCGTTGCACCAGGTACAGATAGATTTTCACTTCCTGTTTCTTCATGCTTTGTGCTTGCAAATAACGCACTCACGTACACCCTTGACTTTAGTGCCTGTAGGTGGTATGTAGCCAAGCTTGTAAAGTGTAAGGCAGTCTTGAAAAGTTTATAGGAAAAGATCAGTTTGTAAGGTAGTCATGAAAAGATCGCTTTGTAAGGTCCCACGCAGGAAGAGATTCAGCCAGCCTCGAAGAGTGTCCGTTAGTCTGAAAGAGATTCAGCCAGCCTCGAAGAGTGTACATCAGTCAGGAAGAGATTCAGCTATTCTTGAAAATATCTGTGGAAAACACCACCATGGAAGCCGCTAACACTGTTCATCTATGCTACTTGTATCAGATGCATCATCACTGAATGCAGAAAACGATTCATCTATGTATCATCTATATAAATTGGAGATAGCATAGGTGGGCAAGGGAGGCGCTCAGAGCTACAACTGGATGCGCTCACTGTATTGTCCTCATAGGTGCTGTATCACTTGCATCCGACCTTTGTGTTAGGTCCTTATTGCTCTTAGCTTCACCAATATTATGACCCTTATGATCTTCAAACAATAAGGTTTGAATTTCACCGACAGCATGCGATCTTTCAACACCGCATCGGACAAGTGTTTGTCCGATGCGGAAACACACTTGTCCCATTTCATACACAACCAACCGCACGCACATTTAGAATGGGTATGAAAAAATAAAAAAAAGAGTTTTCTCGGTTGGCACAGTGTCCCACCGACCGAGAATACTCGGTTGGCACAGTTCAGTGGTAAAGTAATCCAACCTTTTAGCCAAACCAGAAATGTATGAACCTAAGTAATTCATGTGCACCTGGATGTAGGACTTTTATATAGCTTAGTAATTTATGGGGTTAATGGTCAGTCCTATGATTTACTGCTTGAATGTTATGATTGATTTCAGATGCACTTGGTACAGCCAGCTTTCTTTTGCATCAATTTTTTCCCATTTTTTAACTGTTTTGTAGGAAGAACCTCCCCCCCCCTTTCCTTCATTTTGATAATAATGATAATGTTTATTCAGGTAAGGTACATACATACAAGAGATTTTACAAAATTGAATAGATTTATAGATAGAGCTAGTACATACAATGCCTAAAGCCACTATTACGCAAAGCGTTTCGGGCATTTTGTTTCCACCCAATTCCATTCTTTTCCCGTGGGTATTGAGAGGGGGGGGGGGGCTTTGATTGGGTGGCAAGGGCCTCGGGTGATCTGAGCTGCCATCTGTTAGCAGTCAGGCTCATTATGGCTGGTGTGTTTACCCCACAGTAACAATTGTTTGCTTTGTTTTCCTCAGTTTCACTAGCTGGCTTCATGAATTTGCTGTTTATATGCTCTTATACTTTCTGGTGTAATTACCTAACATAAGTGTAATTACCTAAGTGTAGTTACAGGATGAGAGCTACGTTTGTGGTGTCCCGTCTTCCCAGTACTCTTTGTTGTATAACTCTTTGAAACTACTGACGATTTTGGCCTCCACCACATTCTCACTTAACTTGCTCCAACCGTCTGCCACTTTGTTTGCAAAAGTAAACTTTTTAATATTTTTTGGCATCTTTGTTTCCTTATCTTGAATCTGTGTCCTCTTGCTTGTGGAGTTGCTGATTTCAGGAATCTCTCTCTGTCAATTTGGTAGATTCCTGTTAGTTTTTTGTAAGTAGTGATCATATCACCTCTTTTTCTGCTCTCTTCTAGTTTTGGCATGTTCAATGCCTCAAGTCTCTCCTCGTAACTCTTGTTTTTCAGTTCCGGAAGACATTTTGTAGTATGCCGTTGCACCTTTTCCAGTTTATGTGACTTTTGAGATATGGGCACCATAACACTGCTGCATATTCCAATTTTGGTCTCACAAAAGTTATGATCATTTTCTCGAGTATTTCACCATCTAGATAATTAAAAGCAAGTCTGAAGTTGGAATGCGACACATACGCTCCTCTCACACTGTTCTTTGTGTTCGTCTGGCAACAGATTCAAAACCACCCCTAGGTCTCGATAACAGAACAAGTGCTTCTTCATGGTGTATTGTAGGATAAAAGCTGCTTCATGGTGTATTGTAGGATTAATGCTGCTTCACAGAGTATTGTAGGATAAATGCTGCTTCGTGGATTATTGTCGAACAAATGTGGGTTCATGAATTATTACAGTATTCATACTGTTTCATAGAGTATTACAGGATAATTGCTGCTTCATGGAGTATTACAGGGTAAATGCTTCATCATGAAGTTTTACAGGATAAGTGCCATTTCATGGTGTATAGTATTACTGGATAAATACTGCTCATGATATATAGCAGGATAAATGCTGCTTCAATGGTACATTGCAGGAAAATGCTGCTCCATGGTGTTTTGCCAGATAATTGTAATTTTTTGATTAAAAAAGTTTATTACTCTTATTATTTTTTTGGTTTTAATTGCACTTAATTTTCAAGATTTCCTTATAATTATTTTTTAAGAAAGATAAGTAAATTAACAGTCATAAATAGCTATTTCTAATGTAGCAGAAATGTTAGTCCAATATCTTAAGTGTGCTTACTGTGAGTTGTTCATGCTTTTGATGTGACCTTGCCACTGTAGCCTGCTGCATGGGTGTAGGGGGCAGGGTAGACAAATGGAAGCTGTGTGCCCCCTAGTTCACCTCAGATGTAAACTGCTTTGAACATTGTAAAGAACATTGGGGGTTCAGCTCCTGGGGCCAGATTCACGAAGCAGTTATGCAAACACTTACGAACCTGTACATCTTTTCTTAATCTTTGGCGGCTTTGTTTACAATTATTAAACAGTTAATGAGCTTCGAAGCACCAGGAGGCTGTTTATAACAGTAACAACAGGTGATTGGGAAGTTTTCATGCTTGTAAACTGTTTAATAAATATAAACAAAGCCATCAAAGATTGAGGAAAGATGTACCCGTTCGTAAGTACTTGCGTGACTGCTTCGTGAATCTGGCCCCTGAACTTTTCCTGTGATATTGTAACCTTTCTGCCCCCACCCAGAGGATGGGGTATGGGATCCATGATAAAATAGTTCAGATAAACAGCATTTATTATTATTCACTGCTGACTTGAAGAGAAGACAGTACTGTACATGAAAGATGTCTCACTAATGCTTTTGTTAATATTTCCAGTACCACTCTTGGCAGTGTTTCCAACTCTCCTTCGGCATGCTTCGTTGCTTCTGATGGAGAGTGCTTGCGTGTTTATCAAGCTGTGATTGATGGCCGAGCACTTTTGGCAGAAATATCTACAGCCGAGCGAAAGAAACGTATGATGGAGTCTACCTTAAGTCTCTCGACTGATAGCTCACTACAAGAACAGGCAGGACAAGTGGTCAGTGGCTCTGTCATATGCTTTAAACAAAAATTTAATTGGATATCTCTGTTTTCATGTTATCTGCTCACTTATTCTCATGTGAAGTAAGAATTTTAAGTTAACTAGAATACATTGGAATCTCGATTCAGTGAACAAGTTACTACACAAACCTTCCAGGCTGTATATACTAAGCCGATTAGATGAACAAAAATTCAGCAACGTGGGGTATGTGGAGACTTGCCTAGGGTGTTGGGCCAAAGTTCACAGACTGGAAGGAAAGTTGTCGATCACATGATAGGTTGAAATTAAAATTCCTCTCGGTGAAACTAGAAAATAGAACACTGGAAATATTAGGGCACGAGTGGTAAATTTTTTAATATGGCTCCAATCACACTTTCAACAATTTTTCAAAGATGGACAGAACATCACAGAAAGAGTTGGAATCTTGGGAAAGCTATTGAGAATATTTAAAACCAAATCCTATTGTACATTTTCATTTCCAGTTGCAGTGGTTTTTGTTCACTATAATATGACCGTTCTTGCTTTAAAAATGAAGTTTCAAAGCTGGAGCATGGGAAATATGCTGAATGTGGTGAAATCTCTTTACATACAGGTTCTTATGGTAGATATCCTTCATATGATGGGTTGAAATAAAAATTTTACTCATTGAAATTAACCCATAGAGTACAGGAAATATTAGGGTATGAATAGTAACTCTTAATATAGCTCCAAATTACATTTTTAATAATTTTTGTAGATAGGTGCAATATTAGAATAAAGTAACATCTAAAACAAAGTATTTTTCTTGGCCATTAAAAGATAATTGCATATCACAAATGGCTCCACAAGGTATCTCTGGTTGCAACAAATCCCTCGCTCCAATGAATCAAGGTTGGTCCCATATGGTTTGCCGAATCGAGGTTGCACTTGTGTACTGCATTTTATTTATAGTTTCACTGGGTGGAGGTGCTTTGAAAGGTTTCATGGTGGCTGTGTTTGACTTCTGTCAACATCCAGTGCCCGACTTTGCTGACACTTCCTGTGGTATCCTCACATGTTTTACTAATTGATTATCACTTTTTTTTCTTCGTTTACAAGTGTGTATGTATTTGTTGAATAGCTTGAAAAATCACATAATTCACATAACACAATAATGTTTCAAATGATGACTGGTTTACCTGGTATACTTCATTACAGCCAGTATAGAGTGGTGAGAAGGATATGAATATAATATATAGGGGTACCTTGGTTTAGGAGTTTAATCCGTTTCTGAAGACAGCTCGTAATCTGAAAACTTGTAAACCAGTTTTTTCTGTTAATTTCTGTTAAATTAAAGTTAATTTCCCCATAAAAAATAATGGAAAATGAATTAATCCATTCCTAACTACCTAAAAACCTCACTTCAAACTAAATTTTATACCTAATTCATCTAAATCTACACTACAAAAGTATGTTCAAGTTATTACTTACCCTTGCTGATGACTGCTGTTGGTGTATGGAAGATGGTGAGGAGGAGGGAGGAGGAGAGGTGTTACTGTTTGGAAGGGGAGTCCCCTTCCATTATAACATCAGGCAGTGAGGATCTCTCTAGAGTGCATTCTCTGGCACGTTTTGCCTGCATACCACTAGGTCCTGGTTGTGGCTCACTGCTCGATTTTCTCACAACAAAGCGGTCCATTGAAGATTGTTTTTCCCTTCTTTGCAAGATTTCTCTGTAGTGAGGCATCACATTGTCATTAAAAAGATTTATGCACCGGCCTACTACAGCTTTCTCTGGGTGAGTTGTTTCAATAAAAGTTTGCATTTCTTCCCCACATCTGACACCACTTCTTAATGTCTGCAGAAGGGACATTCACTACTGCGTCATACTCCTCCACTGGAGAAACATCCTCAGTTGTGTCTTCTTGCTGTTCCTTTTGAAGGGCTTGGAGTTCTTCATTGTCTTCTTCCACCAACTCCTCCACATCATCACCATCCAATTCCAAGCCCAATTTGCCGGCCCAGAGTAACAATTTCCTCAACAATAGGCGCATCATTTACAGGCTCAAACCCCTCAAAGTCTAGTTCTGTCACACATTCAGGCCACAATTTTCTCCAGCCAGAGATCAGGGTTCTTTGAGTCACTTCTTGCCAGGCTTTGTCAAGGAGTTTTAAAGAACTACAAATGTTAAAATGGTGTTTCCAGAACTCTTTGAGGGTGAGTTTTGTGGCTTCAGTCACTTCAAAACATTTCCGGAAAAGTGCCCTTTCATAAAGTTTCTTAAAATTCGCTATGATTTTCTGGTCCATAGGCTGAATTAGAGGAGTGGTGTTAGGAGGAAGGAACTTTACTGTGAGAAAATTACTGTATCTGTGCAACAATTCATCTTCCAAGCCTGGAGGATGAGCAGGAGCATTGTCGAGGGGAAGCAGAGCCTTGAGTGGCAAATGTTTCTCCTGCAGATATTTTTCTATGGCAGGGCACACCACTTCATTCACCCACCCACTCCGAAAAAATCCTAGTCACCCGTGCCTTATTATTAGCCCTCCACATCACACAAATTTGGTTTTTCTGCACTTTATACTGTTTGAAAACCCTTGGATTTTCAGAATGATACACAAGCAAAGGTTTAATTTTCAAATCGCCACTCGCATTTGAACACAGCACAAGCGTAAACCTATCTTTCATAGGCTTGTGTCTGGGCAATGATTTGTCCTCCTTGGTAATGTATGTCCTCTTAGGCAATCTTTTCCAGAACAGTCCTGTCTCATCACAATTAAAAACTTGTTGTGGTAGGTATCCCTCAGCCTCTGCAAACTCTCTAAATTCTTCAATAAATCTTTCAGCCACTGGTTTGTCTGAGCTGGCAGCCTCCCCATGCCTCACAACACTATGAATACGACTTCTTTTTCTAAGTTTCTCAAACCATCCCCTGCTTGCCTTAAAGTCTATCATATCTGCACTCGTTCCAGGGGTTTTCTTTACATGGTCTTCATGCCATACCCTGGCTTTCTCACAAATGATGACCTCTGAAACACTATCACCCTTTAACTCCTTGTCATGTATCCAAATTAATAACAACTTTTCCACATTCTCAAGTATTTGTGGTCTTTGTTTCTTGATTGTTCTTACGCCTTTTGCCACTTAGGACGTATAATGTCCTTTTTCTTAGCAAGTATAGTGCATATCGTTGACGTGGATTTGTTGTACTGCCTACAAAGTTCAACAACATGTGCACCATTTTCATGCTTCCGAATGATCTCTTTTTTTTTTTTTCCTCTATTGTCATCCTCACATGCGATTTCTTGCCTTGATCCTTACCACTGGCTTTCTTGGGACCCATGGTGAGATATATAATAACAACTTTTATGGTCAAATGGCCAAAAATCCAACCAAACACTGTAAATCCTGGTGAAGAATTCAGGCGGGGTAGTCACTGGACGCGAGGCACTGGTAAACTGAGGGGCGATTGCCGTACTACCACGCGCTAGGTCGGCCTGTACGTGTATCACCACCCTCGTATTCCGATGTAAATTTTCCGAGCAAATCCTGCTTGTAATCCGAAAAACTCATAAACAGAGACACTCGTAATCCGAGATACCACTGTACAATCGTGTTGGGCTTTGGGCGATGATATATGGCCTAATTGACACCATATGGCCGAGATTATAAATTGAAACAAAAGGCGTAAGTCACCATTGTGGCACCCACAGATGATAGCAGGCTCCTAGTACATGTAATGCATGATAATGGTCAATTGATGCTTGGTTTATCTAGTACACCTCATTGCAACTATACAGAGTTGCAGAAATCTTGTGAAACATCATTAGTGTATATATGTAATTTTGATGGAATTTCTTGCAATGATGATGACTGCATGTCCCTAGTAACATTAATGATGATAACCACATTTACTTAGTAACATTACCATGAAATGGTAGCAGGATTTCTGTTAATGGGTCAAGATAAACTCCATACACCTACAGAGAGCTATAATGTACTTATGTGCATCATACATGTATGATGCACATACATGTATGTGCAGATACCCAGATACCATGTAAAACCCAGACAATAATTGTTCAAATCATCATATGACAATAACCACATTCCTCCCGTGAATCAACATACAGTATGATGATAACCGCGCTGTCTAGGGGTTAAATTATGTTCATCTTATATGCCGAAAAATGCGGTACGTAATTTATTTATATTAAAACCAATCGGATTTCTTCACCACTGAATTATCCTGATTCATTAGGTTAATTCACAGTAGAGAAATCTGGTTCATCACAGTTAATTCAGCCTCTATAAACTTGCATATCTTTCTGAAAGAAGCTTTCTTTGTCATGTACAGTAGCTACTATTTTCCTGACAGTACCTTTTCCATCCCATCTTCAATATTTTGCTGTTTTCTTCTCAAAGTGTGTGTGACTTTCCATTGATTATTTCTAGAGTGATTTAAAAGACATTTTAAACAAATATTCATGTAAGGCTGGTTGGTTTTCTGCCACATCAAGATGCATTCTCATGGAACAGGCAGAACAAACCCATCTCTTGCCATAAAAGGCCAGATTGTTGTGGTCTACTCTTGCCATAAAAGGCCAGATTGTTGTGGTCTACTCTTGACATAAAAGGCCAGATTGTTGTGGTCTACTCTTGCCATAAAAGGCTAGATTGTTGTGGTCTACTCTTGCCATAAAAGGCGAGATTGTTGTGGTCTACTCTTGCCATAAAAGGCCAGATTGTTGTGGTCTACTCTTGCCATAAAAGGCCAGATTGTTGTGGTCTACTCTTGCCATAAAAGGCCAGATTGTTGTGGTCTACTCTTGCCATAAAAGGCCAGATTGTTGTGGTCTACTCTTGCCATAAAAGGCCAGATTGTCTGGTCTACTCTTGCCATAAAAGGCCAGATTGTCTGGTCTACTCTTGCCATAAAGGCCAGATTGTTGTGGTCTACTCTTGCCATAAAAGGCCAGATTGTTCTGGTCTACTCTTGCCATAAAAGGCCAGATTGTCTGGTCTACTATTGTCATAAAAGGCCAGATTGTTCTGGTCTACTCTTGCCATAAAAGGCCAGATTGTTCTGGTCTACTCTTGCCATAAAAGGCCAGATTGTTCTGGTCTACTCTTGCCATAAAAGGCCAGATTGTTCTGGTCTACTCTTGCCATAAAAGGCCAGATTGTTCTGGTCTACTCTTGCCATAAAAGGCCAGATTGTTCTGGTCTACTCTTGCCATAAAAGGCCAGATTGTTCTGGTCTACTCTTGCCATAAAAGGCCAGATTGTTCTGGTCTACTCTTGCCATAAAAGGCCAGATTGTTCTGGTCTACTCTTGCCATAAAAGGCCAGATTGTTCTGGTCTACTCTTGCCATAAAAGGCCAGATTGTCTGGTCTACTCTTGCCTTGACCACTTGAACAATATTCCATGTACTGACTAAAATGGGCAACATTGCTAATAATCTAAACAAAATTGCCTGTCATTATATATATCTCAATGAAAAGGAAATAACATTTATTAATGATTTTGAGCAT
>WNGS01033470.1:5976164-6020130 GCA_020271785.1 Procambarus virginalis
AAAGTTCAACAACATGTGCACCATTTTCATGCTTCCGTTATTCTCTTTTTTTTTTTTCCCTCTATTGTCATCCTCACATGCAATTTTTTGCCTTGATCCTTACCACTGGCTTTCTTGGGACCCATGGTGAGATATATATAATAACAACTTTTATGGTCAAATGGCCAAAAATCCAACCAAACACTGTAAATCCTGGTGAAGAATTCAGGCGGGGTAGTCACTGGACGCGAGGCACTGGTAAACTGAGGGGCGATTGCCGTACTACCATGCGCTAGGTCAGCCTGTACGTGTATCAACACCCTCGTATTCCGATGTAAATTTTCCGAGCAAATCCTGCTTGTAATCCGAAAAACTCATAAACAGGGACACTCGTAATCCGAGGTATCACTGTACAATGGTGTTGGGCTTTGAGCGATGATATATGGCCTAATTGACACCATATGGCCGCGATTATAAATTGAAACAAAAGGCGTAGTCACCATTGTGGCACCCACAGATGATAACAGGCTCCTAGTACATGTAACGCATGATAATGGTTCAGTTGATGCTTGGTTTACCTAGTACACCTCATTGCAACCATACAGAGTTGCAGAAATCTTGTGAAACATCATTAGTGTATATATGTAATTTTGATGGAATTTCATGCAATGATGATGACTGCATGTCCCTAGTAACATTAATGATGATAACCACATTTACTTAGTAACATTACCATGAAATGGTAGCAGGATTTCTGTTAATGGGTCAAGATAAACTCCATACACCTACAGAGAGCTATAATGTACTTATGTGCATCATACATGTATGATGCACATACATGTATGTGCAGATACCCAGATACCATGTAAAACCCGACAATAATTGTTCAAATCATCATATGACAATAACCACATTCCTCCCGTGAATCAACATACAGTATGATGATAACCGCGCTGTCTAGGGGTTAAATTATGTTCATCTTACATGCCGAAAAATGCGTGTACGTAATTTATTTATATTAAAACCAATCGGATTTCTTCACCACTGAATTATCCTGATTCATTAGGTTAATTCACAGTAGAGAAATCTGGTTCATCACAGTTAATTCAGCCTCTATAAACTTGCATATCTTTCTGAAAGAATCTTTCTTTGTCATGTACAGTAGCTACTATTTCCTGACAGTACCTTTTCCATCCCATCTTCAATATTTTGCTGTTTTCTTCTCAAAGTGTGTGTGACTTTCCATTGATTATTTCTAGAGTGATTTAAAAAACATTTTAAACAATATTCATGTAAGGCTGGTTGGTTTTCTGCCACATCAAGATGCATTCTCATGGAACAGGCAGAACAACCCATCTCTTGCCATAAAAGGCCAGATTGTTGTGGTCTACTCTTGCCATAAAAGGCCAGATTGTTGTGGTCTACTCTTGCCATAAAAGGCCAGATTGTTGTGGTCTACTCTTGCTATAAAAGGCCAGATTGTTGTGGTCTACTCTTGCCATAAAAGGCCAGATTGTTGTGGTCTACTCTTGCCTTGACCACTTGAACAACATTCCATGTACTGACTAAAATGGACAACATTGCTAATAATCTAAACAAAATTGCTTGTCATTATATATACTCAATGAAAAAGAAATAAAATTTTATTAATGTTTTGAGCATGATCTACAGCTCCTGTCTTCTTTGAACAAGAGTGTGTCAATATTGTTGAATTGAACTGGGAGTCAAATTTTGAGATAGGAAAGGTTCTGCATATTTGACCTCACTGGTCACTTTGACTGTTAAGTTACCGACACCTAAATGACTATCCTCCTCTAATTGTGGGATCTAAGATCCTGCAGTCCCTCTCAATGCAGTCCTGTTTTTCAGTCTTGCATTGTGGTTTGTAGAGCTTGAAACCGTTGCTCCTTGTTTGTGTTACATCTGACCTTTTGAAGAATGTTGAAGGATCAGCATTCTCCAATTGTTCAGTATTTTAAGTTTTGAGGAATCAGCCCTGTCATGTCTGGTTTCCAGTGTTGTTAGCCCTGTAACCCTCAATCGTTTCTGGTAGGAGTTGATCAGAGTTTCTCTGCTTTCTCCTTTCTGTTGGCAGAACTCTCTTCTTCATTGCAGATGAATCATCTGAGCTCAACAGTAGATACTAAACTGCTAGCTTGCTCTCATAGCATCTTCAATAAAAACTGAAGAGTGAACCATAAAATTTAAAAAATATCTTCTGGAATACCACCTTGAGCAATATATCCCATTACATGATAGTTATCAAACAGTATGATGAACTCAGAAAGGGTCCAAAATACTGTACAGTATTAATATCATTGGTTTTATTTAATGTAGCTTTTCAACTTTCATTAGATGTTTTACACAGTTCGAGAAGGGGTTCAGTTTGACACAGATATGATCATCAATGCTGGGAACACCAATACACTATGTCCTAACATTTATTGGTGACCCTGTACACTCGTGTAAAGATGTTGATTCCCAAGACGGTGCTTTAAACATAACCACATGTCTACCTGATGCCATGTGCAAGAGGTTTATAACTTGTAAAAGCAGCTCATTACGAATATTTTTGAAAATAGTATCTGTACTGTATTAAGTATATCATGCCTTAGATTATAGCTGTTGTGTTATGCTATTTCCCTTTCATTATGGAAAGATATTATGTATGTGAGTTGGTAATTTGTGGGAGAAAGCTATAAATACTTTTTAATTTCATCTTCAGAACCTAGCTGATATCTTTGATATAGTATCAGAGCAATCGACTGCCCGTCCTGGTTGTGTTATTGAGCTGGATGCTATTGGAGATGCAACAAACGACTGGCAAAATACTCAGTTCCTCCATGTCTTCCAAGAGGGCCTTATCCGGGGAGAACGGGGATCGACTGTAGGTAAGGAAACGTGCGCTCTACTGCTGGGCAAACAGAATCTTTTGAATTTTGGTTTCTGTTTGCAGAGATATTCCTTCAAGAACTGAAAAGCAAGATTTATGAGGAGAGGCTAAAGGTGTAATTATATCAAAGCAAGAAGATAGAAGAGAAAGAGGTGATATGATCACTAGATAAAAAATAGCAATAGGAATAGGACAAAAATTATGAAGAAGAACTCATGAAACCTGCACCTTCAAGAACAAGAGGTCATAGACTCAAGCTAAGGAAACAAAGCTGCTGAAAAATCATTAGAAATTTCTCTTGCAAACTGAGTGTAGACGGTTGGAACAAGTTAAGTGAGAGGGTGGTGGAGGCCTAGACCGTCGGTAGTTTTGAAGCGTTATATGACAAAGAGTACTAAAAAGATGGGACTTCACGAGCGTAGCTCTCAACCTGTAATTACACTTAAGTAACAAGTTTTGGAACTTGGGAGTCTGTAATCATAAGTTCCTGTAACTTAGGATTACAGTCCCTAAGCTTCTTGCTGGCCTGATAAGTGTTATTCATTTCAGACTTAATTATGCAGTGGATGAGTGTTTATGACTTGTATATTGGTTTCAGTAAGAGGAATGAAGTCAGAGAAGGAGTGAATGGTACAGAATAAAAGGAATGAAGATGCAGGAGAAATGCATGGAACAAAGTAAAAGGAATGAAGATGAGAAGACAGTGTATGTTTAAGAGTAAAAGTAAGTGACAAGATAGTTCATATCTGAATATATAGTCAGGGATTAAATACAGGCTGAAAGTGTTTGTATGTGGTATAATAGAGACATAAAGTGTGTTTTAAAGTGAATTTATAGGTATAAGGCAGAGAGGAAAGCTAGGATAAATATGGGCAGACATGGTGAGTGTGTCTTGAAGCTGGGAGTGAGAGTAGACAGTGCGTGTATATGGCTGGGACTGAGGCTAGGTGAATGTGGTTTGTGAATAGAGTGTAATTACCTAAGTGTAATGAATAGAGTGTAATTACCTAAGTGTAGTTACAGGATGAGAGCTACACTCGTGGTGTCCCGTCTTCCCAGCACTCTTTGTCATATAATGCTTTGAAACTACTGACGGTCTTGGCCTCCACACCTTCTCCCCTAACTTGTTCCAACCGTCTACCACTCTGTTTGCGAAAGTGAATTTTCTTATATTTCTTCGGCATCTGTGTTTAGCTAGTTTATATCTATGACCTCTTGTTCTTAAAGTTCCAGGTCTCAGGAAATCTTCCCTATCGATTTTATCAATTCCTGTTACTATTTTGTATGTAGTGATCATATCACCTCTTTTTCTTCTGTCTTCTAGTTTTGGCATATTTAATGCCTCTAACCTCTCCTCGTAGCTCTTGCCCTTCAGTTCTGGGAGCCACTTAGTAGCATGTCTTTGCACCTTTTCCAGTTTGTTGATGTGCTTCTTAAGATATGGGCACCACACAACCGCTGCATATTCTAGCTTTGGCCTAACAAAAGTCGTTAACAATTTCTTTAGTATATCCCCATCCATGTATTTAAAAGCAATTCTGAAGTTAGCTTTTGTGTGTGTGTGTGTGTAATTTTGCTTTTATCTGACTGCAAGTGCATGCAACATCACCACTTTACATTGGTTAACAACTTTAACAAATGCCAATTGAAGTCTTGCAACTGCAAGAGCAAGCATACAGATGAAGAGTGCGCTTAGATGTGTCAGGGTCCACTCAGTGTGGAGGTCCTCGTCAACAGGCTTTACTTGGTTCCAATTCACGTTGGTTGCGAGAGTCAGCTTCAGTGCAACAAGAGCACGTTAATGGACTTCTCAATGGGTCCTCATCAAAAGTTGTAATTTATGTCTGTAGGCTTTTAGTGTGTTCTTTAGAGCAAGTACTAGTGCTGAAGGCAGCTATGTGAGTGACAGTATGTAATGAGGGGTTTTCAAAATAAGATCGTAACCTTAACATTTATCCACTAAACTTATGTGCTACATAGCACATAAGTTTTAATCATAGGGTGTTTACACTCCTATAGATTGGTGGTGTCAAAGCTAATGTCACATCAGAGACACTGGGACACCTCAACTGACCCAATCATGTGGCTCACTCATGGACAATTCTGTGTTAACACTTTCTTAGACAACCAGTCACTAACATAGCCATCCTAACATTGCTGATTACAAGGGAAATGCAAGAGTTCCAAGCTGGATAATTGGGTAATCAATATAATGGTATGCACAAGCAACATGATAATATCCTGTCAAGTGGTCAATAAAATATGCAAGTATATCCAATTGTGTCGTGTGTGTTAGATACACAGTCATTCTGGCAAGCGGAACAGTTGTGAATAATATACTTGATGATGATGAGAGTAGTGAGAGGAGAAGAAAGGCAGAATTGGAAAGGATTGGGTGAAAGTATAAAGGAGTGTGTGGAGTGCCTGGATATTTCCAACCTGCTATTGGGATGTGGATTATTGTTACATAAACTGTTCATTTAGGTGGTCAGGAGTCACCGAGCACATTTCCAACGCACGCCCCGATGGTGGACCTTCACTCGACTGCCAAGTTTGAAGAGCCCTTCTACATCACTCTCCTGGAGAAAACTACTCATGGCTCGGTGTGTTAAGGATACGTATTTTATTCATAATTGATTGGTGAATGAACATTTTTAAGGTTCATACTAGTATATTGTAAAGTAAATTGATCGAATTTAATCAGTTGAGAATGAACTTAAGAAATTCATGGTAAAATATTGTATTTGTGTACGTAGGTAATGCATGTGTGGCGGCTGGTTATTGCGTCGGAGCATCACGCTCACGAGGTCTGTGAGGATGATGAAGGCCACGTGTCTGGCCGTAGTACTCCAGTGATTGATAATTTAGCAGGAGGCATTGACGCCTCTCCTATTGTCATCACCACCACAAAGGTCAGTATATACCATATACAGATTTTGTTTGTGTAATGAGAAGCAACCAATTTCAGTATCATCTTGTAACATCATGCAGTTTACATATTCCTTATTACAGGATATTTTGTTGTGGGGAAAGCAATAGGTTACTAAAATGCCTCATCCAATTCTATTCATCGGCATTCTTATATTCATCGCTGTAGCACATAATCTATTATAAATACACTTTTGATTTTGCATCTCTTCTCTAAAGAATTCAAATTTATAGTTATACAGTATTCGACAATAATTTAGAAAACATAAAATGAAAGTAAACAATTTTCACATCACTGAGTTGACTATGCATGGCCTGGTAGCCAGACTGCTAAAGTGTCAATAACCCAATAAAAATGTTAATAACACATAAAAAGAAAAGAATGTGGCAATCTTTCAGCCACTTCTGGACCCTTATCATGTCATATGGTTTCATAACACGACTTGATCAGGGTCCAGGATGGATTGAAACGTTGTCGCTTGAAACGAGAGCTAGAGACTTTTTACCTAGATTTTCATGCTTCCTGGGTGCTAATTAAAAAATCAAAAGAAGAACAATGTTTTTGGAACAATATATTTTTGGCACACTACAGTAATGTCATTTTAAAAATGTGCAGTGAAGGGGTTAACCTTTAATTTTCATGTATGGGGGTTGAATTATTAACTTTCAGCCAAGATGTTGTAACTTATTCTGTATATCTACTTTATATTATTGTGTTTCAGATTTGTGCAAATCCTCTGCCACTTCCTCCTGGAGTACAAGTGATCCATGCAGCCCCAGCTGCCGGCCACTTGAGCTCTGCATCCATATATCCGGCGTGCTATGCTCCTTATGTACTGGTGACGGCATGCTCTGATAACACTGTCCGCTTTTGGAGGTGCCGCATGTCTGGAGAGGGGGAAGACTTCCAAATCCAATGGCAAGAGTGGCATATGATTAGTAAAGATGGAAAGAGTGCCATTAAGGTGCCAGGTAAGAGAGAGAAAATGTAATGGAATATTGAATATACAGATAAAAATATTTCTATATGAACAAAGCAGCATTGTCCAAATATTGTACAGCACTGTATAGTAATTTTTCATAATTTTGATAATATTGATGACACCTGTCCATTCAACAAGTCTTCTCCACACCCCCAGCATCATGAACAATAAGCATCACCATACTATAACAACTCGCGGGTAGCAGTTCCTCAGCATTTCATAAGATTAAATATGTAGTAATCATTATGTGCCAACAATAATATTTGCCCGGTTCCCCTACTTCTTAAGGACTGTTTTTACACTGTGCAAACTTCCTGATACACATTTTCTCCGCATTTCTCCTCCATGCACTTCCTTTCCTCCTTGACATTCATTTCCTTCTGTCCTGATATTCATATGAATCTTCTCTCTGCTAGTTTATCATATTTCATTCATCTTGGCTCGGGTAAGTTAATGTATAGACTATGACACACCACATCTTTCATTTAAATTTTGATTCCTTCTTTACTCTCCAAATACCACATATGCCTCTGATACTGTCCATTTTTATTGTATAATGTATAGAACAATTATTACGTATTTTAGAAAGATGTCCTCCACTGAAAAACCCGTAACCTTTTTTGGTTCTGGGAAGGGCCCCCAGGTGGCTCGGTGATACTAGCAGCTAGTATTACGGCGGCACCAAGAGGCTCTCCAGAAAGAGACATTTCTCTATTCAGTGCTGGAGTTTAGTACAATGCTCTTTCATGCATTCCATGTGAGTGCCTACCCATACCATATACATGTGGGGAAACAAGGTTAATTGTATTATACACACAGGTTATTAATACAAAATAAAGAGAATGTGAGCTTATTACTGACAGCTTGCATCTGGTGGACAGGGTTTGGGCTAACAAATATTGCAGCTGTTTGCATGTAGTTGTGTCATGTACAGGACAACACACTTTGGCTGTCTCCTTTGTTTTGAATTGTGACATTCTCCCGACGTTACTGTGCACATTTTGCCGGATCTGTTACGTGATATACAGTACAGTATTTATGTTGCTGTTGCATTTTGAGGAGGAAAGGTGTTTATTACCCTGGAAGCATCAATCACACTGATATACCATACATTGCTCAATGTCACCAGTGCTCAGTGCCACCGAGTGTTTAGTTTTACCCAGTGCTCAGTACCACCTAGTGTTCAATGCTCTCAACATTTGGTACACTTAAGCGCTCAGTTTTTACTAGTACAAAGTATGGTGGTATGAGGTCCCCAGGAATCACCACCACCTCAACTCTGTAGGGATTTACATATTTTTCCACGAACATTAAGGAATAAAAAAAAGTGGAAAAAATTAATTGCATTTTATTTTAAGATTTCTATTTGAGTGAATATGTAATATTATTTAACATATCTTTCCTAGGTCAACCACTTCACGTGAGTGCAGCGTACAGTGGCAGGATTGCCTGTGCTTACCAGACTCCAAGAAAACAGGCTGTATTTTCTGCTGGAATGGATGGCAGCATCCAGTTTTCATGCTCATTAGCTATCTATGAGTGTGAATCCACAGGAGGTAAGAACGGGCCTCTTTGTTGCCCGCTTACTATCACCATCATACTATAAACTCTTAAATACTGTAGCTTGGTTAATTAAAAGTCAGACATTGTGGTGCGCATAACAAAAAGTTATTCATAAAACTAATGTACAAAAAAATGCACACGGGTGATTCAGGCACAGAAGGTAATCACAGATAGCAATTGGAGTCATTTAAGGGTTTACCCTTGCATTGTGCAAGGTTTGCCTTTAATATTATCTGTATTAAACCCAAATGTCTTCGGGTTTCGTGGTGAGGGCGGGGATTTTCTCAGGTGGCTTCGGGGGCTGCCCCTTCCGATTCGCGCGCAGAGGTAGTCGAGTCCGATTTTCCCACTGAGGCTTCTGGGTCAACCCAGCAGGCTTCCTTCTTGGAAGCTTTCCTCTGGACGCCACCTTTTCTTCGGGTGGTGGGCATGGAAGTGGGTTCTGCCCCGGGGTCATTGGTCGGGGGGGGGGTTCCCAGGACTCCGGGGGAGTTCGCTTGGAGTGCTTGGGCTCCTTTTACATTCTGGGCAGGGATTGTTGTTACAGAGGTGGTGGTTTTTGTCCCCTTTTTCTCTTTCTGAATTCATATTATTGCATTTGCCGACATGAATTATGCACCCCTCGTGTTGGGTGCATCCATCTTTTGCTTGGATGTTTTATCCTGGGGGAAAAAAAATATATTTTATATAATGTATATTAATACAATGATTTTTTGTTTGGTTCATCATACATTTATTGCAAGTTATTTTCTGGTGTTTTTGGTGCCCCTGCTTTTCCCTCCTCTCAGATCAGGAATTTTGTAGTTTATATTTTCGGCATGAATTTTGCTATACAGTATGAGTTGCTGTGACTGGCTGCCAGGGTCGTGGTGCACCATCCCACAGCTGTGGTTTGTTGTTACCCACTCTTTGCACATGGCGGCTGGGCAGTTGAAAGTTTATCATTCTTTTCCCGCTTTTTGGGGAGTTTTTTATGTACTTAATGTGCTATCGGTGACTCAGTTGTTCGCCTTTGTGTGACATGTCTCAGGTGTAGATTATGTTTGCTATGGAGGTACGTGAATTGGTGTGTGCTTCCCTCTTCCCTTCCGATTCCCTCGTCCCATCCCTACTCTTCTAGTTGTGCTTGCGGGGGTTTCGCTTCGGATCTTTGGAACCGCCTTTCACCCGTCATTCTACTGGTGTGCCCATTCCTGAGCTTCTTGATCTCCAGCGTTTCTATGTTTGCAGCTTCCATCTCATCACTGCCTCCTGCATTCCCTTTCCTAACTATTGTACTCTGCCTCTGGACAAATTCTTCTTAATGTCTGTAGATCTTTTGGGTACTCGGTTACCATCTGTGTCCCATTATGGGCGTATCAATCATATTGATTTATCCATCTTTTTCTATGCTGTCCATTCCCCTGAGGACTTGTGGGTGGTGGCCAGATCTGCCAGTCTTGTGTTCCCGGGGCTGTCTTGTCTTGTGTACGAGACTGTGGTATTTCTGTGTATTATCACCTCAGTCTTGTGTTTGCAGACTGTGGTCAATGGCTTGTTTTCATTCTTTCATAGGCACTGATTTTGTGCCTAGCTACCTTGCCCTGTATACTCGTCCGGCTCCCAAGTCTATGGTCCTTGGTGTCCTGTCTGTATTACAGGCGTTTTTAGCTGTGGGGCTCATTTTAATAAAAAAGATTTTTTTTAACATCATGCATCTTATCCGCCGGCAAATGCAGTAGTAGAGTTTGGTTCCTCTTACACTGATTGGGTGCAGTTTGAGGTTCAGGTGTCTTCCTGGCTTGCAGCCTGCCTCAATGATTGGTTGGTGTGGGCTCCCTGCCGGTCTTCTTGTCAGCTTGCCGGGGTTCTGGTTCCTGGTAACGTGGTGGAAGTCCCAGTTGGTACCGTCCTGGGTTCAGGCTTGGCTGGGCCCCTGTTTGGAGTTCTCGGACTGCGTCCGTTTCTCTCCCTCCTTTGGCTTTGCTTCAGTTGTGGTAATGCCTTCAGCTGTTTTTGAGGGAAGGACCTGGGTCCCTCGGCGGTTGCACAAGCAGCTGTGTGGGAGCCTGAACTCTGTCCTGCTGGTTTATACATTCTGGGTGGAAAAATTTACAACTTTTGGAACATTTACCTGCGAAATGAATATTTTTACACTTTGGCGATTACATTTGCATGTTCCATTCATTATTCCTGATATTCCATATTTACATGTACCCTGTTTATAATATCGACAAGTTTTGGGTGTGTGTTTTCCCACGGCCCGTCAGTACTAGGCCCGTCTGAATTTGGCCTGTCTGTACTGGGCCCATCTTTACTGGGCCCATCTTTACTAGGCCCCATCTCTACTAGGCCCCATCTGTACAGGGGCTCATCTGTACTGGGTCAAACTATGTTGAGCCACAGATTCACCTTGTGAAGCACTGTGACACAGTGCTTCATCACAACACAGCACTGAAGGCACAGTTACTGCTCTAAAGGGCAGAGCAGATCAATTGAAGGAGAGATTATCACTTTACTGAGAGACAATTTTACATCTTGAGTTACCGTAAATAATGATGTATCTTATGGTACATTTGTGAGTGTTCAGTAGAATTGTCAGTATATACAGTAAATGAATTGGTAGAGTTTGTGATGCTATATATAAGGTTAGAGCAATATGTTGCTGAGCAATATGCTGCTGAGCCATATGTTGAGCCATATGCTGCTGAGCAATATGTTGCTGAGCAATATGTTGAGCAATATGCTGAGTCATATGCTGCTGAGCAATATGTTGAGCAATATGCTGAGTCATATGCTGCTGAGCAATATGCTGCTGAGCAATATGTTGCTGAGCAATATGTTGCTGAGCAATATGTTGAGCAATATGCTGAGTCATATGCTGCTGAGCAATATGTTACTGAGCAATATGTTGCTGAGCAATATGCTACTGAGCAATATGTTGCTGAGCAATATGTTGAGCAATATGCTGAGTCATATGCTGCTGAGCAATATGTTGCTGAGCAATATGCTGCTGTTGGCTCGGCAGCATATGGCAATATGCTGCCGAGGAATGTAATTAGCAGTGAATTAGTTAGGTAAGTAAAGACTGGGTTATATAAGTAAATGATTTACGTATCAAGCATCACAAGAAATTAGATGCATGCAAAACTACATAGACATGTTATATTTTCAGGGTCACTGTGGGTGCTAGAAGATAAGTTTGACCTCCAAGATGTGGTCACCAACCCTGGAGAGTCTAGCATGGCTGACCTTGATCTTGCTTACCTCTCCAAAGTTGCTCAGGGACGATCAACAACCAGGCTGACATCCGCTCTGAGTACTGAGGACCTGTCGGAGCCCTGCCCATCTTCACCCGTGTTCTCGGTTGACGCGATACATTCTGTGTCTAGTAAGCATTGGTATGCCTGGAGAGTGTTTCGGGAGTTCTTCTACTCCCCCGAGCCCGGTCAGGTGTTATTGTTTAAAATGTCTACTGGAAACTAGCAGTTATGCTTGTATTTACAAATACTGTAGGTGTTATATAATTATAGTATTGGTCTTGAACAGAGGTGGCTTGTATAATATGGGATCCTGTAGTATGGTGGCTACATTTTCAACTCGTATTTGGGGATCCCTGGTCAGAACAGAAATGGTTGTGCACGTTTCTTTTACCTAATGCCTCTATTCTTCCCTAGCTGTAATAGGTGCCCGGGAGTTAGGTAACTGTTGGTGGGTTGCATCCTGGGGAAGGTCAGTAGTTTGACCTTGGGTGGACCTCGACATAAGCCTAATGTATAAACATGCGCTGGCTGCATGTCCTTGCTAAAATGAATTATTATATACACAGATAAACCCATATATATTATATACATGAGTTTCTGTTCAAATTTCAATTTTTTTTTTTTTTTTATAAATTGCTTTAAATGTTCAAAGCATGTGTAATGTAAAAGTATTGTACTGTATTTACTGCCATATAAGATGCATGTAATGTATGAGGATATTTTGAAGAAAACCAGGTTTTAGTACGTTTCATCGTCAATTAAAAAATATGTTCAAATGGTTTTGTAGGAGGAAAAAGATTTTGTGCATGTAAATACAATATATATATACAGGTACAGGTATTTGATTGGTGGTGGACCAAAACACGTGTTCTATCCACTGGTAAATACATTACTATAGACCATGAACAAAAGAAAACTGTAAATACTTGTGCTGTGTGGAAAAATCTGCCTTAATTTTGTTACTCTTGAAATAAATTATTGATAAAAAAATCTATACAGGATAGGCAATTTTGTAATTGATAAGGTGATGGAAATGTTCATGTTTGTATAAGTCTCATGTTCTGTGTATTTTATAAACATGAGTTATTAGGAAGGAAATACTCCATGATATAGCAAAAACACAATGAGGTTTTGAAGTAATATTGAGGCTATACGACTGAAATAGAAATATTGATTGGTGATACAATGTCCACTACATTAGGTCAACTGTTGGTGCCAAGTCCCAGCACGCTGCACTCAATTCGTAACCAACGTTTTGACAAGAGAGGTGTTAGTGTGAAGCAGAAGCATCCCGTCCAGATTGACTGGGTCTCTCAAGAGGATGGCTCTCACCTTTTGACAGTTGCAATTGGCAGTAAGGTAGGTAGATGTGGTTCTCTTTTCTAAGCAAACTATATTGGTGCAGTATCTCCTCTAGTCTGTGGCGTGTATCTCACTCAAACACGGTGGTTGCATTAGGTGTTGGATGACTTCATGCCCTTCAGAAACTAGGGCTTATGAAGTTCTTTTCACCACAACAGGGCATGAACTTGCGAGGATCAGAGATCCATCACATAACAAAGGCAAACTACTCACTCTAGCACACAGAAATGTCTCAAAGCATACATGCTATCCCCAAAAGAAGTTTGGCATCACTAGGATGCCCTAGTTCCCTAGCATACACACCTCACCTCCCTCCCTGCTTTCATCCTGGAATGGCTCTGTTCTTGATCACTGTCCATCTTGGAGTAAGTAAAGAGTGTTTATAAAGGCTGTAACAAATATAGCTGATGAAAAATAACCAGAACGGGTACACGTGTTGGACACGAAGGGAGGCCACAGTGATCATGAAGAGTAGACACGATAACAATGGGCCTACCGCATAGGAGAAGGTGCCATGATGCCACATGGGCCATCACAGAAAATGGGATGACATTGGCGCACATTTTAAAACACGTCCCATAATGATCGGAAACAAAATTGGAATTTTAACAAATATTTAAATTTTGGACACAAAATGCGTTGCTGCCGGATATCCGTAGAGTTATTTATACACGCATTATCTGTCCCCGACGACTGCAAGTGTTAATGACTCTACCACGATCAATAGTAATTCAGAATCATAGTCACTACACAGGAACTTGAGAGTAACCTGACTGACTGCCTCTAGAAATTTCACAACATATAATTCAAGAACCATAGAATACACCACCTTTATAAAGTTTAACTCATCAAGGTGTCTGAGTATTAAGTTGGTTAGAGTGGGTGGGGGATGTGACTGACAGTTGAGGCCCCCCGCTGGCCTAGGACAGTCCTGTGTAGACTTTGGCCGGCTACTGCTGGAACCTCTCTGGTGTAGTGAGGCTTCTCTGTCTCTAATATACAACAGCTAGAGTACTTAAGATGGAACCAGGATTTAAGCCTGGCCTACTGGGAGATTGCCTTGGGTTATCTTTCTACCACACCTAGACAGTGGCTTGTTTGATGGAAAAGACACAGGCAACTGCAATTATCAGCTTAGCAGAGAGCAAGGTCATCTGACATGACCTGACCTGACCTCACCAGACATGTGAACATAACAAGTTAAATGAGAACGTGGTGGAGACTAAAACCGTCGGTAGTTTCAAAGCATCATATGACAAAGAGTACTGTGAAGATGGGACACCACGAGCGTAGCTCTCATCCTGTAACTACACTTAGGTAATTACTTCTGAAGGTGTAACTTCGCTACTGTCGAGGTCTGACAACCTGGTGCCACCAACATCCTGTGTGAACTAATTCTACTTGTATTAGTGAAATAATAAATACAACCATTTATGGTGTTACATCTCCCCCACTTCCCTTAATAAAGTGTTTTTTACAACACTGCTAATTAATAGCTGGAGCAGTGTGCAAAAACTTTATTCCTAAAAAAAATACATCCTAGCTAAACAAGTATACATCATCCAACTCTAGTAATCGTAGGACCTCCTCAACCTTGGAAATGTACATTGCCTAATAAAGGTTTGGCTAGGTGATGCAACATACCTTAAGGTCAGAGTATAAAACCACTCTTACATAGATTCAATCAAATTAATAAAGTCCTAATGTACGTACATAGACATGGATACATTTTTCAAAGGTCTTGATATAATATGTAAATGAGATAAATCATACCCGGGGTCATATAAGTGGGTATTAAATGCATCAACCTCGATATTTTACATACCTAATGGTCCAAGTATAAAAGCAGTTACCTAATAAAGGTTCTAATACATTTTCTGTAAACCCGGACATAGACATGGATCTATTTTACCCTGACACAGGTATCTGGGCTTTCAGATTGTTTTGTCGTATCAAAAAGTCCCAACTGACACCCCCTTTCAACTGGTTGGAGTGTGGATGGAAGGTGTGTTGATGTTACAGAAACTAGCTTTAACCAATTTATTCCTTAGAAATTTCTCTTTGACCCATGCCAACATAAGAGGTATAGGTGGGAAGTTTTGCCATGCCAAATGTTCTCCCCAGGTGGCGTTAAGCCAATCCCATGACTTGGTCAGTTCTCGGCATAAAGGTCCCACTATTCACGGAAAATAGAGGAGTGAGAGGATTAGCCTCTCATTAGCGTTTCAGGATCTCGCTGTATGTAATCATTCTTGCCTGTTCTTACCATATATTTTTATTTTGGCATCTTGTAGTATATTCTCCAGGTAACCTTTATTTCTGAAATGATTCCATAAAGATTCTTCTGCCTCTTGTGGTTTATCTTCATGTCCCAATAGCACTTCCATCCCCCGA
Organism: Procambarus virginalis; assembly: GCA_020271785.1. Taxonomy (NCBI): domain Eukaryota; kingdom Metazoa; phylum Arthropoda; class Malacostraca; order Decapoda; family Cambaridae; genus Procambarus; species Procambarus virginalis. Next base: position 5,991,509 of record WNGS01033470.1, read on the forward strand.
GAGCTTAAACTTTTTACCTGTGCCTGGTCTCAAGAATTTTACTGCCTATCAGAAATAAATTTAAATATTTTATAAAAATATATATGCAGTATAATCAAGTCATTAATGTCAACATAAGTTTTATAAGTAGTAAGCAATTATAAAATGCACAATAAGATTACAAAAACATGATGTATCTATGAGAAAATATTGAGGCTGTTTGATGGGATCAAACCTGTGTCTCTGGACACCCCCCAGGCTTATCATGGTTCATCTGGTAGTGCATGTGCCTGAGGAGTCCAGGTATGCAAGCTTGATCCTATCATGTGCTCTCAATATTTCCTGAATTCCAAAATAATGCTGGTTTGTGATTGTTGTCATAAATTTTGGTATAAGAGTGAGAACATTTCTCTCCATGAGTGGCAGCTCATGTGACCATGGAAGCCAATTTGATAGTAGAATAAACTTAAAAAAAAAATCACAGCTTGTGATACTCATCTTTTCCATAGTAGTGTAAAATTCCATTCCAGATACTTGCCTACACAAGTGTTGCGGATGAAATAGCCATGATGAGCTGCCAGGAACGGAACAAGGACAAGGAGTCTCGACCGCGTCCTGTGCTCCAGAAATCCCTTTCGTTGCATGCTCTTTCGGACACCAATTTGCCAAGGCAAGAGTCTTTGCATTGTTATAAACTTTGTTTCAGAATTTCTTTGTAGATCAATGTTTTCATGTTTTTATTATTGATTGGACATATAACAATAAATTTTAACTTCTTACATTGTTAAGTTTTAGAATTTTCAAGCAGTTTCTCAATGGATCTTAAAAGTTGTTAGGGGTTCATTGAAGATAAGCTTTATTCAACTCATAGTAACCAACACAAGATCCTTTCCTGTAAATCCAAATTAATATTAGAGCTCTTCTTTGGAATCAAGCAAGACCACCATATGAGGTTTCTACGCAACTATCTACTCATAAATCTAGTACCACAAGCTGGCCATATTTGCAGCACCTCATTCTTAACATACTCCTTGAGCCTGGACTGGTCAAGGGGGAGGTGCATCTACCTTTTTCCCTGATTCAGTTGTTTCTCCGGGTTTTGTCCATTCTGAAGTAGTATTTGGGGAGGGTTATTCTTCTGGCTCCTTGGTGACAAGCCCAGCCTTAGTTTGTCACTTCTAGCTCTGTGTTTGAACCAGGCACTTTTCCATGGCTCTGCCTCTTTCAGTAGATCGGTGCGACAATGTACAGTATTTAACTGGTTTGACCTATTCCTCTGCTCTGCACATCAGGAGTTTTTGATGGACGTCTACTGCCATTTGTATGGTGAGTCGTTTTCTTCGGTTTTGGTTAGGGCTGTCCTGTACTTTTTGGCTTGGTTGATCCTCAATCAGCATCTCATTCCGAAAAATGTCTCCCTTTATCATTTGGCATCAACTCTTCTAGGCACCGTTCTGCAAATTGTATGTTTTCTGTGAGAAGCTCCGTCAGCTTCCTGGAGCTATCCAAACTGATATGTACTATATTAGTTTGGAGGTCATTATTCACAGGAGTCCTTATGCCTACCAGGGACCACGAGCCAGAATCTGGTCCCCCTCAGAAAGGCACAGGGAGCAATGGCCTATGAGCACTTTACATTTAAATTGTCAAAATTTGCCATTGACCGGGAAGGGCACCCAGAAAGGTAGGTGAAACAAAACAGACAACAATCTGGTGAAAATTGCAACCTACATCTGAACATGGAAAAAGCCCCCCCCCCCACCCCCCCAAAAGAAAATAAACAAGCATCACTTCATCCAACTAGCACTAACAGCCCACCACTCCAGTTCTTGAGCTAATGTGCTTGGGTTAACTCAGTCACCTCTGGCCTCAAGTTCCTATTCTGGATTTGCTCTGTGTGGCTGCATCAGCCGTGTGTGTGGTGTGGTAGCCAGGTGTCTTATTGTACGTAGAGCAGCATGTGCCTAGTGTGATCTTCGCTAGGTACAGTACTAGCGTAGTCCATAAGTACTACTCTTATATTTCAGGGTTATCTTCCCTGGGGCATTCGGGACTAACTCCCATTTGAGGACTTCGTTGCTTGGCATTGTCTTTGCCTTTGGGGTACATTGGAGGTGTTGGGCTTTTCGTCTTGTTCTGGGAAGGGGGGTGTTATTGGCTGGACGCAGCTTGCAAACACAGCAGCAGATTATTCTCTCTATCAGTTTGTTTGTTGTGTGTCTTCTGGGGTTTTGGTTTTGTTTTCATCTTATTTGGCAAGCCTAGGCTGTGTTGGTGGCCCTCCTCTATTGCCCTCGAGGCTGTTACTGGTGGTCAGTTTGCCTCCTGACAGTATTCTACCGGCTTAGTTAGCCCAGTGCCTGGGCTTCCCGTAAGACTTACTAACCCTACGGGCCCTGGAAAACCCGATGGGGCTCGGAGGTACTATGGATGCATCTTCCGAGTCCTCTCACCTTGTGCGAAGTTGCAGGTTGTTTGTTGCCCCTTTCTCAGGGAGACGATCTTCCGTACTGCCTGTGTCATGCCGCCTGTTGGGTCGATGACACCTTCGATCCGGAGTCTTGTGGGACTTGTTTCCCGCTTGTACTTCATATTCTTCATTTTGTTGTCTGTTGATTGTGGGGATCAGGCAGTGGCTGCATTGCATACTTGATTCTTATTCTTGCAATGGGCTGGTTGGTTGCCTGGTGGAGGCCCCAGAGCTGGCCCGCTTGGGTTTCCCAGTCCCCTAGGGCTCCAGGGTTCCTAGTCTCCTAGTTTCCTAGTTATGGGGCTCTACCATAAAGAGACGTTCGTTATATTCAACGTTGGGTTGTATATTTTTAAAGGTATGTTCAGTAGTCACCAAAGTGTTTAAACAAGATTATACTGTATGTAATAGCGAATTGAATTATAATTTTGGGTAATTGTGTAAAAAAGAAAAATCCTTATGAAATCAAATACGTACCTCATTCCACATCTGTTTATTGTGTCGCTTATTTCCGGCTATTGTCTTAGAAGGTAAAGTTTGTTTTACACTTTTAAAATGTATTATTATTGAGCACCTATTTACAAGATTTGTAAATCCATTTATGTACTGTTTGCTAGATGGATGAGGCTAGAGAAGCTGTGCCTGGCCACAGCTGACGGGTTGGCTCCGCTGCCAATGCAATTGTCGTGGGTGCGGGACGGCATCTTAGTCGTCGGAATGGATAATGAGATGCACGTTTATTCTCAGTGGCACTTGCCAGGTAAATGAATCGGTCTCTATATTTCTCCATTTTGTATTTTTGAATAGTTTTCTCCATTGAAACATTCCTGAAAAGTCACTTCAAGTCCTAATAGGTTATTATAGATTAGAAAACACTTTCAAGCAGGCAAGAGGACTTTCAATAGTGATAGTTAATAATTACTGATAATTATCATAGATAATCATTATAGTAATCATTTAGAGTGCTTACCAATCAGTAACTACAGTGGAGTGAGATGTAGCTCTTTATGCTCGCTCTTACCTGTTTATACTACAATATTAACATATGCTGATATTTCATCATTTCTGAGAATCATTATAAAGATTATGATATTAGTGTGAATATCGCTGATAACAAAATTCAGGTACAGATAATGATTTACGATATAAAATATTGAAATTGAACGATGGGCTTGAACCTGCCTCTTTGGACTCCTCAAGTACATGCGCTACCAACTAAACCATGACGAGCTTAAAATATCTCAACCAGGATTACTACTTGACTTACTTGGAGTCTGGAAGGCACCATCCAGTATCGCGATTCAGTTCACTCTCCATCATACAGCCTCAGTACAGTACTTTCTAGTAGATATATCATGATCTTGAGATTTCATTGTGAATAATTTATAATGTTTATTTGTACCATATTAGTAGATAATCATATATGCCATGATTGGATAAAGGATGCCACAGTGCCAACACCAGTGCCTTTGTACAGAAGTTGGTTCTGGGTTCGAGTCCTACAGCACGCTTAACCCCTTAGGCTGGATCCGTAATATAATGAATTATTTATGGCAGTTCGTTTTGTTTACTCATTACCAGTTGTCTGTTAGGATCTTTGTCATTCCAGTCTTCCTTTACATTCTTTCCTTTATCATATAACTTTCATTTTGTATTTAATATATCTTGTTTGGTATTGCAACTTATTGAGTGAACTCTTAAATATGTTGAAGGATATTTAATTTAACTTTAACATAAACTGCTCCATTTTAGAATCATGTTTATTTTAATTTATTTGTCCTATTTTTGTGATGGTGTCGAGCAGCCACAGACCAAAAGAATGCTCACCACATGCAAGAAAGAGCAGATAGCAGAGATGAAGGTCGCGCTCTGACTGAGGCAAATTTGAAAACGTATTTGCAGGAGTCGTCGCATTATACCAAGTCTGCAACATCAATGTCTCGTGTTGCATCGTTCTCTGTCTTGTCGGCACTTGATAATAAGATGAAAAAGAGTGAGTACAATGCTAAAGATATACTGCATATTGTATATTTTGTCATTGCTCTGCTTATAATGTCAAAATCAGGCTCATTAGCTTTCAAGGTTCAAAATTTGTTAAAACGGTCAACTCCCCTTCAATATTGAACACTGAACACTAATTACTCAAAAAAAATTATTTAAAATATGGAAAGGTAAATGAAAATGGTGGGCATTAAAAATGAATTATTACATAATATGCTGTTTGCCTGTTGATAATTAAAAAAGTTAAGATCCTTGTGACCTGGGTTCTGACCAGGCCTCCTGTTGCTGGTCTGACCAACTAGGCCTCCTAATTGCTGGTCTGACCAACTAGGCCTCTTAATTGCTGGTCTGACCAACTAGGCCTCGTAATTGCTGGTCTGACCAACTAGGCCTCCTAATTGCTGGTCTGACCAACCAGGCTGTTTGATGTAGCTGCTTGCAGCCTGACATATGAGTCACAGCTTGGTTGATCTGTGATGTCAATGAATGTATGGCAAGGTACTGTATTTCATGATACGTTCATTTGTTATGGGAAGGAACTTACAGATAGAATGCAGTACACTATGAATATTTTGTCCACAAAATATACAAATGTATTATAGGTAATAGGTATATTCATTGACCTTATATTACAGTGGTTAATTAGTTGGTACAAAATTATATTTTATATAAAGCTACAGATATGTATAGTGTATCAGGCATTAAATATACTGTACAGTACTGTATATTTTCTATTCAAAGGATTAGAACACTTATAGCAATTCTTTTCTATCAGAGCTCAAATTTAACTTTCTTTTAGGTCTAGGAGAAGTGATGACCACTCAAGTAGAAGATATAGATGAAGCTGCGGTCTCTGGGATATTTGAGGCAAGCCACATTGCGTCTCCAGTACTGCCTCAGTATCACCCGCGTCAGCTGATGGAGCTTCTCAACTGTGGCAAGATACGTCGTGTCAAGGCAATTCTTGCCCACCTAGTCAGGTAATGTCATGAATTGCCAAGTTGGCTCAGTTACGTGTGTGCAATTTATTACTCAAATATTTCGGCCTAATTTATTATGAACTGTTTATATTTGTTATGATTGGGTAAGGATTTCTGACCCCATCGTGTATTCTTGGGGTCTGTCATAAAAGCTTATAGTACAGCGAAGACAAACAAAAAAGGTAATGCAGTCGGCTCTCAACCAATTTGATCAGAGTTCGATTCACGGGCAGGGTGTTAGGTTTGGGCACGTTTTCTTACAACTAATGGCTCTGTTCACCTAGTAGTAAATAGGTCCCTGGGAATTAGTTGAGTGTTGTGGGTTACATTCTGGGTAAGGTCAGTTGTTGGTCCAGGAGGACCTTGATAAGTCTAATGGGTGTCATGTCCCTGACTATGGTAGACCAAGTCCTTCCTAAAAAGTTTCAGTAGAGATTGTATTTTGGATGAGAGCAAAAAGAGTATAGTACCTTTCATTGTACTTTACTGTCATTGTAAAGTACCTTTACACTGAAAGTACCATTACAGTTAAAGTAAAGTATAATGAAAGTACCTTTCTAATGAAAGTAAAGTACAGTACAATGAAAGGAAAGTACAGGTACAGTACTGTACAGTAGCACCTCTGTTTTCGAATTTAATCAGTTTTCGGAGACGGTTCGACTACTGAAAATTCAAAAACCGAAACAAATTTTTATACAAGAAATAATGTAAATCGAAGTAATTCATTCCACACCCCCAAAAATATAGACTTAAAAATACACTTTATACATACAGTACTACTACTCATATTTTGTACTAAACTATGTACAGGTATATCTTACCTTTATTGAGGACTCTTGTTGGTGTATGGAAAATGGTGAGGAGGCGGCGGGGAGGAGGAGGAGAGGTGTTAGTGTTTGGAAGGGAAGTCCCCTTCCATTATAACATCAGGCAGTGATGACTACTCTGGGGTACTCTCTCTCTCCTACGTTTTGCAGGCATACCACTAGGACCTGGTTGTGGCTATCACTAAAAACCTGTCCATCGACACTTGTTTTTCCCCACGTTTTAACACTTGTTTAAAGTGAGACATAAAATTGTCATTAAAAAGGTTAACACAATGGCCTGTTACATATTTATCTGGGTAACTTTTTTCAACAAAACTTTGCAGTTGTTCCTATTCTTGACACATTTCTTAATAAGGAAGGGACATCTTTTACTCCCTCTGCTCACAACTATTTTCTTAGGTTGAACTTTACCTCCTGACTTACTTGGGATCCATGGAGTGATATATTATAATTACTTTTATGTTCAAAAACCAGCATTGAATGGAATAAAATGCCATTTTCTGGGTAGAGCCCTGAAGGCTCCTTGAAGTTATTGGACTGATATTAGCACGAGGCTTCAGTCATATGGAGTTGTCATGCCTGCCGAGGACCACTAGAGAGAACATAGTCCCCTCAGAGAAGTGCAGGGTGCAGTGGCCTATGAAACTCTAATGTATGAAAGTAATCATATCTGCCATCTACTGGGGTTGAGCACCCAGAAAGTTAGGAACTCCAAAACAGACCCCACTTGGTAGAAAAATTGCAACCTGAAACCAAGCAGAGGCTAGAAACTCCTTCCAAAGAAAACAAGCTAACACGAAACACGTCATCACACTGTGTGGCATTCGTTCGCACCGAACCCCCCGACCCCCAGAAGCCAAAGCCAACACGAACAAAGCTTTCTGGAAACAGTCTTGGTTCGAAGGGGCCACCGCAAACCGAGGAGAAGAGAGAAAGGAGAGCACCCGGCCCTAAGACTAGGATGGCTCAGGTTGCGCATGAGCAAGCTGGAAGTGGAAAAAGGCACGAGAAAGCTTGCAAAATGGAGCCAAAGTGACATTCTCCCTGATCGCAAGCTGGAGCTGCTCCACCAGCACCGCACAATACGAGGCGACAGTATTCGTCATAAGATGCCTGTCCTGAAAGAGCCAAGACAACTAACACAACACAAACCGAGACTGAAGATAACCTACTCAGGGGGAAAGGATGTAGCACAAAGACCACCAAAAGACTTCATACTGCCGCCGGGAAGAAAACCACAGGTGGGACACCATTAAAGAAGCCATCTGGTCACCATACAGATGGTGATACACCCGCATCAGAAATTCCAGACACAAAGTGAGGAAGAGTAGAACGAACCAGCAAGGTGCCTTACCAGCACAATCTTCTGAAAGAGGTGTAGCCATGGAAAACGCACCGAATTCGGACACCGAGCAAGCAGCGCCTGAACCCAAGGCTGGGCCGGCCACCATGGGACCAGAAGGAGAATCCTCCCCCAATAAGACTCAAGCTGAGACAGAACTCGAAGCAACAGCTTCGATCATAGCCAGATTGTATAGCCCCGAGCAAGTCAAATCCGACAAAGCGCTAGCCACACTGCAACAAACTCCCGCATCGTACTGCGAGCCCTACGGAAGGATGGGGCCCACCGACCCTGGCCGGTCTGGTGAGCACTGGTCACAAAGCCCCAGCCAAGAGAGAGAAAACATCCGTGAACACATCGAGGCAGGCGCTCCGGAAGAAGACAAGGCACTGAACCCCGAAAAGCTCGAAGAGGAACCTGGTGAAGCAGCAGCCGACACAAGGCTTCTGGGGAATGAACCCAGAGATTTCGAGAGCAGTGGAAGGGACGGCCCCGAAGGAACCAGAACAGACACCGCAATCAAACCCGACCCAGCAGGTAAACTACAAGAAGCAGCGCGGTGGCGGTGGTGTGACATTTGCTTGTTTCCTTGAGAGTTGGGGAAGTTCTGCCTCCCTGTTCGGTTTTTGGTTGCAATTTTCTAACCAAGTGGGGTTTGTTTAGTTATGCTTACCCGGTCGATGTCAAACAAGGAATAGCCCCAACCACAGGGGAAGTTTCCAGAGACCATTGCTCTGGTGCCTCTCTGAGGGGGCCAGGTTCTGGCTTGTGATCCCTGGTAGGCTGAACTCCATTGACTAATGCTCTAGACTAATATGTCGCATATCAGTCCAATAGCTGCAGGCAGCCTCCGGGTCTTGCCCAGAAAATGGCTTTTCATTGCATTCAATGTTGGTGTTTTTTGGGGGACAGGAAGCTTGTATTTATATATACTGTACGTAAGGATTGTAACAAGGTCTTCCCGTGAGCGAACTGTTGACCCTCCCCAGGATACATCCCCACAACAGATCCCTAACTCCTGGGGTATCTTTTTATTGTTATGTAAACAGAGGCATTAGATGAAAAGAAACATAGTCACCCATTTCTGTCCCATCTGGGAATTGATCCCAGGATCCCTGATTGTGAGTCGAGAACAAAGCCATGTGTACTACGAGACCATAGGGGAATGTCAACATTCCACTATGTTGACAACATTCCACCATAGTGGAATGTCAACATTCCACTATCCCAGAGTGAGATTAAGCCACTAAATTTTCAATGAAAATTAGGTGCGCTACATGTCAGCTATGACAGCACGAATGATATGAACAGATTGCATAAATTTGCACCTCTCTCCAGCACAGCTGTTCTAGAATTAGTGTAGGTTCATATAACAAAAATGTGAAACCGAAGCCCATGCTTTATACATTGATGCCATTAAAAGCTAATTAACATACTGTAAATTAGAGAGTAAAGATAGATTACAGTACTTAGTAGTAGCCAAGATTTTGTATTGATATATAACCAACTTATTCTCTTGCCTAGTATGGAGTCAAACAATCTTTAAAAATGTGTTATATTAATACAAGTTAAAGCACTTAAATAGTGATGCTTTGTGAGCATAGACCTCGATATGTTAGATGGGTTGCTTGGGTTTGTATGTTCCTGGTTATGCAAAAAGAGTTTTATTTTTTAAAAACTGGCAAATTGTGAGAACAGGCCAAAATATAAATGTTTTCTCCCAACAGATGTCTTTCGCAATTAGGCCAAAGAAACGCTGAAGGTGCTTACCGGGTGAGTCTCTCTGATGCCGATGATACCCACAACCGTAGCTGGTCACGGTCTCGCACTCTCTCTGTGTCGGGCAACCAAGGAGGCTCGGTAAGTTAGGAATGAGTTATGTTAATCTTTGACATCACCATAACCAACACCATAACCATTGCCACAACCATCATATAAGTCTCCGTTGCGCAGTGGTAACACACTCGCCCAACGCTTCGTGGGTGTTTTAGCCTAAGTTCGTATCCTGGCTGGGGAGAATTTACTGGGTGCCAATCCTTAGCTGTTTGTCTCTGTTCACCCAGCAGTGAATGGGTACCTGGTTGTTAAACGATTTGAAAGGTCGTATTCCTGGGAAAACTAGTGGGTAAGACTTACCATAAGGCTTATGTGAAGGGAAAGCTCTCAGCCTGCCAACTGGAGTCAGTAGTCATCTGTTCTTGTAACCACATGTGTGTGTAAAACTAGTAGGGCAAGGCTGACCACCATAACGATCACCATTACAATAACGATCATTAACCACTATAACCATCATCATAAGTCATCACCATCACTATAACCATCACCACCACCCAAGAAGACATGGAAGGAGTTCATGAAAGTTAAAGATATTAATAAATCACATTAGTTCATTTACCTTATCTCATTTTTACAAGCCGAGTGGTAGATGATCGGAATTATTTAAGTAGGTGATGGATGCCAAAACCATCAGTAGTTTCATAGTGTCATATGACAAAGATTATAAGAAAGATTTAGACTATGAGGATAGCTCTTCCTTTAACTACCCGTAGGTAATTACTGCATAGCACCACTACATTTCTGCAAGTTACCTATGGGACTAAGTGAATTGTCTTTTACAGTGAAAACTCTTCCTCCCTCCTCACAAACTATTGCCTCTTAAACTTATTGCTCATCCTGTGTTCTGTTCATAGTTAATCCTCACAACCTCACACACATTGCCTTGTCATATGTACTTTTCTCTTCTTTGGTATTCCTCTCTGCCTATTCTCAAATTAACTCCACTGCCTTCTCTTCACCATTCTCCCATCATCCATTTGTCCGTAGTTGCCAAACCATGTATCAACATAGTACATACAGGGCAATCTTGCAATTTATTGATTTGCAATTCTTATCTTTGCATGACATTTTCATTCCCTACTCCGTCTATTCTTCTTACGCCACACAAACTCTAAAATTTGTAATTTTTGTTGCTGGCATTATAACTTGTTGACATTCATGTGCGAGCTGTCTTGCATAGACTCATGATGGCTGACACAAGCCCTCCTTCATGCAGACTCCGGCTGCCTCTCGTCCTCTCGTGTACATTCCGCCCAGGGCTTTCATTACACCACCCACTTCCATTCCCTCACTCACTCACTTCCCAACTTTGCTGGCTGAAATTATTGACTGTTAATCACACAACCCAAGTATTTAATTAAATTCGTCAACCTCTTTGTCATTTCAGATAAACCATTCTCTTCTTTGCTCAACCATAACCTCACTTTTATTCACATTCACCCAAGGCTTCATCACAATACATGGGCCATTTTTTTTTTTTTTTTTTTTTTTGAGTAGTATAATTTATATTACAGAAATAGATTTTTTGAAATGATTTATGGATCAAAATATATACAAAGAGTTTTCTATTTTTGCTATAGTAATAAAAACAGTAATTAAGGTCCAAAAGTATTTGAGGTTGGATGCGCTGAAAGAAATATTGAAATGCATCATTGTGTTTGAGTAGGTATTTGCATTCATCAACTTGAATGAGATTGGACTTCTAAGTGCCTTCATTGTCACTTACGGTCTTATACATGATTTTCACCAGGAAGATGATGTGTTTCACATGTCTCTCTAAACTGAAATGCACATATTCAGACTGATGATAATTTTGTTGTGAATAGATTAAAATGGGTTTGTGTATTGACAGACAAGCCGAGAGGGACGAGGCTCCGTATCCCTACTGCCCGAGGAACTGACACTTGACTACATTGAGGTGACAGCCATTCCTCCTCTTCCACTCTGGTTGCTACTGGAAGCTGACAAGGATACACAGAGCCAGCAAACAAAGACAACTGATAATAAAGAAGAGGTTAGTGAAACTGTCTTCATCTTCCATGTTTTTTACTCTCTTAGTTTATTTTGCTTTCCAACAGGTTTCCATTCAGTGCCTTGAAGACAATTTATATCGACTTAAAAGTTAAGATACTTAATCTCGAGCAAGCAAAATTTGGCTGGTATTGAAATTGGGCAGTGTGAGCCAGTAGCCCGTACCTGAACCTCTATCACTCCTCCTCATCCTCCTATTCTGCCACACCCATATATACCTCCCTGATGATCCTACCTACCTACCTACCTCTTGAAAATTCAGAGGATTAGTATCCCTGCAGGCTGTGGGGTTGCTGGTCTGATCAACCGGGCTGTTCGATGCAGCTGCTCACAGACTGAGGAATGAGTCACAGCCTGCTTGATCAGGCATCCTATGAAGGTACTAGCCTCGTTCTCTTTTGAACACTGTGAGAGGTTACCCAGTTATGCCATATATGTGTAAGGGAAGTGTGTTGAAAAGTCTTGGGCCTTTGATGTTTATCGAGGTCTCTCGGCATGCCTATTGCACCTCTGCTTTTCAGTGGGGCTACTCACCATGAACTCCATGGAAAATGCACACTGCACACAACCTCCACCCAGCATTTAAGTGTTGGGATGGCTGATCATTTTTAAAATAGTATTTAAAGTAATTTAATCAATTTAATTCAGGCTAGGCTTACAGAACTATGAGGTTCAGTTCCTGAACCAATTATGTGCCTCTAACCCACTCCACCAGTGCCCTCAGGATAGGTATGGGGGGTGCATAATAAAGAAATGAAATGAAAAAATGGGGAGTAGAACTCCCAAAGCCCCATTAAGGCACAATCAAGGTACAATATTTTTATCAGTTAATTGATATGGTTCACATTATGTTTTCCCATATTAGTTATCATATACTTTAAAAGGTTTCTGGCCATTATTAATATAAAGCTGCCATATACTGTATTCTTAACCATTGTGTTTCTGTGCTGATGTTTTTTGTGCTTTAAAAAGTAATTTGCATTTACCGGTACGTACATTTTAAATGTGGTGTTTGCTCATTATCTAGCTTAGTGCATTACCTACTTGTGGAGAACAAGTGACAGTAACGTGGCAGAGACAGAGAAATCACATTAACGTGATATATCAGTGAGAAAATCCGTAGGAGCGGTGCTGAGGATTCGATGCTCTGGGAACTCCCAAGCACCCGGAGCATAGGTTCAAATCCTCATTACGTCTCCTTCTGATTTTCTCATGACAGACATGCACACAACCCAACCCACACATATGAAACGAAAATGATGTTTTGGTCTGTCACTTCCATGACCTATTTATTAAATTTAACTGTGTTACAGACATACATGGAGTTGTTTGGGGCTCCAACATTGTCTGTTGATGAGGAAGATCTTACTCTGGATGAAGAGGATGATATGGGTAATCGCCGCAAGTCGCTGTCACATGAGGTCAAGAGCATTGCATTCTTTGGACCGCGTCAGGTGAGCCCACATCGTGCTTAGCACAAACTAACTAGTTTATTCTGTTAATATTAAACTGAGGTTTAATCTTAATATTGAGAAACAAAATTATATGTAAAGAAGTGCCAGAACATGAGTCTCAGTGGTATTACAATTCTGGTACTCATTTTGTATTTTCCAGGCGCAAATATTAGCTGCTCTTTTGACGCACACTCACCTACCTGGGCTGTCAAGTCTTGACCAAATGCATCTTTTGGCCTTAGGTGACACTGTGGCCTCGTGCAATGTGGATTTTGCCGATCGTTTTGATATTAATAAGGCCAAGGAAGCCTTGGCAAAGGAGACCTTTTCAAGAACAAGCACAGATGAACCATCAATGGGTAGGTCCAGTGATAGATCATTTTGTCCCGGATACCACAGAGGATTTTTTATTTGCATGCTTGAATTATTTTTTTCAGTTTATTGAAAAAATTAGTTTTTAACTGTACATTTGAATAAGTCAGCCATGTGCTATCCGAACCCCTCGGGACCGAGACTGAATGGATAACATGTTTGTGTTTGGATAAGTGTTTCATCATCCTGAAAAGCTAGGGGGGAAAATTGACAATTTTGTTGCAGAAAGTCAACAGTGTTTTGTTTGTACAGTACTCACCAATATATGTTCTGATCTGCTTGTTAACAATGCTCCAACTATAATCTTCAAGTTATTTGGATAAAAAAGGTGGTGGTGGGTAATGATAGTGTTGACTGAAGTGGAGATTAATGGTGATGAGGTAACCACAGCAGACTTCCTCTTACCATGTACTCTAATGTATCTAATGCCATGGCAGAGTTGAAAGCTTCTGAGCCCTCCGTTAGTGTACAAACACAGCTCCAGTGGTGCTGTGTACAGTCACTGGGCAAAGTAGTTCCAACTTTATCGCACATTTTTATTCAGACTGCCTGTTATTTTGACTTTTTTATCCGAACAAACCCCAATCTGATAACAGGCATTTGTAAAGCACGTGGCTGACTGTATTAGAAATCTAAGGTCAAGTAATTCAATCCGGTAATTCATGCAAATATTTTCAGAGACACTGGATGACTGTGGGTTACGTTTCCTGCTGGCCATTCGTCACCACACGTACCTTCTGAGATGCATACCGATTGCCCAGCGCGCAGCTCTGCAAAAAGTAGGAATTGGTAGCCACAACTTTGTATGGGCCTTCCACTCTGAGAGCCAAGAAGAGTTACTTGATTTTATCCCATCAATGAGACAAGTAAGGGTTCTTGTTTTGTATACAAGATATTGATCAAGTTGTGCAGCATCAGAAAATGGCACTTATTGTTATAGAGAGTGAGAGAAGTAGGAATACAAGAGTTCTTGTGTGCACATGTCTCTGATAGTGTCTGCAGAGAGATCTAGCTCTGGAGCCCTGTCTTATAACTGTTTTGTTTAATTATCTAAGTGTCATTGTAGCATGAGAACTATGCTCGTGGTGTTCCGCCCTTCATGTATTCTTTGTTGTATAAATTGGTGTGGGTTATATCATGTCATTTTGATGACATGACATAAAAGTTTAGGATTTTATTCTTCACAGTAGTTTAATATCAACACATACACAACATGATCTTGTGTGTGTATTCCTTCTGAGCCTTGTGGGGCTTCACTATTGACATTCCTCCAGTCTGATTCATTGCTTCTTGCCATTGTCTTAAATTTTTTCTCTCTAAGGACATTTTTCATCCATGCAAGAAATCTTCTCATCATCATTTCTGTGTGTTATATCTTAAGAAAACAGTTTCTTAAGTTGGACTTGATCTAAGGCATTTTTAAGTCAAGATTAATGCAGTCTCCACACCATCTCTTTCCCATAAAATCTCAGTGAGGCTGTTGTTATGCCTTAGTAAGTGGGGTACACCATAATGGTTGAATATGGGTTTATTAGATGATTAACATTACTTAGCAACACATCAATTCACCTAAACATAGTGGAACAGGCTTCCCCAAAGGTAACCATTTGGAGTAGGAGCCCAGCTTGACAGGTGCACAGTCTGGCCCCCAGGAAAAATTCCCAGTTTTAAGTCTTAAGAGATAATGGTACCTCACCAAGCCCCCATGGTTAATGGTCAATGCTTAAACAATCAACATTTATTGATAACAAACCCCACTCCCACTTATAACAAAGTTCTTGCCTTTTGACAGTTACTTTACTATCCACTACTTCCTTTGGATAGGATGGTAGACTTGCATAAGAAATAGTAACCTAGCAGTAAGTAAGCACCTCCAAAGGATACCTGATCAACCAGGCTGTGACTCATACGTCAGGCTGCGAGCAGCTGCGTCCAACAGCCTGGTTGATCAGTCCAGCAACCAGGAGGCCTGGTCGACGACCGGGCCGCGGGACGCTAAGCCCCGGAAGCACCTCAAGTTAACCTCAAGGTAAGGTAGCAATAAAGCGCTAGTGAAACTGTTATGGACTTGCCAGAAAACCGGTACATACACTCTTACCAGAACCTCTCGTAGAGCGCACTAGATGAACGTTGACGGGTCTACGCGTAGCATTGTAAATATAATAATGAAGATATATAAACATGGTGGCAACAATCTTAATGAAACAAACTTACTGACAGTTAATGAGATGGTTAAGCTACATGCTTCCCCTCTGACTGTCATAGACCCATTGCCTCTCCCCTGCCTCCTCAGGCAGCATATTGAAAAAACCTTTCTACTGTACCCATTCCTTCCTTTAAGTTAACTTGCCAATTATTACACACAACAATTTATAATTGTTATAAATATGGCAACAATTTATGTTGCCAGTTATTACACAACAATTTATAAAATTACATTTCTACTGTTCCAACACTTTACTGCACCAACATTCCAATAATTTATAATTGTTATAATTATGGCAACAATTTATGTTACCAATTATTATACACAATAGTTTTTATCAATTTACAAGTGCAAGGCCATGGCCAGTAGTTCACATAATCTCAGCTAATCATGCCACCGGTGGTGCTGCAAAAACCCGGTAAGCCACAACGGTCACATAATACATTTTTGTCTCTATAAAAACCATTTTCCTCATTGACAACGCTGGTCGTAACGTCTATCATAAAACGTTAATGGTTCAAAAGAATGCGTAGTTTCTTGAACCTGTCCTTTTCCCTTGTTCATGTAGCCTCATTCCAGATAGTTTGGCCTGTTTATGTTCCTGGGAATTTTTGTATGGGGTGATGTAATTTGTTCCCTGGTTTATCTCCCTTCTAGTGATGTAGGGGTCTTATTCCTATAGTCTTTGCTTGTGACACATTCCTCTCGTCTCTGGTACAGGTCTGATTGAATGTACAGTATGTCTCTTAACCTTCACCAGCTTCATTTCTGTTAATGAGGTATGGACTTGATGCGTATGACCATACTCCATATTTCTCTGGGATTTTGTATGTGGAAATTATGTATGGATGTATTACTGTATATATATAATTTATGCATGAAATATATAATGTATGGAATGCAACATAATGTACGGTATGTAATATACATGTATGTAAGTACAGTACGTATGTCTAAGTTAATATTTTAAGTATGATATCTGTACTCAGTATCACATACAGTACTATACCATAAAATGCTTCTACTCTAAATGATCCAGAGTGATTCTTCTGGCAAGTTAATAATATAAGGGGTAAGTATGCTCTTACACAGTTATAACCTTTTCCTTGCTACATTACCTTTGATCAATTGCTCAATCAAACACTACCTCATGCATTGTATTATGCTTCAGAGGAAAAATATTTGTAGTAAGTATCTCGGTGTAGTTACTGGATGAGAGCTACACTTGTGGTGTCTTGTCTTCCCCGTACTCTTTGTCGTATGACACTTTGAAACTACTGAGGGGTTTTGGCCACAACCTTCTCACCTTACTTGTTACAAACGTATACCACTGTTTACTAAAGTTAATTTTCTAATGCTTTTTTGGCAGATTTGTTTCCTTAGTTTCAATCTATGACCTCTTGTTTTTGAAGTTGCAGTTTTCAAGAATTCTTCTTTGTCAAGTTTATCAATTCCTGTTACTATTTTGTAAGTGGTGATCATATCACCTCTTTTTCTTCTATCGACTATATCTGCAGCCTATAGATCGTGTATTTAACCCCTCTAGCCTCTCCTTGTTGCTCTTGTTTTCTGTGGGGAGCCCCGACGGCTCCCTGGAGCTATTGGACTAATGTGTGATATATCAGACCGGGGTATAAGTCTATGGAGTTCAGCCTACCAGGAACCACGAGCCAGAACCTGGCCCCCTCAGAGAGGTTGCAGGGAGCAATGGCCCTGTTCCTTCTGAACTTTAAGCCAGTTAAGGAACAATGTTTCTTAGCTGTTCAAAACAATACTTCTGTCTGTTATTATATCATTTCTCTTCTGGTGTTCTTCCCATTTGGTTTTAATTATTATTTCTAGTGTTTTGACTAGCACTCTTGTCAATAATAAAAATCTATAGGGGGGGGTTTCCCTGCTACCATTTTTATAGTTTGGAACTGTTGGCCTCTTTCCATGCTAGATTATAATGCATTGCATATTTTATTCCCAAAAGGACTTGGTCACTCTTACCCTAGGGAGGAAGCTACTGAATGTCATATATCTCTTCTTCTTTCCTGGTGAATATCAAATCTATCATTGATGTAACATCTGCCCTCATTCTTGTGGCTGCTTAGCTTGTTGGATGTTTCCAGGATAAGGTTTATGTATCTGCCAGCCCAGATGTTCTCTGTTCTTGCTTCATAGTCCTCCCAGTCTATTGCTTTCAAGTTGAAGTCACCCGGTACCAAATATTGTACTTTATCTGCTCTTGCTATAATATCTCGCGAGATAATTTTGAGGCCCTCTTGTTTGTTATTCAGGTCTTCCTTTACCCATGTGTTGCTTGCTGGTGGAGTGTAGGCCTTTATAATTATCAGTTCATCATCCTGATTACAAATCTCCAATGCTATTATGTCAACTTGTATGTTGTCAGCTATTAACTCTTACCTTCAGGATTTCTTTCACCAGCACGGCAAGTCCTCCACCTTTTCTAATTTTTCTGTCTCATCTCCAAATTGAAAGTGGGGCATTTGTGTAATTTTGATATATTTACAGGGTAACCCGCGCTGGTCTGAGTTACGTGAATTGGGATTCGGGTGGTGGGTCAGGAACAACACACTCCTAATCCGCTGCTTCAATAAGGCAAGTTATATCTACGATAAATTAATCCTGAGTAAAATGATAGTCTCGGGTAGTATTTTACTTCTATGCCAAAAGAAACTATCCACATTTAAGAATTTCAATGTGATAATTCAAGGCTAGAAGTACTGTATACAAATAATTTGTGTATCTCATATTTGCTTCAGATTGCAAAAGCTGCATTCCTTGTGAGGAATGATCCCATGGATGCAGCTATATACTACCTGGCCATGAAAAAAAAGAATCTAGTGTGGGGTCTCTTTCGCTCGGTTGACGATAAACGCATGACCAGCTTTTTTGCAAACAACTTCTCAGAGGAACGGTGGCGCAAGGCAGCATTGAAGAATGCCTTTGCCCTGTTGGGGAAGCAGCGGTTTGAACATGCTGCTGCATTCTTCCTCTTAGCAGGATCACTGAAGGATGCTCTGGAGGTAACGTATATTTTCATCACTTTTCTCTGTGCAGATATTATTGTTTCCCAGTGCTGGGGACAAGCACGTTCTCTTTTTATTGTTGGCATATTGAGGTTCTCTCAATATGGGAATTCCCTCAGTGTTGAGTATACAACCCACAACAGTTGCCTAACTCCCAGGTGCCTCCTTACTTCTAGATGAAGAAAGGTCTCAGGTGTATGGTCCCCATAGGTTAATGACCTTCCCTAGAATGTAACCCACAATAATGTGTGAACTCTTGGGTACCTATTTACTCCCAGGTGAACACTGGCACCAGGTGTAAGGTCCCCATTAGCCAATGACTAACCTTCCTCAGGATGTAGTCCATAACTGTTGTCTAACTCCCAGCTAGTTATTTACAGTTAGGAGAACAACAATATCAGATGTAAAGAAATCTAGGCAGACATCTTGCCCTACCTAGCAATTGAACATGGGGTCTACTCTGTTGTGAGCCATCTGGACAAACCCCTGTACTGCAGGCTCACCCCAACACTAACATTATTTCTTTTTTCTCTACTCTCACACATGCTTTGCTATTAATATCAAGGATTTTAGTTATACTTTTAAACTATATCTGCAGCCTATAGATCTTGTATAACTCCCACAATGCTTTACAATCAATCCAATCATATGTTTTTTCTAAATCCATTAGCCCTCAAACTGTGCTCTGTTTTTTAGATCCATTTCTAGATGAACATAAAAAATTATTAAAAGTTCTCTCTCCTATCATATCGTAAAACATTTACTTCTGATGTTGGGGGAAAATATGACTATTTGATTGTGGCCGTAATGAGATAAAATATATTGTTGGCATCATATTCTGAAAATAATTTTTCAAGTACTCTATTTGTAATAGATTTTTCCTTATCACAGATGATCTCTAGAAATTTTGCAGTGTCAGTATTTCCAAGTAAAGGCGTCGGTAAGTGGATAGTGATGCACCTGAAATGGTGCCAGTTTTTCAATAAGGTCCAGGAAGGTAGCTAAGGCTTTCAGGATTTTTTCCCAATATAGCAAATGATTGTCAGAGGTCTTTAGTGTAGAATGACAATCACAGATCTGTCACAGGTCTATCATTTGAGAATGACGGGAGCAGTTTGTGGGTTAAGAACCATTCAACTTCCTCACCTTTACTAGAAACTTTTTAACAATCATTTTTCCATTAAAATCTGATCTGCACAGACTCCACCTTCCTACTAAACCCCCCTTTTCCTTCCCTATCCTACCTTCTGTTCTCTCTCTCTTACTCTCAATTTGCACCCTTGCTTGCAACTTTTCCTGGGCTACTATGTAAACTAGTTTCCCCTGGCCCCAGGTTGGGCTTGGAGAGTCAAACTCATAGACCCAACTGTGAATATAGTTTCTTCATTCTTTCCTACAACACTTTTTGTTATACCTATACTGTATTGTATATATTTGTACCACAATGTTCCTTAAACTAATCATCTGTCACCTCACTCTCCTGCCATGCAATTTGATGTATATATAATATGTAACCATCTTTATAACAATGTTACATAACAATTTATAACAAAATATGTTACATATAACAATATGTAACAACCAGGAGGCCTGGTCGATGACCGGGCCGCGGGGACGATAAGCCCCGGAAGCACCTCAAGGTATCCTCAAGGTAAGGTATCTCGTGAAATTTTACTATGACTTTGATATCTCGTACACAAGGCACCATTGTACTTATTGTCAGGCTGCTTGTGCATTTTCCTGAATATTGCTATGAGATATCTTTTCTGCAAACTCAGTTTTTCATTATTTATGTCCAACAATCTTTGCAATAAAAAAAATATTTTTGTAAATATAATGCTTTTTCTCAGGTGGTTTTGAATAAGCTTCAGGATGAGCAGCTGGCCATCGTGATAATATGTCTATATGAAGGAGAGTTTGAGGCAGTCCCTCCAACACTGTGCAACTTCTCTATACCGTGAGTTAATTATAATATTGTACTTGTAGATATAGTAACTATATGTATCCTGCATCTAGCAACTATTTGGTGTTACACACAAACACACACACACATGGGACGGTGAGGCGACCAAAGAGCCAGAGCTCAACCCCCGCAACACAACTTGGTGAGTAAACACACATGCTGGAATATCAGCTCCAACTTTGAGTCCATACCTAGTAAACACAAGACAAAGTTAGAGAAGATTCAGCAGTATACCCCCAGACTGGTCCCGGAACTGAGAGGTATGAGCTACGAGGAAGGCTAAAGGAGCTGAAACTCACGTCCCTGGAAGACAGAAGAGTAAGGGGAGACGTGATAACCACCTACAAAATTCTCAGAGAAATTGAGAGGGTGGACAAAGACAAACTCTTTAGTATGGGTGGAACACAAACAAGGGGACACAGGTGGAAGCTGAGTACCCAAATGAGACACAGACACATTAGAAAGAACTTTTTCAGTATCAGAGTAGTCAACAAAAAGAATGCATTAGGCAGTGATGTGGTAGAGGCTGACTCCATACACAGTTTCAAGTGTAGATATGATAGGCCCAGNGTACAATGCTAAAGATATACTGCATATTGTATATTTTGTCATTGCTCTGCTTATAAAGTCAAAATCAGGCTCATTAGCTTTCAAGGTTCACAATTTGTTAAAACGGTCAACTCCCCTTCATATTGAACACTGAACACTAATTACTCCAAAAAATTATTTAAATATGGAAAGGTAAATGAAAAATGGTGGGCATTAAAAATATTTTAAAATATGAATTATTACATAATATGCTGGTTGCCTGTTGATAATTAAAAAGTTAAGATCCTTGTGACCTGGGTTCTGACCAGGCCTCCTGTTGCTGGTCTGACCACTAGGCCTCCTAATGCTGGTCTGACCACTAGGCCTCCTAATTGCTGGTCTGACCAACTAAGCCTCTTAAGGCTGTCTGACCAACTAGGCCTCCTAATTGCTGGTCTGACCAACTAGGCCTCTAATTGCTGGTCTGACCAACTAGGCCTCGTAATTGCTGGTCTGACCAACTAGGCCTCGTAATTGCTGGTCTGACCAACTAGGCCTCCTAATTGCTGGTCTGGCCAACCAGGCTGTTTGATGTAGCTGCTTGCAGCCTGACATATGAGTCACAGCTTGGTTGATCTGTGATGTCAATGTATGTATGGCAAGGTACTGTATTTCATGATACGTTCATTTGTTATGGGAAGGAACTTACAGATAGAATGCAGTACACTATGAATATTTTGTCCACAAAATATACAAATGTATTATAGGTAATAGGTATATTCATTGACCTATATTACAGTGGTTAATTAGTTGGCACAAAATTATATTTTATTAAAGCTACCGATATGTATAGTGTATCAGGCATTAATACTGTACAGTACTGTATATTTTCTATTCAAAGGATTAGAACACTTATAGCAATTCTTTTCTATCAGAGCTCAAATTTAACTTTTTTTAGGTCTAGGAGAAGTGATGACCACTCAAGTAGAAGATATAGATGAAGCTGCGGTCTCTGGGATATTTGAGGCAAGTCACATTGCGTCTCCAGTACTTGCCTCAGTATCACCCGCGTCAGCTGATGGAGCTTCTCAACTGTGGCAAGATACGTCGTGTCAAGGCAATTCTTGCCCACCTAGTCAGGTAATGTCATGAATTGCCAGTTGGCTCAGTTACGTGTGTGCAATTGATTACTCAAATATTTCGGCCTAATTTATTATGAACTGTTTATATATTTGTTATGATTGGGTAAGGATTTCTGACCCCTCGTGTATTCTTGGGGTCTGTCATAAAAGCTTATAGTACAGCGAAGACAAACAAAAAGGTAATGCAGTCGGCTCTCAACCAATTTGATCAGAGTTCGATTCACGGGCAGGGTGTTAGGTTTGGGCACGTTTTCTTACAACTAATGGCTCTGTTCACCTAGTAGTAAATAGGTCCCTGGGAATTAGTTGAGTGTTGTGGGTTACATTCTGGTAAGGTCAGTTGTTGGTCCAGGAGGACCTTGATAAGTCTAATGGGTGTCATGTCCCTGACTATGGTAGACCAAGTCCTTCCTAAAAAGTTTCAGTAGAGATTGTATTTTGGATGAGAGCAAAAAGAGTATAGTACCTTTCATTGTACTTTACTGTCATTGTAAAGTACCTTTACACTGAAAGTACCATTACAGTTAAAGTAAAGTACAATGAAAGTACCTTTCTAATGAAAGTAAAGTACAGTACAATGAAAGGAAAGTACAGGCACAGTACTGTACAGTAGCACCTCTGTTTTCGAATTTAATCAGTTTTCGGAGACGGTTCGACTACTGAAAATTCAAAAACCGAAACAAATTTTTATACAAGAAATAATGTAAATCGAAGTAATTCATTCCACACCCCAAAAATATAGACTTAAAAATACACTTTATACATACAGTACTACTACTCATATTTTGTACTAAACTATGTACAGGTATATCTTACCTTTATTGAGGACTCTTGTTGGTGTATGGAAAATGGTGAGGAGGCGGCGGGGAGGAGGAGGAGAGGTGTTAGTGTTTGGAAGGGGAGTCCCCTTCCACTATAACATCAGGCAGTGATGACTACTCTGGGGTACTCTCTCTCTCCTACGTTTTGCAGGCATACCACTAGGACCTGGTTGTGGCTATCACTAAAAACCTGTCCATCGACACTTGTTTTTCCCTACGTTTTAACACTTGTTTAAAGTGAGACATAAAATTGTCATTAAAAAGGTTAACACAACTGCCTGTTACATATTTATCTGGGTAACTTTTTTCAACAAAACTTTGCAGTTCTTCCTATTCTTTACACATTTCTTAATAAGGAAGGGACATCTTTTACTCCCTCTACTCACAACTAATTTCTTAGGTTGAACTTTACCTCTGACTTACTTGGGACCCATGGAGTGATATATTATAATTACTTTTATGTTCAAAAACCAGCATTGAATGGAATAAAATGCCATTTTCTGGGTAGAGCCCTGAAGGCTCCTTGGAGCTATTGGACTGATATTAGCACGAGGCTTCAGTCATATGGAGTTGTCATGCCTGCTGGGGACCACTAGACAGAACATAGTCCCCTCAGAGAAGTGCAGGGTGCAGTGGCCTATGAAACTCTAATGTATGAAAGTAATCATATCTGCCATCTACTGGGGTTGAGCACCCAGAAAGTTAGGAACTCCAAAACAGACCCCACTTGGTAGAAAAATTGCAACCTGAAACCAAACAGAGGCTAGAAACTCCTCCAAAGAAAACAAGCTAACACGAAACACGTCATCACACTGTGTGGCATTCGTTCGCACCGAACCCCCCGACCCCCAGAAGCCAAAGCCAACACGAACAAAGCTTTCTGGAAACAGTCTTGGTTCGAAGGGGCCACCGCAAACCGAGGAGAAGAGAGAAAGGAGAGCACCCGGCCCTAAGACTAGGATGGCTCAGGTTGCGCATGAGCAAGCTGGAAGTGGAAAAAGGCACGAGAAAGCTTGCAAAATGGAGCCAAAGTGACATTCTCCCTGAACGCAAGCTGGAGCTGCTCCACCAGCACCGCACAATACAAGGCGACAGTATTCGTCATAAGATGCCTGTCCTGAAAGAGCCAAGACAACTAACACAACACAAACCGAGACTGAAGATAACCTACTCAGGGGGAAAGGATGTAGCACAAAGGCCACCAAAAGACTTCATACTGCCGCCGGGAAGAAAACCACAGGTGGGACACCATTAAAGAAGCCATCTGGTCACCATACAGATGGTGATACACCCACATCAGAAATTCCAGACACAAAGTGAGGAAGAGTAGAGCGAACCAGCAAGGTGCCTTACCAGCACAATCTTCTGAAAGAGGTGTAGCCATGGAAAACGCACCGAATTCGGACACCGAGCAAGCAGCGCCTGAACCCAAGGCTGGGCCAGCCACCATGGGACCAGAAGGAGAATCCTCCCCCAATAAGACTCAAGCTGAGACAGAACTCAAAGCAACAGCTTCGATCATAGCCAGATTGTATAGCCCCGAGCAAGCCAAATCCGACAAAGCGCTAGTCACACTGCAACAAACTCCCGCATCGTACTGCGAGCCCTACGGAAGGATGGGGCCCACCGACCCTAGCCGGTCTGGTGAGCACTGGTCACAAAGCCCCAGCCAAGAGAGAGAAAACATCCGTGAACACATCGAGGCAGGCGCTCCGGAAGAAGACAAGGCACTGAACCCCGAAAAGCTCGAAGAGGAACCTGGTGAAGCAGCAGCCGACACAAGGCCTCTGGGGAATGAACCCAGAGATTTCGAGAGCAGTGGAAGGGACGGCCCTGAAGGAACCAGAACAGACACCGCAATCAAACCCGACCCAGCAGGTAAACAACAAGAAGCAGCGCGGTGGCGGTGGTATGACATTTGCTTGTTTCCTTGAGAGTTGGGGAAGTTCTGCCTCCCTGTTCGGTTTTTGGTTGCAATTTTCTAACCAAGTGGGGTTTGTTTAGTTATGCTTACCCGGTCGATGTCAAACAAGGAATAGCCCCAACCACAGGGGAAGTTTCCAGAGACCATTGCTCTGGTGCCTCTCTGAGGGGGCCAGATTCTGGCTTGTGATCCCTGGTAGGCTGAACTCCATTGACTAATGCTCTAGACTAATATGTCGCATATCAGTCCGATAGCTGCAGGCAGCCTCCGGGTCTTGCCCAGAAAATGGCTTTTCATTGCATTCAATGTTGGTGTTTTTTGGGGGACAGGAAGCTTGTATTTATATATACTGTACGTAAGGATTGTATCAAGGTCTTCCCGTGAGCGAACTGTTGACCCTCCCCAGGATGCATCCCCACAACAGATCCCTAACTCCTGGGGTATCTTTTTATTGTTATGTAAACAGAGGCATTAGATGAAAAGAAACATAGTCACCCATTTCTGTCCCATCCGGGAATTGATCCCAGGATCCCTGATTGTGAGTCGAGAACAAAGCCATGTGTACTACGAGACCATAGGGGAATGTCAACATTCCACTATGTTGACAACATTCCACCATAGTGGAATGTCAACATTCCACTATCCCAGAGTGAGATTAAGCCACTAAATTTTCAATGAAAATTAGGTGCGCTACATGTCAGCTATGACAGCACGAATGATATGAACAGATTGCATAAATTTGCACCTCTCTCCAGCACAGCTGTTCTAGAATTAGTGTAGGTTCATATAACAAAAATGTGAAACCGAAGCCCATGCTTTATACATTGATGCCATTAAAAGCTAATTAACATACTGTAAATTAGAGAGTAAAGATAGATTACAGTACTTAGTAGTAGCAAGATTTTGTATTGATATATAACCAACTATTCTCTTGCCTAGTATGGAGTCAAACAATCTTTAAAAATGTGTTATATTAATACAAGTTAAAGCACTTAAATAGTGATGCTTTGTGAGCATAGACCTCGATATGTTAGATGGGTTGCTTGGGTTTGTATGTTCCTGGTTATGCAAAAAGAGTTTTATTTTTTAAAAACTGGCAAATTGTGAGAACAGGCCAAAATATAAATGTTTTCTCCCACAGATGTCTCTCGCAATTAGGCCAAAGAAACGCTGAAGGTGCTTACCGGGTGAGTCTCTCTGATGCCGATGATACCCACAACCGTAGCTGGTCACGGTCTCGCACTCTCTCTGTGTCGGGCAACCAAGGAGGCTCGGTAAGTTAGGAATGAGTTATGTTAATCTTTGACATCACCATAACCAACACCATAACCATTGCCACAACCATCATATAAGTCTCCGTTGCGCAGTGGTAACACACTCGCCCAACGCTTCGTGGGTGTTTTAGCCTAAGTTCGTATCCTGGCTGGGGAGAATTTACTGGGTGCCAATCCTTAGCTGTTTGTCTCTGTTCACCCAGCAGTGAATGGGTACCTGGTTGTTAAACGATTTGAAAGGTCGTATTCCTGAGAAAACTAGTGGGTAAGACTTACCATAAGGCTTATGTGAAGGGAAAGCTCTCAGCCTGCCAACTGGAGTCAGTAGTCATCTGTTCTTGTAACCACATGTGTGTGTAAAACTAGTAGGGCAAGGCTGACCACCATAACGATCACCATTACAATAACGATCATTAATCACTATAACCATCATCATAAGTCATCACCATCACTATAACCATCACCACCACCCAAGAAGAAATGGAAGGAGTTCATGAAAGTTAAAGATATTAATAAATCACATTAGTTCATTTACCTTATCTCATTTTTACAAGCCGAGTGGTAGATGATCGGAATTATTTAAGTAGGTGATGGATGCCAAAACCATCAGTAGTTTCAAGTGTCATATGACAAAGATTATAAGAAAGATTTAGACTATGAGGATAGCTCTTCCTTTAACTACCCGTAGGTAATTACTGCATAGCACCACTACATTTCTGCAAGTTACCTATGGGACTAAGTGAATTGTCTTTTACAGTGAAAACTCTTCCTCCCTCCTCACAAACTATTGCCTCTTAAACTTATTGCTCATCCTGTGTTCTGTTCATAGTTAATCCTCACAACCTCACACACATTGCCTTGTCATATGTACTTTTCTCTTCTTTGGTATTCCTCTCTGCCTATTCTCAAATTAACTCCACTGCCTTCTCTTCACCAT
Source organism: Procambarus virginalis (assembly GCA_020271785.1). NCBI lineage: Eukaryota > Metazoa > Arthropoda > Malacostraca > Decapoda > Cambaridae > Procambarus > Procambarus virginalis. Next base: position 6,018,631 of record WNGS01033470.1, read on the forward strand.
TCTCCCATCATCCATTTGTCCATAGTTGCCAAACCATGTATCATCATAGTACATACAGGGCAATCTTGCAATTTATTGATTTGCAATTCTTATCTTTGCATGACATTTTCATTCCCTACTCCGTCTATTCTTCTTACGCCACACAAACTCTAAAATTTGTAATTTTTGTTGCTGGCATTATAACTTGTTGACATTCATGTGCGAGCTGTCTTGCATAGACTCATGATGGCTGACACAAGCCCTCCTTCATGCAGACTCCGGCTGCCTCTCGTCCTCTCGTGTACATTCCGCCCAGGGCTTTCATTACACCACCCACTTCCATTCCCTCACTCACTCACTTCCCAACTTTGCTGGCTGAAATTATTGACTGTTAATCACACAACCCAAGTATTTAATTAAATTCGTCAACCTCTTTGTCATTTCAGATAAACCATTCTCTTCTTTGCTCAACCATAACCTCACTTTTATTCACATTCACCCAAGGCTTCATCACAATACATGGGCCATTTTTTTTTTTTTTTTTTAGTATTAATTTATATTACAGAAATAGATTTTTTGAAATGATTTATGGATCAAAATATATACAGTGGTACCTCGGAATGCGAGTGTCCCTGTATGCGAGTTTTTCGGAACAACAGCAGATTTCCTCGAAAATTATGTCTCGGAAGCGAGGGTTACCTCGGACGCGAGTTTGTTGATACGCGTACAGGCCGACCTAGCGCGTGTCGATCGCGATCTGCCCACCGCCCCCTCCGCCCCTCAGTTTACCATTGTCTCGCGCCCAGTGACTCCCACATCAATTCTTCACCTGGATTTCAGTGTTTTGTTGGATTTTTGGTCATTTGACTATACAGTTTGTTATTATATCTCACCATGGGTCTCAAGAAAGCCATTGATAAGGTTCAACCTAAGAAAAAGCTGTGAGTAGAGGCAGTAGAGGATGTCCCTCCTTGATTAAGAAAATGGTGAAGTATGGGAAGAACTGCAAAAGTTTTGTTGAAAAAACTCACCCAGATAAGCTGTAGCAGGCCGTTGCATTGACCTTTTAAATGATAATGTGATGTCTTACTACAGACAAGTGTTAATGTAGGGAAAAACAAGTTCCTTTAGAGAAATCTTAGTAAGACAAGCAAGTCCTAGTGGTATGCAGGCAAAATGTGCCAGTGTGTGCATACCAGTGAAGTCCTCACTGCCTGATGTGATAATGGAAAGGGACTCCCCTTCCAAACGTAACTCCTCTCCTCCCCCCCCTCCTCACCATCTTCCATACGCCAACAGCATTCAAGAGCAAGGTAGTAATAACTTGAACATAGTTTTGTAGGTTTATTTAGATGATTAGGTAATAAAAATTTAGTTTGATATGGGGTTTTTGGGGTAGTCAGGAACGGATTAATTCATTTCCCATTATTTCTTATGGGAAATTAGCTTCAGAATACGAGTTTTCGAATAAGAGCTGTCTCCAGGAACGATAAACTCTTAACTGAGGTACCACTGTACAAA
>WNGS01033470.1:6021130-6072055 GCA_020271785.1 Procambarus virginalis
GTTATATGATAAAGGAAAGAATGTAAAGGAAGACTGGAATGACAAAGATCCTAACAGACAACTGGTAATGAGTAAACCAAACGAATTGCCATAAATAATTCATCATATTACGATCCAGCCTAAGGGGTTAAGCGTGCTGTAGGACTCGAACCCAGAACCAACTTCTGTACAAAGGCACTGGTGTTGGCACTGTGGCATCCTTTATCCATCATGGCATATATGATTATCTACTAATATGGTACAAATAAACATTATAAATTATTCACAATGAAATCTCAAGTCATGATATATCTACTAGAAAGTACTGTACTGAGGCTGTATGATGGAAATGAACTGAATCGCGATACTGGATGGTGCCTTCCAACTCCCAGTAAGTCGAGTAGTAATCCTGGTTGAGATATTTTAAGCTCGTCATGGTTTAGTTGGTAGCGCATGTATTTGAGGAGTCCAAAGAGGCAGGTTCAAGCCCATCGTTCAATTCAATATTTTATATCGTAAATCATTATCTGTACCTGAATTTTGTTATCAGCGATATTCACACTAATATCAATAAATCTTTATAATGATTCTCAGAAATGATGAAATATCAGCATATGTTTAATATTGTAGTATAAACAGGTAAGAGCGAGCATAAAGAGCTACATCTCACTCCACTGTAGTTACTGATTGGTAAGCACTCTAAATGATTACTATAATGATTACCTATGATAATTATCAGTAATTATTAACTATCACTATTGAAAGTCCTCTTGCCTGCTTGAAAGTGTTTTCTAATCTATAATAACCTATTAGGACTTGAAGTGACTTTTCAGGAATGTTTCAATGGAGAAAACTATTCAAAAATACAAAATGGAGAAATATAGAGACCGATTCATTTACCTGGCAAGTGCCACTGAGAATAAACGTGCATCTCATTATCCATTCCGACGACTAAGATGCCGTCCCGCACCCACGACAATTGCATTGGCAGCGGTGCCAACCCGTCAGCTGTGGCCAGGCACAGCTTCTCTAGCCTCATCCATCTAGCAAACAGTACATAAATGGATTTACAAATCTTGTAAATAGGATGCTCAATTTAATACAATTTTTAAAAGTGTAAAACAAACTTTACCTTCTAAGACAATAGCCGGAAATAAGCCGACACAATAAACAGGATGTGGAATGAGGTACTGTATTTGATTTCATAAGGATTTTTCTTTTTTACACAATTAACCAAAATTATAAATTCAATTCGCTATTACTGTATATGCATACAGTATAATCTTATTTAAACACTTTGGTGACTACTGAACATACCTTTAAAAATATACAACCCAACGTTGAATATAACGAAACGTCTCTTTATGGTAGAGCCCCATAACTAGGAAACTAGGAGACTAGGAAACCCTGGAGCCCTAGGGGACTGGGAAACCCAAGCGGGCCAGCTCTGGGGCCTCCAACCAGGCAACCAACCAGCCCCATTGCAAGAATAGGAATCAAGTATGCAATGCAGCCACTGCCTGATCCCCACAATCAACAGACAACAAAATGAAGAATATGAAGTACAAGCGGGAAACAAGTCCCACAAGACTCCGGATCGAAGGTGTCATCGACCCAACAGGCGGCATGACGGAGGCAGTACGGAAGATCGTCTCCCTGAGAAAGGGGCAACAAACAACCTGCAACTTCGCACAAGGTGAGAGGACTCGGAAGATGCATCCATAGTACCTCCGAGCCCCATCGGGTTTTCCAGGGCCCGTAGGGTTAGTAAGTCTTACGGGAAGCCCAGGCACTGGGCTAGCTAAGCCGGTAGAACGCTGTCAGGAGGCAAACTGACCACCAGTAACAGCCTCGAGGGCAACAGAGGAGGACCACCAACACAGCCTAGGCTTGCCAAATAAGATGAAAACAAAACCAAAACCCCAGAAGACACACAACAAACAAACTGGTAGAGAGAATAATCTGCTGCTGTGTTTGCAAGCTGCGCCCAGCCAATAACACCCCCCTTCCCAGAACAAGACGAAAAGTCCAACACCTCCAATGTACCCCAAAGGCAAAGACAATGCCAAGCAACGAAGTCCTCAAATGGGAGTTAGTCCCGAATGCCCCAGGGAAGATAACCCTGAAATATATGAGTAGTACTTATGGACTACGCTAGTACTGTACCTAGCGAAGATCACACTAGGCACATGCTGCTCTACGTACAATAAGACACCTGGCTACCACACCACACACACGGCTGATGCAGCCACACAGAGCAAATCCAGAATAGGAACTTGAGGCCAGAGGTGACTGAGTTAACCCAAGCACATCAGCTCAAGAACTGGAGTGGTGGGCTGTTAGTGCTATCCACCCTCCTCCCTGGATAGCACTAACGAGCAAAAGTGCTAGTTGGATGAAGTGATGCTTGTTTATTTTCTTTGGGGGGGTGGGGGGGGGGGCTTTTTCTATGTTCAGATGTAGGTTGCAATTTTCACCAGATTGTTGTCTGTTTTGTTTCACCTACCTTTCTGGGTGCCCTTCCCGGTCAATGGCAAATTTTGACAATTTAAATGTAAAGTGCTCATAGGCCATTGCTCCCTGTGCCTTTCTGAGGGGGACCAGATTCTGGCTCGTGGTCCCTGGTAGGCATAAGGACTCCTGTGAATAATGACCCCCAAACTAATATAGTACATATCAGTTTGGATAGCTCCAGGAAGCTGATGGAGCTTCTCACAGAAAACATACAATTTGCAGAATGGTGCCTAGAAGAGTTGATGCCAAATGATAAAGGGAGACATTTTTCGGAATGAGATGCTGATTGAGGATCAAGCAAGCCAAAAAGTACAGGACAGCCCTAACCAAAACCGAAGAAAACGACTAACCATACAAATGGCAGTAGACGCCCATCAAAAACTCCTGATGTGCAGAGCAGAGGAATAGGTAAAACCAGTTAAATACTGTACATCGTCGCACCGATCTACTGAAAGAGGCAGAGCCATGGAAAAGTGCCTGGTTCAAACACAGAGCTAGAAGTGACAAACTAAGGCTGGGCTTGTCACCAAGGAGCCAGAAGAATAACCCTCCCCAAATACTACTTCAGAATGGACAAAACCCGGAGAAACAACTGAATCAGGGAAAAAGGTAGATGCACCTCCCCCTCGACCAGTCCAGGCTCAGGGAGTATGTTAAGAATGAGGTGCTGCAAATATGGCCAGCTTGTGGTACTAGATTTATGAGTAGATAGTTGCGTAGAAACCTCATATGGTGGTCTTGCTTGATTCCAAAGAAGAGCTCTAATATTAATTTGGATTTACAGGAAAGAATCTTGTGTTGGTTACTATGAGTTGAATAAAGCTTATCTTCAATGAACCCCTAACAACTTTTAAGATCCATTGAGAAACTGCTTGAAAATTCTAAAACTTAACAATGTAAGAAGTTAAAATTTATTGTTATATGTCCAATCAATAATAAAAACATGAAAACATTGATCTACAAAGAAATTCTGACACAAAGTTTATAACAATGCAAAGACTCTTGCCTTGGCAAATTGGTGTCCGAAAGAGCATGTAACGAAAGGGATTTCTGGAGCACAGGACGCGGTCGAGACTCCTTGTCCTTGTTCCGTTCCTGGCAGCTCATCATGGCTATTTCATCTGCAACACTTGTGTAGGCAAGTATCTGGAATGGAATTTTACACTACTATGGGAAAGATGTGTATCACAAGCTATGATTTTTTTTAAGTTTATTCAACTATCAAATTGGCTTCCATGGTCACATGAGCTGCCACTCAGGGAGAGAAATGTTCTCACTCTTATACCAAAATTTATGACAACAATCACAAACCAGCATTATTTTGGAATTCAGGAAATATTGAGAGCACATGATAGGATCAAGCTTGCATACCTGGACTCCTCAGGCACATGCACTACCAGATGAACCATGATAAGCCTGGGAGGTGTCCAGAGACACAGGTTTGATCCCATCAAACAGACTCAATATTTTCTCATAGATACATCATGTTTTTGTAATCTTATTGTGCATTTTATAATTGCTTACTACTTATAAAACTTATGTTGACATTAATGACTTGATTATACTGCATATATATTTTTATAAAATATTTAAATTTATTTCTGATAGGCAGTAAAATTCTTGAGACCAGGCACAGGTAAAAAGTTTAAGCTCTCGGGGGATGGAAGTGCTATTGGGACATGAAGATAAACCACAAGAGGCAGAAGAATCTTTATGGAATCATTTCAGAAATAAAGGTTACCTGGAGAATATACTACAAGATGCCAAAATAAAAATAGATGGCAAGAACAGGCAAGAATGATTACATACAGCGAGATCCTGAAATGCTAACAAGAGGCTAATCCTCTCACTCCTTTATTTTCCGGAATAGTGGGACCTTTACGCCGAGAACTGACCAAGCCATGGGATTGGCTTAATGCCACCTGGGGAGAACATTTGGCATGGCAAAACTTCCCACCTTTACCTCTTATGTTGGCATGGATCAAAGAGAAATTTCTAAGGAATAAATTGGTTAAAGCTAGTTTTCTGTAACATCAACACACCTTCCATCCACACTCCAACCAGTTGAAAGGGGGTGTCAGTTGGGACATTTTGATACGAAAAAACAATCTGAAAGCCTAGATACCTGTGTCAGGGTAAAATATCTATGTACTAGGGTTTACAGAAAATGTATTAGAACCTTTATTAGGTAACTGCTTTTATACTTGGACCATTAGGTATGTAAAATATCGAGGTTGATGCATTTAATACCCACTTATATGACCCCGGTATGATTTATCTCATTTACATATTATATCAAGACCTTTGAAAAATGTATCCATGTCTATGTACGTACATTAGGACTTTACTAATTTGATTGAATCTATGTAAGAGTGGTTTATACTCTGACCTTAAGGTATGTTGCATCACCTAGCCAAACCTTTATTAGGCAATGTACATTTCCAAGGTTGAGGAGGTCCTACGATTACTAGAGTTGGATGATGTATACTGTACTTGTTTAGCTAGGATGTATTTTTTTTTAGGAATAAAGTTTTTGCACACTGCTCCAGCTATTAATTAGCAGTGTTGTAAAAAAAACTTTATTAAGGGAAGTGGGGGAGATGTAACACCATAAATGGTTGTATATTATTTCACTAATACAAGTAGAATTAGTTCACACAGGATGTTGGTGGCACCAGGTTGTCAGACCTCGACAGTAGCGAAGTTACACCTTCAGAAGTAATTACCTAAGTGTAGTTACAGGATGAGAGCTACGCTCGTGGTGTCCCATCTTCACGTACTCTTTGTCATATGATGCTTTGAAACTACGACGGTTTTGGTCTCCACCACGTTCTCATTTAACTTGTTATGTTCACATGTCTGGTGAGGTCAGGTCAGGTCATGTCAGATGACCTTGCTCTCTGCTAAGCTGATAATTGCAGTTGCCTGTGTCTTTTCCATCAACAAGCCACTGTCTAGGTGTGGTAGAAAGATAACCCCAAGGCAATCTCCCAGTAGGCCAGGCTTAAATCCTGGTTCCATCTTAAGTACTCTAGCTGTTGTATATTAGAGACAGAGAAGCCTCACTACACCAGAGAGGTTCCAGCAGTAGCAGGCCAAAGTCTACACAGGACTGTCCTAGACCAGGGGGCAGGGGGCCTCAACTGTCAGCCACATCCCCCACCCTCTTTAACCAACTTAATACTCAGACACCTTGATGAGTTAATATAAAGGTGGTGTATTCTGAGGTTCTTGAATTATATGTTGTGAAATTTCTAGAGGCAGTCAGTCGTGTTACTCTCAAGTTCCTGTGTAGTGACTATGATTCTGAATTACTATTGATCGTGGTAGAGTCATTAACACTTGCAGTCGTCGGGGACAGATAATGCGTGTATAAATAACTCTACGGATATCCGGCAGCAACGCATTTTGTGTCCAAAATTTAAATATTTGTTAAAATTCCAATTTTGTTTCGATCATTATGGGACGTGTTTTAAAATGTGGCGCCAATGTCATCCCATTTTGTGATGGCCTATGTGGCATCATGGCACCTTTCCTATGCAGTAGGCCCATTGTTATCGTGTCTACTCTTCATGATCACTGTGGCCTCCCTTCGTGTCCAACACGTGTACCCGTTCTGGTTAGTTTTCATCAGCTATATTTGTTACAGCCTTTATAAACACTCTTTACTTACTCCAAGATTCCAGGATGAAAGCAGGGAGGGAGGGAGGTGAGGTGTGTATGCTAGGGAACTAGGGCATCCTAGTGATGCCAAACTTCTTTTGGGGATAGCATGTATGCTTCGAGACATTTCTGTCTGCTAGAGTGAGTAGTTTGCCTTTGTTATGTGATGGATCTCTGATCCTCGCAAGTTCATGCCTTGTTGTGGTGAAAAGAACTTCATAAGCCCTAGTTTCTGAAGGGCATGAAGTCATCCAACACCTAATGCAACCACCGTGTTTGAGTGAGATACACGCCACAGACTAGAGGAGATACTGCACCAATATAGTTTGCTTAGAAAAGAGAACCACATCTACCTACCTTACTGCCAATTGCAACTGTCAAAAGGTGAGAGCCATCCTCTTGAGAGACCCAGTCAATCTGCACAGGATGCTTCTGCTTCACACTAACACCTCTCTTGTCAAAACGTTGGTTACGAATTGAGTGCAGCGTGCTGGGACTTGGCACCAACAGTTGACCTGATGTAGTGGACATTGTATCACCAATCAATATTTCTATTTCAGCTGTATAACCTCAATATTATTTAAAGCTCATTGTGTTTTTGTTATATTTGATGGAGTATTTCCTTCTAATAACTCATGTTTATAAAATATATAGAACTTGAGACTTATACAAACATGAACATTTCCATCACCTTATCAATTACAAAATTGCCTATCCTGTATAGATTTTTTTATCAATAATATATTTCAAGAGTAACAAAATTGAGGTAGATCTTTCCACACAGCACAAGTATTTACAGTTTTCTTTTGTTCATGGTCTACAGTAATGTATTTGCCAGTCGATAGAACATGTGTGTTTTGGTCCACCACCAATCAAATACCAGTATATATATATTGTATTTACATGCACAAAATCATTTTCCTCCTACAAAACTATTTGAACATAATTTTTAATCGATGATGAAACGTACTAAAACCTGGTTTTCTTCAAATATCCTCATACATTAGGTGCATCTTATATGACAGTAAATACAGTACAATACTTTTACATTACACATGCTTTGAACATTTAAAGTAATTTATATAGAAAAAAAAAATTCTAACTCCCGGGCACCTATTTACAGCTAGGGGTGAACAGAGGCATTAGGTAAAAAGAAACGTGCATAACCATTTCTGTTCTGACCAGGGATCCCAAATATGAGTTGAAAATGTAGCCACTATACTACAGGATCCCATATTATACAAGCATATTGCCATATTCTGTTCAAGACCAATACTATATTATATAACACCTACAGTATTTGTAAATACAAGCATAACTGTTAGTTTACAGTAGACATTTTAAACAATAACACCTGGCCGGGCTCGGGGGAGTAGAAGAACTCCCGAGACACTCTCCAGGCATACCAATGCTTACTAGACACAGAATGTATCGCATCAACCGAGAACACGGGTGAAGATGGGCAGGGTTCCGACAGGTCCTCAGTGCTCAGAGCGGATGTCAGCCTGGTTGTTGATCGTCCCTGAGCAACTTTGGAGAGGTAAGCAAGATCAAGGTCAGCCATGCTAGACTCTCCAGGGTTGGTGACCACATCTTGGAGGTCAAAATTATCTTCTAGCACCCACAGTGACCCTGAAAATATAACATGTCTATGTAGTTTTGCATGCATCTAATATTTGTGATGCTTGATACATAAATCATTTACTTATATAACCCAGTCTTTACTTACCTAACTAATTCACTGCCAATTACATTCCTCGGCAGCATATTGCCATATGATGCCAAGCCAACAGCAGCATATTGCTCAACAACATATGGCTCAGCAACATATTGCTCAGCAGCATATGACTCAGCATACTGCTCAACATATTGCTCAGCAACATATTGCTCAGCAGCATATGGCTCAACATATGGCTCAGCAGCATATTGCTCAGCAACATATTGCTCTAACCTTATATATAGCATCACAAACTCTACCAATTCATTTACTGTATATACTGACAATTCTACTGAACACTCACAAATGTACCATAAGATACATCATTATTTACGGTAACTCAAGATGTAAAATAGTCTGTCAGTAAAGTAATAATCTCTCCTTCAATTGATCTGCTCTGCCCTTTAGAGCAGTAACTGTGCCTTCAATTCACTTTCGCAAACAGAATGGTAGACGGTTGGAAACAAGTTAGGGGAGAAGGTGGTGGAGGCCCCAAGACCGTCAGTAGTTTCAAAGCGTTATATGACAAAGAGTGCTGGGAAGACGGGACACCACGAACGTAGCTCTCATCCTGTAACTACACTTAGGTAATTACCAGTTGATTAATTGATTGATTGACAGTCTGCGAACACAAGACTGAGGTGATAATACACAGAAATACCACAGTCTCGTACACAAGACAAGACAGCCCCGGGAACACAAGACCGGCAGATCTGGCCACCACCCACAAGTCCTCAGGGAATGGACAGCATAGAAAAAGATGGATAAATCAATATGATTGATACGCCCATAATGGGACACAGATGGTAACCGAGTACCCAAAAGATCTACAAACATTAAAAAGAATTTGTCCAGAGGCAGAGTACAATAGTTAGGAAGGGAATGCAGGAGGCAGTGATGAGATGGAGGCTGCAAACATAGAAACGCTGGAGATCAAGAAGCTCAGGAATGGGCACACCAGTAGAATGACGGGTGAAAGGCGGTTCCAAAGATCCGAAGCGAAACCCCCGCAAGCACAACTAGAAGAGTAGGGATGGGATGAGGGAATCGGGAGGGAAGCACACACCAATTCACGTACCTCCATAGCAAACATAATCTACACCTGAGACATGTCACACAAAGGCGAACAACTGAGTCACCGATAGCACATTAAGTAAATAAAAACTCCCCAAAAAGCGGGAAAAGAATGATAAACTTTCAACTGGCCAGCTGCCATGTGCAAAGAGTGGGTAACAACAAACCACAGCTGTGGGATGGTTCACCACAACCCTGGCAGCCAGTCGCAGCAACTCATACTGTATAGTAAAATTCTTGCCGAAAATATAAACTACAAAATTCCTGATCTGAGAGGAGGGAAAAGCAGGGGCACCAAAAACACCAGAAAATAACTTGCAATAAATGTATGATGAACAAACGAAAAAGTCATTATATTAATATACAATATATAAAAATATATTTTCTTCCCCAGGATAAAACATCCAAGCAAAAGATGGATGCACCCAACACGAGGGGTGCATAAATCATGTCGGCAAATGCAATAATATGAATTCAGAAAGAGAAGGAGGGGACAAAAACCACCACCTCTGTAACAACAATCCCTGCCCAGAATGTAAAGGAGCCCAAGCACTCCAAGCGAACTCCCTCTGAGCCCTGGGAATCCCCCCGACCAATGACCCGGGGCAAAACCCACTTCCATGCCCACCACCCGAAAGAGAAAAGGTGGTGTTCAGAGGAAAGCTTCCAAGAAGGAAGCCTGCTGGGTTGACCCAGGAGCCTCGGTGGGAAAATCGGACTCGACTACCTCTGCGCCGAACTGGAAGGGGCAGCCCCGAAGCCACCGAGAGAAAATCCCCGCCCTCACCATGAAACCTGAAGACATTGGGTTTAATACAGATAATATTAAAGGCAAACCTTGCACAATGCAAGGGTAAACCCTTAAATGACTCCAATTGCTATCTGTGATTACCTTCTGTGCCTGAATCACCCGTATGTATTTTTTTGTACATTAGTTTATGAATAACTTTTGTTATGCGCACCACAATGTCTGACTTTTAATTAACCAAGCTACAGTATTTAAAAGTTTATAGTATGATGGTGATAGTAAACGGGCAACAAGGGGCCCGGTCTTACCTCCTGTGGATTCACACTCATAGATAGCTAATGAGCATGAGAACTGGATGGTGCCATCCATTCCAGCAGAAAATACAGCCTGTTTTCTTGGAGTCTGGTAAGCACAGGCAATCCTGCCACTGTACGCTGCACTCACGTGAAGTGGTGACCTAGGAAAGATATGTTAAATAATATTACATATTCACTCAAATACAAATCCTAAAATAAAATGCAATTAACTTTTTCCACTTTTTTTTATTCCTTAATGTTCGTGGAAAAATATGTAATCCCTACAGAGATGAGGTGGTGGTGATTCCTGGGGACCTCATACCACCATACTTTGTGCTAGTAAAACTGAGCACTTAAGTGTACCAAATGTTGAGAGCATTGAACACTAGGTGGTACTGAGCACTGGATAAAACTAAACACTCGGTGGCACTGAGCACTGGTGACATTGAGCAATGTATGGTATATCAGTGTGATTGATGCTTCCAGGGTAATAAACACCTTTCCTCCTCAAATGCAACAGCAACATAAATACTGTACTGTATATCACGTAACAGATCCGGCAAAATGTGCACAGTAACGTCGGGAGAATGTCACAATTCAAAACAAAGGAGACAGCCAAAGTGTGTTGTCCTGTACATGACACAACTACATGCAAACAGCTGCAATATTTGTTAGCCCAAACCCTGTCCACCAGATGCAAGCTGTCAGTAATAAGCTCACATTCTCTTTTATTTTGTATTAATAACCTGTGTGTATAATACAATTAACCTTGTTTCCCCACATGTATATGGTATGGGTAGGCACTCACTTGGAATGCATGAAAGAGCATTGTACTAAACTCCAGCACTGAATAGAGAAATGTCTCTTTCTGGAGAGCCTCTTGGTGGCGCCGTAATACTAGCTGCTAGTATCATCGAGCCACCTGGGGCCCTTCCAGAACAAAAAGGTTACGGATTTTTCAGTGGAGGACATCTTTCTAAAATACGTAATAATTGTTCTATACATATACAATAAAATGGACAGTATCAGAGGCATATGTGGTATTTGGAGAGTAAGTAAAGAAGAATCACAATTTAAAGAAAGATGTGGTGTGGTCATAGTCTATACATAACTTACCCGAGCCAAGATGAATGAAATATGATAAACTAGCAGAGAGAAGATTCATATGATATCAGGACAGAAGGAAATGAATGTCAAGGAGGAAAGGAAGTGCATGGAGGAGAAATGCGGAGAAAATGTGTATCAGAAGTTTGCACAGTGTAAAAACAGTCCTTAAGAAGTAGGGGAACCAGGCAAAAATTATGTTGGCTCAATGATTACTACATATTTAATCTTATGAAATGCTGAGGAACTGCTACCCGCGAGTGTTAAGTATGGTGATGCTTATTGTTCATGATGCTGGGGGTGTGGAAAAGACTTGTTGAATGACAGGTGTCATCCATATTATCAAAATTATGAAAATTACTATACAGTGCTGTACAATATTTGGACAATGCTGCTTTGTTCATATAGAAATTTTTTATCTTATATTCAATATTCCATTACATTTTCTCTATCTTACCTGGCACCTTAATGGCACTCTTTCCATCTTTACTAATCATATGCCACTCTTGCCATTGGATTNGCTGCCTGCAGCTATCGGACTGATATGCGACATATTAGTCTAGAGCATTAGTCAATGGAGTTCAGCCTACCAGGGATCACAAGCCAGAATCTGGCCCCCTCAGAGAGGCACCAGAGCAATGGTCTCTGGAAACTTCCCTGTGGTTGGGGCTATTCCTTGTTTGACATCGACCGGTAAGCATAACTAAACAACCCCACTTGGTTAGAAATTTGCAACCAAAAACCGAACAGGGAGGCAGAACTTCCCCAACTCTCAAGGAAACAAGCAATGTCACACCACCGCCACCGCACCGCGCTGCTTCTTTTGTTTACCTGCTGGGTCGGGTTTGATTGCGGTGTCTGTTCTGGTTCCTTCGGGCCGTCCCTTCCACTGCTCTCGAAATCTCTGGGTTCATTCCCCAGAGCCTTGTGTCGGCTGCTGCTTCACCAGGTTCCTCTTCGAGCTTTTCGGGGTTCAGTGCCTTGTCTTCTTCCGGAGCGCCTGCCTCGATGTGTTCACGGATGTTTTCTCTCTCTTGGCTGGGGCTTTGTGACCAGTGCTCACCAGACCGCCAGGTCGGTGGGCCCCATCCTTCCGTAGGGCTCGCAGTACGATGCGGGAGTTTGTTGCAGTGTGGCTAGCGCTTTGTCGGATTTGGCTTGCTCGGGCTATACAATCTGGCTATGATCGAAGCTGTTGCTTTGAGTTCTGTCTCAGCTTGAGTCTTATTGGGGGAGGATTCTCCTTCTGGTCCCATGGTGGCCGGCCCAGCCTTGGGTTCAGGCGCTGCTTGCTCGGTGTCCGAATTCGGTGCGTTTTCCATGGCTACACCTCTTTCAGAAGATTGTGCTGGTAAGGCACCTTGCTGGTTCGCTCTACTCTTCCTCACTTTGTGTCTGAATTTCTGATGCGGGTGTATCACCATCTGTATGGTGACCAGATGGCTTCTTTAATGGTGTCCCACCTGTGGTTTTCTTCCCGGCGGCAGTATGAAGTCTTTTGGTGGTCTTTGTGCCACATCCTTTCCCCTGAGTAGGTTATCTTCAGTCTCGGTTTGTGTTGTGTTAGTTGTCTTGTCTTTTTCAGGACAGGCATCTTATGACGAATACTGTCGCCTCATATTGTGCGGTGCTGGTGCAGCAGCTCCAGCTTGCGTTCGGGGAGAATGTCACTTTGGCTCCATTTTGCAAGCTTTCTCGTGCCTTTTTCCACTTCCAGCTTGCTCATGCGCAACCTGAGCCATCCTAGTCTTAGGGCCGGGTGCTCTCCTTTCTCTCTTCTCCTCGGTTTGCGGTGGCCCCTTCGAACCAAGACTGTTTCCAGAAAGCTTTGTTCGTGTTGGCTTTGGCTTCTGGGGGTCGGGGGTTCGGTGCGAACGAATGCCACACTGTGTGATGATGTGTTTCGTGTTAGCTTGTTTTCTTTGGAGGAGTTTCTAGCCTCTGTTTGGTTTCAGGTTGCAATTTTTCTACCAAGTGGGGTCTGTTTTGGAGTTCCTAACTTTCTGGGTGCTCAACCCCAGTAGATGGCAGATATGATTACTTTCATACATTAGAGTTTCATAGGCCACTGCACCCTGCACTTCTCTGAGGGGACTATGTTCTGTCTAGTGGTCCCCAGCAGGCATGACAACTGGGGACTATGTTCTCTCTAGTGGTCCTCGGCAGGCATGACAACTCCATATGACTGAAGCCTCGTGCAAATATTAGTTAATATCAGTCCAATAGCTCCAAGGAGCCTTCAGGGCTCTACCCAGAAAATGGCATTTTATTCCATTCAATGCTGGTTTTCGAACATAAAAGTAATTATAATATATCACTCCATGGGTCCCAAGTAAGTCAGAGGTAAAGTTCAACCTAAGAAAATAGTTGTGAGTAGAGGGAGTAAAAGATGTCCCTTCCTTATTAAGAAATGTGTAAAGTATAGGAAGAACTGCAAAGTTTTGTTGAAAAAAAGTTACCCAGATAAATATGTAACAGGCAGTTGTGTTAACCTTTTTAATGACAATTTATGTCTCACTTTAAACAAGTGTTAAAACATGGGGGGTGGGGGAGGGGGGGCTTTCCCCAACAAGTGTCCCCATTGACACTTGTTGGGGAAAAACAAGTGTCAATGGACAGGTTTTTAGTGATGGCCACAACCAGGTCCTAGTGGTATGCCTGCAAAACGTAGAAGAGGAGAGTACCCCAGAGTAGTCATCACTGCCTGATGTTATAATGGAAGGGGACTCCCCTTCCATTATGACCTGGACAGTAGAACGACGATCTCGCATCATGCAGGTCGGCGTTCAATCCCCGACCGTCCAAGTGGTTGGGCGCCATTCCTTCCCCCCGTCCCATCCCAAATCCTCATCCTGACCCTTTCAAGTGCTATATAGTCGTAATGGCTTGGCGCTTTTCCCCTGATAATTCATTCAATTCATTCTCCTCCCCCCCCCTCCTCACCATTTTCCATACACCAACAAGAGTCCTCAATAAAGGTAAGATATACCTGTACATAGTTTAGTACAAAATATGAGTAGTAGTACTCTATGTATAAAATGTATTTTTAAGTCTATATTTTTGGGGGTGTGGAATGATTTACTTCGATTTACATTATTTCTTATATAAAAATTTGTTTCGGTTTTTGAATTTTCAGTAGTCAAACCGTCTCCAAAAACTGATTAAATTCGAAAACAGAGGTGCTACTGTACAGTACTGTACCTGTACTTTCCTTTCATTGTAAAGGTACTTTCATTGTACTGTACTTTACTTTCATTGTACTGTACTTTACTTTCATTAGAAAGGTACTTTCATTGTACTGTAATTTCCTTTCATTAGAAAGGTACTTTCATTGTACTGTACTTCACTTTCATTAGAAAGGTACTTTCATTGTACTGTACATTACTTTCATTAGAAAGGTACTTTCATTGTACTTTACTTTAATTGTAAAGGTACTTTCATTGTAAAGGTACTTTACAATGACAGTAAAGTACAATGACAGTAAAGTACAATGAAAGGTACTACTGTATACTCTTTTTGCTCTCATCCAAAATACAATCTCTACTGAAACTTTTTAGGAAGGACTTGGTCTACCATAGTCAGGGACATGACACCCATTAGACTTATCAAGGTCCTCCTGGACCAACAACTGACCTTACCCAGAATGTAACCCACAACACTCAACTAATTCCCAGGGACCTATTTACTACTAGGTGAACAGAGGCATTAGTTGTAAGAAAACGTGCCCAAACCTAACACCCTGCCCGTGAATCGAACTCTGATCAAATTGGTTGAGAGCCGACTGCATTACCTTTTTTGTTTGTCTTCGCTGTACTATAAGCTTTTATGACAGACCCCAAGAATACACGATGGGGTCAGAAATCCTTACCCAATCATAACAAATATAAACAGTTCATAATAAATTAGGCCGAAATATTTGAGTAATCAATTGCACACACGTAACTGAGCCAACTTGGCAATTCAGGACATTACCTGACTAGGTGGGCAAGAATTGCCTTGACACGACGTATCTTGCCACAGTTGAGAAGCTCCATCAGCTGACGCGGGTGATACTGAGGCAGTACTGGAGACGCAATGTGGCTTGCCTCAAATATCCCAGAGACCGCAGCTTCATCTATATCTTCTACTTGAGTGGTCATCACTTCTCCTAGACCTAAAAGAAAGTTAAATTTGAGCTCTGATAGAAAAGAATTGCTATAAGTGTTCTAATCCTTTGAATAGAAAATATACAGTACTGTACAGTATATTTAATGCCTGATACACTATACATATCTGTAGCTTTATATAAAATATAATTTTGTGCCAACTAATTAACCACTGTAATATAAGGTCAATGAATATACCTATTACCTATAATACATTTGTATATTTTGTGGACAAAATATTCATAGTGTACTGCATTCTATCTGTAAGTTCCTTCCCATAACAAATGAACGTATCATGAAATACAGTACCTTGCCATACATACATTGACATCACAGATCAACCAAGCTGTGACTCATATGTCAGGCTGCAAGCAGCTACATCAAACAGCCTGGTTGGCCAGACCAGCAATTAGGAGGCCTAGTTGGTAAGACCAGCAATTACGAGGCCTAGTTGGTCAGACCAGCAATTAAGAGGCCTAGTTGGTCAGACCAGCAATTAGGAGGCCTAGTTGGTCAGACCAGCAATTAAGAGGCCTAGTTGGTCAGACCAGCAATTAGGAGGCCTAGTTGGTCAGACCAGCAATTAGGAGGCCTAGTTGGTCAGACCAGCAACAGGAGGCCTGGTCAGAACCCAGGTCACAAGGATCTTAACTTTTTTAATTATCAACAGGCAAACAGCATATTATGTAATAATTCATATTTTAAAATATTTTTTAATGCCCACCATTTTTCATTTACCTTTCCATATTTTAAATAATTTTTTTTGAGTAATTAGTGTTCAGTGTTCAATATTGAAGGGGAGTTGACCGTTTTAACAAATTTTGAACCTTGAAAGCTAATGAGCCTGATTTTGACTTTATAAGCAGAGCAATGACAAAATATACAATATGCAGTATATCTTTAGCATTGTACTCACTCTTTTTCATCTTATTATCAAGTGCCGACAAGACAGAGAACGATGCAACACGAGACATTGATGTTGCAGACTTGGTATAATGCGACGACTCCTGCAAATACGTTTTCAAATTTGCCTCAGTCAGAGCGCGACCTTCATCTCTGCTATCTGCTCTTTCTTGCATGTGGTGAGCATTCTTTTGGTCTGTGGCTGCTCGACACCATCACAAAATAGGACAAATAAATTAAAATAAACATGATTCTAAAATGGAGCAGTTTATGTTAAAGTTAAATTAAATATCCTTCAACATATTTAAGAGTTCACTCAATAAGTTGCAATACCAAACAAGATATATTAAATACAAAATGAAAGTTATATGATAAAGGAAAGAATGTAAAGGAAGACTGGAATGACAAAGATCCTAACAGACAACTGGTAATGAGTAAACAAAACGAATTGCCATAAATAATTCATCATATTACGGATCCAGCCTAAGGGGTTAAGCGTGCTGTAGGACTCGAACCCAGAACCAACTTCTGTACAAAGGCACTGGTGTTGGCACTGTGGCATCCTTTATCCAATCATGGCATATATGATTATCTACTAATATGGTACAAATAAACATTATAAATTATTCACAATGAAATCTCAAGATCATGATATATCTACTAGAAAGTACTGTACTGAGGCTGTATGATGGAGAGTGAACTGAATCGCGATACTGGATGGTGCCTTCCAAACTCCCAGTAAGTCGAGTAGTAATCCTGGTGAGATATTTTAAGCTCGTCATGGTTTAGTTGGTAGCGCATGTACTTGAGGAGTCCAAAGAGGCAGGTTCAAGCCCATCGTTCATTTCAATATTTTATATCGTAAATCATTATCTGTACCTGAATTTTGTTATCAGCGATATTCACACTAATATCATAATCTTTATAATGATTCTCAGAAATGATGAAATATCAGCATATGTTTAATATGTAGTATAAACAGGTAAGAGCGAGCATAAAGAGCTACATCTCACTCCACTGTAGTTACTGATGGTAAGCACTCTAAATGATTACTATAATGATTACCTATGATAATTATCAGTAATTATAAACTATCACTATTGAAAGTCCTCTTGCCTGCTTGAAAGGTTTTCTAATCTTAATAACCTATTAGGACTTGAAGTGACTTTTCAGGAATGTTTCAAGGAGAAAAAACTATTCAAAATACAAAATGGAGAAATATAGAGACCGATTCATTTACCTGGCAAGTGCCACTGAGAATAAACGTGCATCTCATTATCCATTCCGACGACTAAGATGCCGTCCCGCACCCACGACAATTGCATTGGCAGCGGTGCCAAACCGTCAGCTGTGGCCAGGCACAGCTTCTCTAGCCTCATCCATCTAGCAAACAGTACATAAATGGATTTACAATCTTGTAAATAGGTGCTCAATAATAATACATTTAAAAGTGTAAAACAAACTTTACCTTCTAAGGACAATAGCCGGAAATAAGCCGACACAATAAACAGGATGTGGAATGAGGTACGTATTTGATTTCATAAGGATTTTTCTTTTTTACACAATTAACCAAAATTATAAATTCAATTCGCTATTATATTGCATACAGTATATCTCTTTAAACACTTTGGTGACTACTGAACATACCTTTAAAATATACAACCCAACGTTGAATATAACGAAACGTCTCTTTATGGTAGAGCCCCTAACTAGGAACTAGGAGACTAGGAAAACCTGGAGCCCTAGGGGACTGGAAAACCCAAGCGGGCAGCTCTGGGGCCTCCAACCAGGCAACCAAACCAGCCCCATTGCAAGAATAGAATCAAGTATGCAATGCAGCCACTGCCTGATCCCCACAATCAACAGACAACAAAATGAAGAATATGAAGTACAAGCGGGAAACAAGTCCCACAAGACTCCGGGATCGAAGGTGTCATCGACCCAACAGGCGGCATGACGGAGGCAGTACGGAAGATCGTCTCCCTGAGAAAGGGGCAACAAACAACCTGCAACTTCGCACAAGGTGAGAGGACTCGGAAGATGCATCCATAGTACCTCCGAGCCCCATCGGGTTTTCCAGGCCCGTAGGGTTAGTAAGTCTTACGGGAAGCCCAGGCACTGGGCTAGCTAAGCCGGTAGAACGCTGTCAGGAGGCAAACGACCACCAGTAACAGCCTCGAGGGCATAGAGGAGGACCACAACACAGCCTAGGCTTGCCAAATAAGATGAAAACAAAACCAAAACCCAGAAGACACACAACAAACAAACTGGTAGAGAGAAAATCTGCTGCTGTGTTTGCAAGCTGCGCCCAGCCAATAACACCCCCCTTCCCAGAACAAGACGAAAAGTCCAACACCTCCAATGTACCCCAAAGGCAAAGACAATGCCAAGCAACGAAGTCCTCAAATGGGAGGTAGTCCCGAATGCCCCAGGGAAGATAACCCTGAAATATAAGAGTAGTACTATGGACTACGCTAGTACTGTACTAGCGAAGATCACACTAGGCACATGCTGCTCTACGTACAATAAGACACCTGGCTACCACACCACACACACGGCTGATGCAGCCACACAGAGCAAATCCAAATAGGAACTTGAGGCCAGAGGTGACTGAGTTAAACCAAGCACATCAGCTCAAGAACTGGAGTGGTGGGCTGTTAGTGCTATCCACCTCCTCCCTGGATGGATAGCACTAACGAGCAAAAGTGCTAGTTGGATGAAGTGATGCTTGTTTATTCTTTTGGGGGGGGGGGGGGGGGGCTTTTTCTATGTTCAGATGTAGGTTGCAATTTCACCAGATTGTTGTCTGTTTTGTTTCACCTACCTTCTGGGTGCCCTTCCGGTCAATGGCAAATTTGACAATTTAAATGTAAAGTGCTCATAGGCCATTGCTCCCTGTGCCTTTCTGAGGGGGACCAGATTCTGGCTCGTGGTCCCTGGTAGCGATAAGGATCTGTGAATAATGACCCCCAAACTAATATAGTACATATCAGTTTGGATAGCTCCAGGAAGCTGACGGAGCTTCTACAGAAAACATACAATTTGCAGAATGGTGCCTAGAAGAGTGATGCCAAATGATAAAGGGAGACATTTTTCGGAATGAGATGCTGATTGAGGATCAAGCAAGCCAAAAAGTACAGGACAGCCCTAACCAAAACCGAAGAAAACGACTAACCATACAAATGGCAGTAGACGCCCATCAAAACTCCTGATGTGCAGAGCAGAGGAATAGGTAAAACCAGTTAAATACTGTACATCGTCGCACCGATCTACTGAAAGAGGCAGAGCCATGGAAAAGTGCCTGGTTCAAACACAGAGCTAGAAGTGACAAACTAAGGCTGGGCTTGTCACCAAGGAGCCAGAAGAATAACCCTCCCCAATACNAGCGGTGCAAGGACTGTACCCTGAGGTACAGAGCTTTTAACTGCACTTGGACTAGATTTTATATGGTTGACCGTTACTCGCTGAGTCCTGTTTGACAGAAAACTGAGTATCCAGCGTCCTACTTTACCGGTTATTCCCATTGACTTCATTTTGTGTGCTATCACGCCATG
This sequence comes from Procambarus virginalis, assembly GCA_020271785.1. Lineage (NCBI taxonomy): Eukaryota > Metazoa > Arthropoda > Malacostraca > Decapoda > Cambaridae > Procambarus > Procambarus virginalis. Next base: position 6,040,828 of record WNGS01033470.1, read on the forward strand.
GTCACATTTATCGAATGCCTTTGCGAAGTCCGTGTATATCACATCAGCATTCTGTTTTTCTTCTAATGCCTCAGTGACTTTATCGTAGTGCTCAAGTAGCTGTGAGAGGCACGATCTTCCCGCTCGAAATCCATGTTGGCCTGGGTTGTGAAGGTCATTGGTCTCCATGAAATTGGTGACCTGACTCCTAATCACTCTCTCAAATACTTTTATTATGTGCGATGTTAGTGCAACTGGTCTATAATTCTTTGCCAATGCTTTGCTCCCTCCCTTGTGTAGAGGGGCTATGTCTGCTACTTTAAGTGCATCTGGTATCTCCCCCGTGTCCAAGCTCTTCCTCCACACTATACTGAGTGCCTGTGCTACCGGCACTTTGCATTTCTTTATAAATATTGAATTCCATGAGTCTGGACCTGGGGCCGAGTGCATGGGCATGTTTTCAATTTCTCTTTCAAAATTTAGTGCGCTCGTGTTGATATCAGTTATATTTACAGGGGTTTGGATATCCCGCATAAAGAAATTGTCTGGATCTTCATCGTCTGCATCCCCAAAGGAACCAGAACAGACTCTGGAGCTAAACCCGACCCAACGGGTAAACCAGTACGGCAAATGTCAGACTCCTGCATAACTGCTCGAGCAACCACCGAGTGATCCCGGGATCCTCCCAGAAATAGCTGATGGCGGGATCGCAGTTGCAGCAATACCTCCGGAGAGAGAGACATGGAAGCGGTCAGAGAATCCCAAACAAGATCAAGCCAGGTCCGAACCAGGGACGGAACCAGATGGGATTTTCCTACAGTTCACCAGGAACCTGAACCCGGCAAGCTGGGAAAGAACCACACCCCTGGCGAGCAGACAAGCGGACCAGCTGAGAGCCCACACCAGCCAGTCGTCGAGGTAGGCCAGAACCCGAACTCTTAGCTGATGCAGACACGTCACCATGACCCTGGTAAGACCCATGAAAACAAGAGGTGCCAGATTCAAGCCAAAAGGTAGGCAACAAAATCAGTAAGACTAACCCCCACCACAAAACCTAACCAGTCCCTGAACCCCGACGAATGGGAATGTGCCAATATGTGTACCGGAGGTCCAGGGACACAATCCAGGCACCTGGCTCCAAAAGAAGCCGGAACTGAGACAGAGTAGTCATCAAAAAAATGGGCAAGGAATCCAGGGGTTCAGATGCGACAAGTCCAGAATGAACTTCAGATCAGCACAGTCCTGTTTCAGCACTGGAAACAGGTGGGGAAACCCACCTGAAGGATGGGATCGTTTCAACCATGCCCAAGTGTACCCACTCCGAGATGACCTGACAGAGTGCAGGGAAGGAAATCTGCCCCGCCAGCCCCGAAGAGCTGCCCAACAACACCACCACCATAGGCCGGTGGATACGACCCGAAAAGCCCACAAATTGTGGAACTAAGTGCGAGCAAACAGCGCGAGCTTCCCCCCACCCCCATCAATGTTATCAGAATGGGTAAACTGGAGAATGTGCAGTCCTGCTACATATCCACCACAGCCCGGTTGGTCCAGCACTCCTTGGAGAAAATGATCTAGTTTTATCTTGAAAATGTCCACGGTTGTTCTGGCAATGTTTCTTATACTTGCTGGGAGGACGTTGAACAACTGTGGACCTCTGATGTTTATACAGTGTTCTCTGATTGTGCCTATGGCACCCCTGCTCTTCACTGGTTCTATTTTGCATTTTCTTCCATATTGTTCACTCCAGTATGCTGTTGTCCCAAATGCACTGTGTAGATTTGGGACCTGGCCCTCCAATGATTGATCTTCCACGTGTATATTACTTGATATCTCTCGTCTCCTTTTGTAATGAGTACATTTGGAGAGCTTTGAGACGATCCCAATAATTTAGGTGCTTTATTGTGTCTATGTGTGCCGTATATGTTCTCTGTACTCCCTCTATTTCAGCAATCTCTCCTGCTCTGAAGGAGAAAGTGAGTAATAAACAGTACTCAAGACATGACAGTACAAATGATTTGTATAGTACAACCATTGTGATGGGATCCTTGGATTTGAAAGTTCTCGTAATTCATCCGATCATTTTCTGGCTGACGCAATGTTTGCTTGGTTATGCTCCCTAAACGTTAGGTCGCCAGACATCATTATTCCCAAATCCTTTACATGCTGCTTTCCTACTATGGGCACATTTGATGTAATCCACTATAATGCTTGTCCACTTACGAACTCTGTACAGTACATCAATCAACCACTTGCATATCCACTTACGAACTCTGCACATCAATCAACCACTTGCGTGTCCACATACGAACTCTGTACTTCAATCATGCTGGCTTAGTTTGTATTTATTGAGCAATTCAAGAGTTTTGAAGCACTATGAGGTGGTCTGCAACAATAATAATTCTTGGGCTATGAGGTTTTGAAGTTTGTAGTGTTGCATTAAAAATTTCCTTCCATAATTCATTAACAATAAACTATCCCTATTAATAGTTTCATTAATAATAATTTCCTCAATGGCCATGATTGAGGAAAGATATACAGGTCTGACAAGTGGACATATAAATGCTTTAACACTGGCCCTTGTTTCCTGCCTCAAGCCCCAATATATTCTGGTCATCCTTGTCGATCTGTCTGTGTGTGTGTGTACTCACCTATTTGTGCTTGCGGGGGTTGAGCTTTGGCTCTTTGGTCCCGCCTCTCAACTGTCAATCAACTGGTGTACAGATTCCCGAGCCTACTGGGCTCTATCATATCTACCCTTGAAACTGTGTATGGAGTCAGCCTCCACCACATCACTGCCTATCACTGTGTGTGTGTGTGTGTGTGTGTGTGTGTGTGTGTGTTGGCATAATAACATGTAATTACCTAAGTGTAATTACCTAAGTGCAGTTACAGGATGAGAGCTATGCTCGTGGTGTCCCGTCTTCCCAGATGAGTACTCACCTAGTTGTGCTTGCGGGACCAAAGAGCTCTGGCTCTTTGGTCCCGCCTCTCAACTGTCAATCAACTGGTGTACAGATTCCTGAGCCTACTGGGCTCTATCATATCTACACTTGAAACTGTGTATGGAGTCAGCCTCTACCACATCACTGCCTAATGCATTCTTTTTGTTGACTACTCTGATACTGAAAAAGTTCTTTCTAATGTGTCTGTGTCTCATTTGGGTACTCAGCTTCCACCTGTGTCCCCTTGTTTGTGTTCCACCCATACTAAAGAGTTTGTCTTTGTCCACCCTCTCAATTTCTCTGAGAATTTTGTAGGTGGTTATCACGTCTCCCCTTACTCTTCTGTCTTCCAGGGACGTGAGTTTCAGCTCCTTTAGCCTTTCCTCGTAGCTCATACCTCTCAGTTCCGGGACCAGTCTGGTGGTATACTGCTGAATCTTCTCTAACTTTGTCTTGTGTTTAACTAGGTATGGACTCAAAGTTGGAGCTGCATATTCCAGCATGTGTGTTTACTCACCAAGTTGTGTTTGCGGGGGTTGAGCTCTGGCTCTTTGGTCCCGCCTCACCCGTCCCATGTGTGTGTGTGTTTGTGTGTACACCAAATAGTTGCTAGATGCAGGATACATATAGTTACTATATCTACAAGTACAATATTATAATTAACTCACGGTATAGAGAAGTTGCACAGTGTTGGAGGGACTGCCTCAAACTCTCCTTCATATAGACATATTATCACGATGGCCAGCTGCTCATCCTGAAGCTTATTCAAAACCACCTGAGAAAAAGCATTATATTTACAAACAATATTTTTTTTATTGCAAAGGTTTGTTGGACATAAATAATGAAAAACTGAGTTTGCAGAAAAGATATCTCATAGCAATATTCAGGAAAATGCACAAGCAGCCTGACAATAAGTACAATGGTGCCTTGTGTACGAGATATCAAAGTCATAGTAAAATTTCACAAGATGGTTACATATTATATATACATCAAATTGCATGGCAGGAGAGTGAGGAGGCAAATGATTAGTTTAAGGAACATTGTGGTACAAATATATACAGTACAGTATAGGTATAACAAAAAATGTTGTAGGAAAGAATGAAGAAACTATATTCACAGTTGGGTCTATGAGTTTGACTCTCCAAGCCCAGCCTGGGGCCAGGGGAAACTAGTTTACATAGTAGCCCAGGAAAAGTTGCAAGCAAGGGTGCAAATTGAGAGTAAGAGAGAGAGAACAGAAGGTAGGATAGGGAAGGAAAAGGGGGGTTTAGTAGGAAGGAGGAGTCTGTGCAGATCAGATTTTTAATGGAAAAATGATTGTTAAAAAGTTTCTAGTAAAGGTGAGGAAGTTGAATGGTTCCTTAACCCACAAACTGCTCCCGTCATTCTCAAATGACAGACCTGTGACAGATCTGTGATTGTCATTCTACACTAAAGACCTCTGACAATCATTTGCTATATTGGGAAAAAATCCTGAAAGCCTTAGCTACCTTCCTGGACCTTATTGAAAAACTAGCACCATTTCAGGTGCATCACTATCCACTTACCGACACCTATACTTGGAAATACTGACACTGCAAAATTTCTAGAGATCATCTGTGATAAGGAAAAATCTATTACAAATAGAGTACTTGAAAAATTATTTTCAGAATATGATGCCAACAATATATTTTATCTCATTACGGCCACAATCAAATAGTCATATTTTCCCCCAACATCAGAAGTAAATGTTTTACGATATGATAGGAGAGAGAACTTTTAATAATTTTTTTATGTTCATCTAGAAATGGATCTAAAAAACAGAGCACAGTTTGAGGGCTAATGGATTTAGAAAAAACATATGATTGGATTGATTGTAAAGCATTGTGGGAGTTATACAAGATCTATAGGCTGCAGATATAGTTTAAAAGTATAACTAAAATCCTTGATATTAATAGCAAAGCATGTGTGAGAGTAGAGAAAAAAGAAATAATGTTAGTGTTGGGGTGAGCCTGCAGTACAGGGGTTTGTCCAGATGGCTCACAACAGAGTAGACCCCATGTTCAATTGCTAGGTAGGGCAAGATGTCTGCCTAGATTTCTTTACATCTGATATTGTTGTTCTCCTAACTGTAAATAACTAGCTGGGAGTTAGACAACAGTTATGGACTACATCCTGAGGAAGGTTAGTCATTGGCTAATGGGGACCTTACACCTGGTGCCAGTGTTCACCTGGGAGTAAATAGGTACCCAAGAGTTCACACATTATTGTGGGTTACATTCTAGGGAAGGTCATTAACCTATGGGGACCATACACCTGAGACCTTTCTTCATCTAGAAGTAAGGAGGCACCTGGGAGTTAGGCAACTGTTGTGGGTTGTATACTCAACACTGAGGGAATTCCCATATTGAGAGAACCTCAATATGTCAACAATAAAAAGAGAACGTGCTTGTCCCCAGCACTGGGAAACAATAATATCTGCACAGAGAAAAGTGATGAAAATATACGTTACCTCCAGAGCATCCTTCAGTGATCCTGCTAAGAGGAAGAATGCAGCAGCATGTTCAAACCGCTGCTTCCCCAACAGGGCAAAGGCATTCTTCAATGCTGCCTTGCGCCACCGTTCCTCTGAGAAGTTATTTGCAAAAAAGCTGGTCATGCGTTTATCGTCAACCGAGCGAAAGAGACCCCACACTAGATTCTTTTTTTTCATGGCCAGGTAGTATATAGCTGCATCCATGGGATCATTCCTCACAAGGAATGCAGCTTTTGCAATCTGAAGCAATATGAGATACACAAATTATTTGTATACAGTACTTCTAGCCTTGAATTATCACATTGAAATTCTTAAATGTGGATAGTTTCTTTTGGCATAGAAGTAAAATACTACCCGAGACTATCATTTTACTCAGGATTAATTTATCGTAGATATAACTTGCCTTATTGAAGCAGCGGATTAGGAGTGTGTTGTTCCTGACCCACCACCCGAATCCCAATTCACGTAACTCAGACCAGCGCGGGTTACCCTGTAAATATATCAAAATTACACAAATGCCCACTTTCAATTTGGAGATGAGACAGAAAAATTAGAAAAGGTGGAGGACTTGCCGTGCTGGTGAAAGAAATCCTGAAGGTAAGAGTTAATAGCTGACAACATACAAGTTGGCATAATAGCATTGGAGATTTGTAATCAGGATGATGGACTGATAATTATAAAGGCCTACACTCCACCAGCAAGCAACACATGGGTAAAGGAAGACCTGAATAACAAACAAGAGGGCCTCAAAATTATCTCGCGAGATATTATAGCAAGAGCAGATAAAGTACAATATTTGGTACCGGGTGACTTCAACTTGAAAGCAATAGACTGGGAGGACTATGAAGCAAGAACAGAGAACATCTGGGCTGGCAGATACATAAACCTTATCCTGGAAACATCCAACAAGCTAAGCAGCCACAAGAATGAGGGCAGATGTTGCATCAATGATAGATTTTATATTCACCAGGAAAGAAGAAGAGATATATGACATTCAGTAGCTTCCTCCCTAGGGTAAGAGTGACCAAGTCCTTTTGGGAATAAAATATGCAATGCATTATAATCTAGCATGGAAAGAGGCCAACAGTTCCAAACTATAAAAATGGTAGCAGGGAAACCCCCCTATAGATTTTTATTATTGACAAGAGTGCTAGTCAAAACACTAGAAATAATAATTAAAACCAAATGGGAAGAACACCAGAAGAGAAATGATATAATAACAGACAGAAGTATTGTTTTTGAACAGCTAAGAAACATTGTTCCTTAACTGGCTTAAAGTTCAGAAGGAGCAGGGGCCATTGCTCCCTGCAACCTCTCTGAGGGGCCAGGTTCTGGCTCGTGGTTCCTGGTAGGCTGAACTCCATAGACTTATACCCCGGTCTGATATATCACACATTAGTCCAATAGCTCCAGGGAGCCGTCGGGGCTCCCCACAGAAAACAAGAGCAACAAGGAGAGGCTAGAGGGGTTAATACACGATCTATAGGCTGCAGATATAGTCGATAGAAGAAAAAGAGGTGATATGATCACCACTTACAAAATAGTAACAGGAATTGATAAACTTGACAAAGAAGAATTCTTGAAAACTACAACTTCAAAAACAAGGTCATAGATTGAAACTAAGGAAACAAATCTGCCAAAAAAGCATTAGAAAATTAACTTTAGTAAACAGTGGTATACGTTTGTAACAAGTAAGGTGAGAAGGTTGTGGCCAAAACCCCTCAGTAGTTTCAAAGCGTCATACGACAAAGAGTACGGGGAAGACAAGACACCACAAGTGTAGCTCTCATCCAGTAACTACACCGAGATGCTTACTACAAATATTTTTCCTCAGAAGTATAATACGAAGTATAATAACATTACCTCAGAAGTATGAGGTAGTGTTTGATTGAGCAATTGATCAAAGGTAATGTAGCAAGGAAAAGGTTATAACTGTGTAGAGCATACTTACCCCTTATATTATTAACTTGCCAGAAGAATCACTCTGGATCATTTAGAGTAGAAGCATTTTATGGTATAGTACTGTATGTGATACTGAGTACAGATATCATACTTAAAATATTAACTTAGACATACGTACTGTACTTACATACATGTATATTACATATCGTACATTATGTTACATTCCATACATTATATTTCATGCATACATTATATATATATATAGTAATACATCCATATATAATTTCCACATACAAAATTCCCAGAGAAATATGGAGTATAGTCATACGCATCAAGTCCATACCTCATTAACAGAAAATGAAGCTGGTGAAGGTTAAGAGACATACTGTACATTCAATCAGACCTGTACCAGAGACGAGAGGAATGTGTCACAAGCAAAGACTATAGGAATAAGACCCCTACATCACTAGAAGGGAGATAAACCAGGGAACAAATTACATCACCCCATACAAAAATTCCAGGACATAAACAGGCCAAACTATCTGGAATGAGGCTACATGAACAAGAGAAAAGGACAGGTTCAAGAAACTACGCATTCTTTTGAACATTAACGTTTTATGATAGACGTTTACGACCAGCGTTGTCAATGAGGAAAATGGTTTTTATAGAGACAAAATGTATGTATTATGTGACCGTTGTGGCTTACCGGGTTTTTGCAGCACCACCGTGGCATGATTAGCTGAGATTATGTGAACTACTGGCCATGGCCTTGCACTTGTAATGATAAAAACATTGTGTATAATAATTGGTAACATAAATTGTTGCCATAATTATAACAATTATAAATTATTGGAATGTTGGTGCAGTAAAGTGTTGGAACAGTAGAAATGTAATTTTATAAATTGCTGTGTAATAACTGCAACATAATTGTTGCCATATTTAAACAATTATAAATTGTTGTGTGTAATAATTGGCAAGTTAACTTAAAGGAAGGAATGGGTACAGTAGAAAATTTTTCAATATGCTGCCTGAGGAGGCAGGGGAGAGGCATGGGTCTATGACAGTCAGAGGGGAAGCATGTAGCTTAACCATCTCATTAACTGTCAGTAAGTTTGTTTCATTAAGATTGTTGCCACCATGTTTATACATCTTCATTATTATACTTTACAATGCTACGCGTAGACCCATCAATGTTCACTAGTGCGCTCTACGAGAGGTTCTAGTAAGAGTGTATGTACTGGTTTTCTGGCAAGTCCATAACAGTTTTCACTAGTGCTTTATTGCTACCTTACCTTGAGGTTACTTGAGGTGCTTCCGGGGCTTAGCGTCCCCGCGGCCCGGTCGTCGACCAGGCCTCCTGGTTGCTGGACTGATCAACCAGCTGTTGGACACGGCTGCTCGCAGCCTGACGTATGAGTCACAGCCTGTTGATCAGGTATCCTTTGGAGGTGCTTACTTACTGCTAGGTTACTATTTTCTTATGCAAGTCTACCATCCTATCCAAAGGAAGTAGTGGATAGTAAAGTAACTGTCAAAAGGCAAGAACTTTGTTATAAGTGGGAGTGGGGTTTGTTATCAATAAATGTTGATTGTTTAAGCATTGACCATTAACCATGGGGCTGGTGAGGTACCATATCTCTTAAGACTTTAAAACTGGAATTTTTCCTGGGGGCCAGATCTGTGCACCTGTCAAGCTGGGCTCCTACTCCAAATGTTATTACCTTTGGGGAAGCCTGTTCCACTATGTTTAGGTGAATTGATGTGTTGCTAATTAATGTTAATCATCTAATACACCCATTATTCAACCATTATGGTGTACCCCACTTACTAAGCATAACAACAGCCTCACTGAGATTTTATGGGAAAGAGATGGTGTGGAGACTGCATTAATCTTGACTTAAAAAATGGCCTTAGATCAAGTCCAACTTAAGAAACTGTTTTCTAAGATATACACACGAAATGTGATATAAGATTCTTGCATGGCTGAAAAATGTCAATTATGCATAAAAGATTTGTAAAAAAAAAGACTTAGAGAGAAAACATTTAAAACAATGGAAAAAGCAATGAATCATACTGGAGGAATGTCAATAGTGAGCCCACAAGCCAGAGAATACACACACAGAACATTTTGTGTATTTGTTTGATATTAAACACTGGAAGAAAACCAGCGTTGAATGTAATGAAACGCCATTTTCTGGGTGAGCCCCGGAGGCTCCCTGGAGCTTATCGGGCTAATGTATGTTATGTTAGACCGGGACACTAGCTATGGAGTTCAGACCTACCAGGGACCAGCGCCAGAACCTGGCCCCTTCAGAGAGGTTTCAGGAGCAATGGCCCTGGAAAACCCCATATAGTTGGGGGTTTTCCTTATCTGCCATCGACCGGGGTTAGGCACCCAGAAAGGTAGGCGTAACAAAACAACCCCACATGGTAGAAAACTACAACAAACCGAACAGAAAGGTAGAAAACTCCCTACAATCACAAGGAAAACAATCAAACAATCACTTTACTGCCGCGCCGGTTGTCCGCGCAGCCCTCCCCTCCCCGGGAGGGGAGGGGGGGCCCCGGACCTCACCGCGCCGGCTGCCTTCAGTTCGGAAACTAGGCTTCAACCAACGCGAAAAATCCGCCGACACGGAGGGAGGGTAGCCAGGGAGCCTCCGGGGCTCACCCAGAAAATGGCGTTTCATTACATTCAACGCTGGTTTTCTGTGGGAGCCCCTACGGCTCCCTGGAGCTAATTACCCAAAGAGAAGGAAAAAGAGGACTTACCCGGAGGCGGCGGCCACAACTCCTCAACGCGAAGTCGAGACAACTGGCTGCAACCTGCGACCCAAAGCAACACAAGAACGCCGAGGAGCAGGGACGTTCACCAAATAACGGGCGGCCAGGACCCTGTTCGATTTCCAAAACCACGCGCCCGAATATTTGCCCAAGACATATTAAACCACACAGCAGCCAAAGCCGCATACTTCCTAACGTCATGGGCGCGAGGATAGACCGCAGGCTGGCTAGATTTAATAACCCTGCGGACACCTGGGAGACCCGAGCCCTGGAACAGGGAACGAGGGAAACTGGATCAACCCAAAGCGCATCCCCAGCCACACCGGCCGAGGCGCGCAAGTAACGGCGAAGCGCCGCAACAGGACACAACACATGATGCACCCCCGGCCGAACCAACCAAGCATCAATGACCCATGGACCCCTCCGGAAAGCAGCCGTCTCGTTCTTCGCCAAAAAGAAGGAGAAGGCTGTAAACGGACAAACCTACCCCCAGGACCGAAAGAGCAGAAACCCCTGCGCCGGAGGAGAGCATGAAGCTCCCCTACCCGGCCCCCAGAGGCCAAAGCCAACAAAACAAAGCCTTGGAAAAACAATCAGAACCGAAGGGGCCACCACAAAACGAGAGGAAGAAAGATAGGAGAGCACCCGGTCCAAGGACCAGGACGGCTCAGGAGGCGCATGAGCAGGCCGGAGGTGAAACATAGCACGAGAAAGCTTGCGAAAAGGGGCGGAAGTGACATCCACCCCAAAAGCAAGCGCGAGCGGCTCCGCCAGCGCCGCACGATACGAGGCGACAGTATTAGGCATCAAATGACGGTCCTGAAAAGCCAAGAAAGAAAGGACAAAACAACCGATCCGAAAGAAAAGACAACCTACGAAGAGCCAGAAAGTGGCGAAAAGAACGCCAGGAAACCTCATACTGCCGCCTAGACGAAGCTCTCAGGTGGGACACCATCAATGAAGCCACCTGATCACCATAGAAATGGTGATACACCCGCGTCAAAAAGACCAGACGCGAAGAGCAGAGGAGAAGAGCGAACCAGCCCTGTACCGGACCGGACCGACCTTCTGAAAGAGGCGGAGCCGCGGGAAACGTCCCGGGTTCGGGCACCGAGCGAGGAGCACAGGAAACCAAGGCTGGGCTGGCCACCAAGGGGCCACAAGGACTACCCTCCCTGAGAAAGTCTCCAATTGACCAGAACTCGAAGCAACAGCTGGACCGGAGGAAAGAGGTACAGGTAACCCCACCTCGACCAGTCCTGCTGGAAGGCATCCACCGCGAACGCCTCGCAGTCGGGGAAGGGAGTCACATAAATCGGGAGACGCCGAGACCACGCCGACGCGAAGAGGTCCACATCTGGGAGACCGTACGTCTGGCAGATCCAACGAAACGAGGCGTCGTCGACCGTCCACTCCGTGGAAAGGGGAATGAAGCGAGACAGACCGTCCGCCAGAACGTTGGACACTCCCCGGACGTGAACCGCACGGAGAGCCAAACCCCGAGAATCCAGGAGACGAGCCACTCGAAGGGACCAACCCCACAGAGGCAAGGACCGAAGAGAACCCCGCGGTTCAGGCAATGAACCACCGGAGAGCAGTCCGAATGGAGGCGAATGGTCGAACCTTGAGCGACCCGAATCCTCCGAAGGGCGAGCCAGACAGCCGCGAACTCCCGAACCGTGCTGTGAGCCCGACGGAATGACGGACCCCACCGACCCTGGCCTGCCTGGTGAGCACTGGTCACAAACCCCAGCCGAGGGACGACGCGTCCGTGAACACATCGAGCGAGGGCTCGGGGAGGCGCCAAGGCACCGAACCCCGAAAACCCGAAGAGGAAGCCGGTGACGCAGCAACCGGCGTAAGAACCACGGAGGACGAACCCAACGATCGCGAGAGAGGCGGAAAGGACGTTCCCGAAGGAACCAAAACAGACGCCGAAGCCAAACCCGACCCGGCGGGTAGACTAGCATGGCGAAGTTGAGACTCCCGCACAACTGCTCGAGCAACCGCCGAGTGACCCGGTACCCCTTCAGAACAGCAGACGGCGGTCCTGCAGCCGCTGCAGCGCCCCAGGAGGGAGAGACAAGGAAGCAGTCCGAGAATCCCAAAGAGACCCAGCCAGGTCCGAACCCGGGAAGGAACCAGATGGGACTTCCTCCAGTTCACCAGGAACCCGAACCGGGCGAGCTGGGAAAGACCACATCCCTGGCGAGCAGACACGCGGACCGACTGGGAGCCCACACCAGCCAGTCGTCGAGGTAGGCCAAACCCGAATCCCTAGAAGACGCAGACGGGTCACCACAACCCGGGTCAGACGCGTGAAAACGCGAGGTGCCAGATTCAAGCCAAAAGGGAGGCACCGAAAACGGTAAGCCTGATGCCCCACCACGAAACCTAACCAGTCCCTGAACCCCGGATGAATAGGAACGTGCCAATACGCGTCCTTGAGGTCCAGGGACACCATCCAAGCACCCGGCTCCAACAGAAGCCGGACCTGAGACAGAGTAGTCATCCGAAAGGAGGGGCAAGGAATCCAGAGGTTCAGACGGGACAAGTCCAGAATGAACCTCAGATCCGCACAGTCCCTTTTCGCACTGGAACAGACGGGAAACCCATCTGAGGGACGTAGTCGTTTCGATCACGCCCAAGCGCACCCCTCCAAGATGACGTGACGAAGCGCAGGGGAAGAAACCTGCCCTGTTAACCCCGAGCCCCCCAAAGGAGGACGAGTCGCCCAACGCCACCGCAGGCCGGATGACACGACCGAAAGGCCCACAAATCGTGGGACCAAGCGTGGGCAAACAGAGCGAGCCTCCGCCCCATCGCCCCGTCAACGGGGCAACCCGCGAAAGGGCCGACCCNAAAGCCATCGCTTTCTCCTTGCAGCCCTCTCATTTTATCCTCAAACTCAAGCTTCTCCTGCTGGAGGATCTCATGTAGAGTTGCGGGCTCAGTCGCAGCACCGAGGGCAGGGGCGTTGGATCACCAATTTCATCAGCAGGAATGGATTCTATAAGGTCGCTGTCTGTTGAAGAACATTGTATAAATATGTACAAACAGTTCATAAATATTCTGTTATTCTTGAGATATCATCTTCTTTATAATGAACCGAGTCTCATATGCGGTGATTAACAAAATTTATATGTACATAAGGAAAAGATATCAATGACTGAAATTCATCTCCTCCATTCAACACATCAACAAAGTTTATAGTCAGCCCTTTCCATAGCAATTTAAATTATAGTTTACCATTTTTGCAGATTGAAGAAGTTTAGAATAACAATATGTAGTATAAGGATATAGTTACATTGCTTAGGATACCAGAGAATCATTTAAGAATGCACATTCATTCTTACAACCACAGTGAATAACAGTAATAACATAGAACCAATTACAGTGTTTAAATAACAAAGACATTACAAAGTACAACACCACATATTTCATTCTTAATTAAAGGATAACAAGAAAAAGTAGTGAGTGAGTTAAACATGTTAGGGTTAGAATACTATTAATTACACACAGCCAAATGAAAATAATTACTGTACTGCAATTGAGCAGCACGTTAATTTATCATAACATGCAGTTGAATGACAAATTTTCATTACAGTGCAGTACATGCATTCTATTCCAATATTTGTACAATATTATATTGTTAATAGTAAGGAGAAATGTTAGTTTAAAATATATAATACTATTTTAAAGGTCTATATTTACAACACTTCACATTTAGTAAATAAATATTCATTTGTTTCCCTAAAGCACTATCTATCCTTACCATTGTCTGTGCTGCTCATAAACAGAAGCCAAAAAACAAGCGTTGAATGTAATGAAACGGCATTTTCTGGGCGAGACCCGGAGGCTCCCCGGAGCTTACTAGGCTGATATGCTAATGTCAGACTTTGGCATCAGTCATGTGTATGGAGTTCTATGGGCCTACCGGAGACTACGAGACAGAACCTGGCCCCCTCAGAAGAGGCAAGGGGAGCAATGCCTATAGAAACCCACGTGTAGTTGGGAGCATTCCATGTCTGCCATCGACCGGGTTAAGCACCCAGAGAGGTAAGCATCCCAAGACAAACCCTTATTCTGGTGAAAATATTGCTACCAAATCCAAACAAGTGGATAGAAGTCCCCTAAAAGAGACAAGCAAACGATCATGATGTCACACGTCGCCGCGCCACTGTCTGCGTAGCTCCCCCTCCCCAGGAGGGGGAAGGGGAGCCCCAGACCTCTCATGCCGGCTATGCACCCTTTAATGCTTAGGCTGGATGTCAAAATACGTGAAAAACCACCGACCGGAGGGAGGAAGGGAGGGAGAGATGCCGGGGAGCCTCTGGGTCTCACCCAGAAAATGGCATTTCATTACATTCAATGCTGGTTCAGCTCCCCGGAGTTAACTACCCACAGAGGAAAAACGTAGGGACTTACTCGGGAGGCGGTCGCTGCTCACTCCTCAACTCGAAGTCGAGACAACTGGCTGCAACCGCCAACCCAAAGCGACACAGGCCCGACTAGGCCCAGGGACGTTCACAAGGTAACAAGCAGCCAGGACCCTGTTCGACCGCCAAAAGCCCTGTGCCCGAATGTAGCCCATTCTACCTACGCTCAAGGTAGGCCAACACCCGAACACCTAAAAGACGCAGACGGGCCACGACAACCCGCGTAAGGCGCGTGAACACGCGAGGCGCCAGATTCAACCCGAACGGGAGACAACGAAAGCGGTAACCATAAAGCCCCCAAGTCAGCCCCTCCCCAGCCCCAGGAGCCCCCTCCTCGGGACCCGGGGCCGAGTCATCCCCCAGAGCACCGGCCCCTAAAGAATAGGCTGGCGCAGCCAAGTAAGTCGAACAAAAGGGGGCCCAATGGTCCCCCTTTTGACCGGAAGGGGCATCCCCCAAGACCGCCCAAGACTCAAGACCATCTAATCCCCGCCCCGACTCCGAAACTCTCAGATTCTTTGGAGCCGGAAGCAGGGAAAAGGGCGGGGGAGGGGCCAGAACAAACCACCGAAGGGGAAGGACGAGGGAGCGTGGACTGAACCAGGGTCGAAGTGACCCCCACCCCCAAGTCCAGGTCCCTATAGGTAAAACGGGGCAGCCTCGGGGCATCCGGGTGAGCAACCAACCTAGCGCGTTGCAACAGCCGAAAGCGTACATGCAACGCCTGCGCTGTCTGTACCCGTAGAAGATCATCATTAGACTGGGTAAATTGAGTCACCAGCAAGCTACAGAACTCGCAGAACTCAGGGTCGAAAGTGTCACCGACCCAAGAGGCAGCGTGACAAGATTCAAAAACCGTGAGGGGTCACCCTGAGTCAAAGCGGACCGAGCAACCCTCAAACTCGCATGGAGCGAGGGGGGGAATCTGGGGACACATCCATCGGACACACGTGCCCCCTTGGGGATTCCCAGGGTCCTGAGCGTTTACCAACAGGGATTCATGCCCAGGTAATCCCAGGCAGGGTACTACTAACCAGCACCCACAACTACCAAACAACTATCTAAAAGCTGAACCCCAGGGACGTGTACACTCACGGGGACCTAGCAGGGGGCTCCACCAGAAAAGAACAGTGCATAGGTGAGGCACAATTAGGGAAGCAAGGCAGACCCTCCCCCCACAAGGCAAAAAGGAAAAAAAAAATCCCACAAGAGGACAACATACCCCAAGGAACAGAGCCGGCTGCTGTGAGTAGTGAAAACAAGCTGCACAGCACCTGTGCCCCACCACTGCAAACTGCTTCTTACCTTAAGGTAAACAAGGAAAACAAAACCCCCAAGCACCCAAAGAGCGGCCGAAAAACCAAACAGTAATACGGCCTAGCAGAGGCAGGCCTCGAGGAGCTTGTGGAAGGTGACCCCCAAGTTCCAAGGGCAGTGCTTACAGGGCACCTAGGGACGATAACCCTAGGCACATGCAGCCCGAGTACCGTAGAATAACTCCTGACTCTCGCAACCCTAGAAGACAGCCACCACACTCTAAGCAGTGCTAAAAATGCTGGAGGCACACGACTTCTGCATCTAGCATCAGCCTGAGAACTAAAGGGTGGATAGCCGGCGTGAGAGGTCTGGGGCTCCCCCTTCCCCCTCCTGGAGAGGGGGGAGGTGTGCAGACAGCGGCGTGGCGATGTGTAACGTCATGCTCGTTTGCTTGTCTCTTTTAGGGGCGTTCTATCCACTTGTTCGGCTTTTGGTAGCAATATTTTCACCCAAAATGGAGTTTGTTTTGGGATGCTTACCTTTCTGGATGCCTGACCCGGTCAATGGCAGACATAGTATGCTTCGAACCACATGGGGGTTTCTATAGGCCATTGTTCTCCTTGCCTCTCTGAGGGGGCCAGGTTCTGGCTCGTGGTCCCCGGTAGGCCCATAGAACGCCATACACATGACTGATGCCAAAGTCTGACATTAGCATATCAGCCTAGTAAGCTCCAGGGAGCCGAAGGGGCTCCCCCCCAGAAAACATTAAGTTCTCATTAACTTTTAAATGAGCAAGAACAGGAGATGAAAAGGATTTTGATAACAAAAAGGCTGAATTACCTTAACTCTATGCTAGTATCCTTAGGGAATCAAACCTCATTAATACTCCTGGGGTGTTTTATCACACCAATTAACAAATTACCAAACAATAACTTTACTGTCATTTATGTAATTTAACATTCTGGTATTCAGTTATTTTATGATTTTCTGAATCAGCAGTTTGACCATGGGTGAATGGTTTGTTTGGGGTGTTTCAAAACACCAGGGCACTAACTTAAAACACTGCATCTCAAGATGTAGTCTTTCCCAAATGCTAGTTAGACTATTTATTTATTTATTTATTTATTTATTTATTTATTTATTTATTTATTAACATACAATGGGTTATGAAAATTACATACTATTTCAGAGGGACCATCAAACCCTAACTTCAAATGAATGTTTCCTTCTATAAAAATTCCCAGATGCAGAAAAAGCATGTATTCATAAGATGTAACACAGACCATGGCCAAGATTTATCAAGAGTTAAATTTAGATGTCTATGTACAAGACCTGTACATCATACTTCAGTCATGAGGGGCTGCGTCTATATTCATTAAACACTTTATGACTTTGAAACTGCGAGGTCGTTCTCGACACAAAGTTGTTGTCGTTATAGATGACCTTGTAGCTCTTTGGAGCTTGTAAACTGTTTAGTAAATAAGCAGTAAGATGTACAGGTCTCTAAGTGGACATTTAAGTGCTAGATGAATACAGGTTGTGGGTGTAAAGATCAAACTGGCAGTCCAACTCTAAGTTCAAGGCACACCTAAGACATGTACAACACTGGCAAATCACTTCTTCCGCCCAACACTAAAAAAGCACACGTGTTGGGATTGAGAGAGACCATCGGGCGCTACATTTCATACATCTTCATCCACACATGACAATTAACAAGAATTAATGAGTTTTGAGGCTGCCTAATACTTTTGCGCCATGATGATGCATATATGTGGCATAAAACCAAAATACGCGGAGTCGATAATGATGCAAATGCAAATTATGTATCATTATAAATGATGCATCATCATATCATTATCACTATTGGTCACCGGACCGGCGCGTGGTCAACTTAGGGGTCATGGGTCATACACCCGACGTGCGGGCGAGTGTGCAGGTAAGCGCACGGTGACACCTAAATGTGTATACTCAGTTTCAGCTTTCTCACCTTAATTCTCGTGCTACGTCGCTCGTTTTCGTATCATTGTGTTCGCAATTAAATTCCCTACAGGTGTGTATAAATATAATGTCCAAAAGCCTGGCGTGACTCCCAACAGCAAAGCCTAAAGTCGGCAAAAGTTACCTGTGAGTGCACAAAATCAGTAAAATGTGCATACTCGTTCCATTTTTCTCACCTTAATTCTCGTGCTATGTTGCTCATTTTGTTATCAAATTGTTCATGAAGTAAAGGCGCGCATTTTAAAACTAGTTCCAACATAATAGCACAATAAATAGATTTTTAACAAATATTTTAAAATTTTGACCAAAAACCTATTTATAATCATATAAGTGTTCGGACATCAAATTTCATGTTACATCTTTCATTTTGGTATGAAATTGTGCGAATTCTAAAGGCGCTTATTTTGATACTATTCCTAGGTCGATTGGATAAAAAATGAATTTTATACAAATATTTTTTGTAGTGGAAGCAAGTCCGGTCCAAAGTTGGGATTCAAGAGAAAAATAATGGACGCGAGTCCGGTCCAGAGTTACAGATAGTATTATCATGCATCATCATCATCATTATGCAAATTTTAAAATTTATAAAACTTTAATTTATTGTCCGAATAATATGGGATTTGTTTTAAAATGCGCCCTAACGTCTTCCAATTCTCTGTAAACCCTATGTCGCGCGGCGTCCCCTCGAGTCGAAAAGTTTCCCCTTTGCAGTTGTTTTATCTCAGCTATTTGTTGTTACACGCTTTATTGACTTTCACTAAATTGACTTTTCACTTTGAAGTCACTGCCAATTGACTTCAAGATGGATGGGGATCAAGAACAGAGCCAATCCAAGATGAAAGTAGTGAAAGAAGCACAAGTACAGATGTAAGTACTGTACTGTACTTACTAGTATATGTTTATTAATTTTTTATACATATGATATTGTGGTACAAACACTTATGAAAAAAGCAACACAAAAACGAATGATATGGTGTCATAAACAATGTCGGGAATGAATAACAACTGTAAACAATAAAGAAAAACGGGTTTTATACACATGACGATGTATTTTATCTTATGGTAAGGGCGCCTGACAGCTGGGTGGACAGTGCTTTGGATTCGTAGTCCTGAGGTTCCGGGTTCAAACCCCGGTGAAGGCAGAGACAAATGGGCAAAATGATTCCTTCACCCTGATGCCACTGTTACCTAGCAGTAAATAGGTACCTGGGTAAATAGGTACACAGTAAATAGGTACACAGCTGCTACGGGCTGATTCCTGGGGGTGGAGGCCTGGTCGAGGACCAGGCTGCGGGGACACTAAGCCCCGAAATCATCTCAAGATAACCTCAAGAAGATGGTATTGGTAACGTTCTTCTTACATTTGTTCTTATATGCAAATGTTTCTTTAGAGCATTCTATTGCAAACAATTTGATACCAAATTGAATGACATAGCACAAAAATTGAGGCGAGAAAGCTGAAAAAACCAGTGCTGAATGTAATGAAACCCCATTTTCTGGGTGATTCCCAGAGGTTCCCAGGAGCTATCCAGGCTAAATGGTTATGTATAGCTTTCTGGCATCAGTCAATGTGCACAGAGTTCTTGCCTACCAGGGACCATGAGCCAGAACCTGGCCCCCCTCAAGAAAGGCACAAGGAGCAATGGCCTTTAGAAACCCTTCCCATGGTTGGGAGCATTCTATGCCTGCCATCGACCGGATCTGGCACCCAGAAAGGTAAGCGCCCCAAAACAAACCCCTATTCTGGTGAAACTATTGCTACCGAAAGCCAAACGAGTGAACAGAACTCCCCAAAGGAAAATTAGCAAACGAACACGACGTCATCATGTTGCCGCACCACTGTCTGCGTAACCCCCCATGCCGGTGATCCACCCTTCAGTTCTTAGACTGGATGTCAAAATACGCGAAAACGCCACCGACCGGAGGGAGGGAGGGATGCTGGGGGACCTCCGGGACTCACCCAGAAAATGGCGTTTCATTACATTCAACACTGGTTTTCTGGGGGAAGCCTTGTCGGCTCCCCAAAGCCAACTACCCAAAGACAAGGAAAAACAGGGACTTATCCGGGCGGCGGTCAGTGCTTACTACTCAACGCTAAGCCGAGACAACTGGCTGCAATTGCCGACCCAATGCAAAAAATGCAGGCCTTACGATGACCAGGAACATTGACACGGTAGTGAGCAGCCAGGACCCTGTTCAACCTCCAAAAACCCCATGCCCGAATGTCAACCCAAGACGTGTTGCCAAACACGGCAGCCAAAGCAGCAAACGTACACACATCGTGGGCACGAGGATAGTCTACAGGCTGGCTAGCCTTAATAATCCTGTCGAGATTCGAATCCTCCGGAGCGACATCCACACAGCCGCGAAATCCCGCACCGTGCTGTGAGCCCGACGGAGGGACGGAACCCACTGACCCTGGCCAGCCTGGTGAGCACTGGTCACAAAGCCCCAGCCAAGAGACGATGTGTCTGTTTGACACATCGAGTGAGGGGCTCGGGTTGATGCCAAGGCACTGAACCCCGAAAATCCAGAAGAGGAAGCCGGCGACGCAGCAACTGATATAAGGCCCCCGGAGGCCAAACCCAGCAGTCGCGAGAGAGGCAGAAGGGACGTCCACGAAGGAACCAGAATAGACGACGCAAAGCCACACCCGACCCGGCAGGTATACCATCATGGCAAAGTTCAGGCTCCCACACAAACCATCGAGCAACCGCCGCGTTACCCGGGAGTCCCTCAGAAACAGACAAAGGCGGGGACACAGACAAAGCAGAGGTACCAGAGAAAAGGACAAGGAAGCAGTCCGAGCGTCCCACACAAGACCCAACCAAGACCGAACCTGTGAGGGAACCAAATGGGAAAACCGCCAGTTCACCAAGAACCTGAGCCTGTCGAGCTGGGAAAGAACCAAATCCCTGGCAAGCAGACACACAGACAGGCTGGGAGCCCTAACCAGCCAGTCGTTGAGGTAGGCCAGAACCCTAACACCTAACAGACACAGGCAAGCCACCACAACCCGAGTAAGGCAAGTGAAAGCACAAGGCGCCAGAATCAAGCCGAATGGAATGAAACAAAAGCAGTAACCTCAACGTCCCACCACAAAACTGAGCCAGTCCCTGAACCGCTGATGAATCGGGACATGCCAATAGGAGTCCTGGATGTCCAGGGACACCATCCAAGCACCCAGTTCCAACAGAAGACAGACCTGGGATAGTAGTCATCTGAAAGGAGGGGGCAATAAACCCAAGGGTTCAGACGAAACAAGTCCAGAGTGAACCGAAGGTCCGCGCAGTCCCGTTTCAGGACCAGAAACAGGCAGGAGATCCACCTGAGGGATGAGGACATTTCGACCACGCCCAAGCGAACCTACTCCGAGACGACTTGACAGACTGCAGGAGAAGAGGCCTGCCCTGCCAGCCCCGAATCCCCCGAAGGAGGAGGAGCCACCGAACGCCACCACAGGCTGCATGAAACAACCCAAAAGGCCCATGAATCGTGGGACCAGGTGCGAGCAAACAGAGCGAGCCTGCCCACACAGTCTCGCCAATGGGACAAATCGCAAAAGGACCTTTTTTTTGGGGGGGGGGGGGGAGTAAAGAGGAAGGAGAGGCATAGGTGAAGGGAAGTATAGAAGCAGGAAATACAGTGAGAGGTATGACGCAAAAGGATCGATGCACCAGATGAGCACCCAAACGGCGGAAAGGGCGATCTCTGCAGCGAACAGAAACAGACGGCAATGAAGGCTGTGCCGGCGCCGAACCTGACACCACTGGCCTACCTTGAGTATACCTTGAGGTGCTTCCGGGGCTTATCGTCCCCGCGGCCCGGTCATCGACCAGGCCTTCTGGTTGCTGGACTGATCAACCAGGCTGTTGGACGCCTGGTTGATCAGTCCATGCCATGCCCTAAGCCCTGTCACGACCCTGCTGGAATGCCCTCCCCCTCACGAACCCCACGGAGGACCAACAATGCCGACATAGGACAGCAACTCGCAGAAGCCACCTGCAAATACTGCATCACCGCAGACTCTACAAACAGCAACGAACAAAAGGGTGAAGACAATCTAAGAGCCAGGGCCCAAGCGGATTCCAAGGAAGAAGTGAGCACTGCCTGCGAAACGCGAGCCGAGAAGCAAAAAAACGCGAAACCGCATTCTGCAGGAGCAGCGCGTACAGCTTCAACAGCACAGACAACACATGCGCCGCCGATGGCACTGCTTCCAAAGAGAAGAAAAGGCAGTCCGCTAACCAGGACAACTCCGGAAACTCATAATGAACCCAGGAAGGACACGAAGATCCATACACAAAGGAACGAGGATCTCTCACGAAAGCAATATCCGGGTCGCGCAGGAGGTAAGCCGCAAGGGCTTCCTGCACCCAATGTGACTGGACTCGGGAAGCCAGAAACCTCTGGAACGATGGAACCGAAGAACCGTCTTTGCCACGGAACCAAACCCGAGGAGGGGTAAACGCCAAATCCAACTCGTGCAAGGAGGGAGCAAAAGAGAACCCCCACACCCTGAAATGCCAAGGCCCGCTCTGAGGGTACAAAAACCCAAGAAGGGTCCAACGGGGCCCAAGGCCCCCAAGTTAACCCCTCCCCAACCCCAGGAACCTCACCCCGAGGATCTGAGGCCGAGCCATCCTCCACACTCCCCACCTCTAAAGAAAAGGCAGGAGCAGACGAATAACAGGAACGAAGGGGCACACCCAGAAGCTCCAGTAGGAGGACCAGGCTCGAATGCCTCACCTGCCACTCTGGAAAGCGACTCCCCTGAGACTGCCCAATTCTCAACACCAACTACCACCCTGCCCAGACTCCGAAACCCTTGGACGCTTCGGGGCCGGAAGCAAAGGGGGAGGAACCGGATGGACAATGGACTACAGAAGGGAGAATGGGACCATAGCCGAAGCGACTCCTACCCCAAAGTCCGAGTCCTTACAACCAAAATAGGGCATCCGGGGAAGCAACTAACCTAATACATTGCAGCAACCTAGACCTAGCATGCAACACAGCTGCTGCCTGCACTCTCATATCATGATCAGTAGCTTGGGTGAACTGGAACTCGTACAGGCAACAAATATCGCACGACTCCGGGTCAAAAGAATCGCCGACCCAACAGGCAGCATGGCGAAGGCACAACCGATGATTGTCCCCCAGAGACAAGGGGACAGAGTAACCTTCCGACTCGCACGAAGCGAGAGGGGACTCAAGGGTCACATCCATCGGACCACGGAGCCCTTGTGGGGCTTCCCAGGGCCCTTAGCCTTATTAACATGCTAAGGGAAGCCCAGGCAGGGTACTGCAAACCGGCGCCCAAGACTACCAAACAAACTGCTAATAGCTGAACCCCTGGGACGTGTCCACTCATGAGAGCCTAGCAAGGGTTACCACCAACCACACAAAAACTAAGAATAAATATAATGATACGCCCCAACACATAAAGAGCAACCACCAAGGCGGACTCCCCCTCACCAGGAAGAAAAACAAAAGCAAAACCCATGCAAGAGGACAATGTCCCTAGGTGGAACAGACCTGGCCACTGTAAAATGTGAAAACTAGCTGTGCAGTACCCTGTGCCCCTACCAGTGATGAAAACTAGCCCCTACCCAGAGGCAAAACATGGGCAACAAAGACCCCAGTCGACTCCAAGGGCGGCCAAGTACCGAGCAATAAAAGACAGCTGGGGTAGATACCGAGGTGACTTGTGGAAGGTTGCCCCAAGTCCTAAGGGTAGTACTTACAATGGCACCTAGGGAAGGTCACCCTAGGCGCATGCAGCCTGAGTACCAAAGAATATTATTTTTGGCTCCACAACACAAACCACACCACACACCAGTTGTTACACCACTTGGCAAATGGAATTTAATGTTAATAAATGCCATGTTATGGAATGTGGAATAGAACACAGACCCCACACAACCTATACATTATGTGAGAAATCTTTAAGAATTCTGATAAAGAAAGAGATCTAGGGGTGGTTCTAGATAGAAAACTGTCACCTGAGGACCACATTAAGAACATTGTGCGAGGAGCCTATGCTACGCTTTCTAACTTCAGAATTGCTTTTAAATACATGGATGGCGATATACTAAAGAAATTGTTCATGACTTTTGTTAGGCCAAAGCTAGAATATGCAGCTGTTGTGTGGTGCCCATATCTTAAGAAGCACATCAACAAACTGGAAAAGGTGCAAAGACATGCTACCAAGTGGCTCCCAGAACTGAAGGGCAAGAGCTACGAGGAGAGGTTAGAGGCATTAAATATGCCAAAACAAGAAGACAGAAGAAAAAGAGGTGATATGATCACTACATACAAAATAGTAACAGGAATTGATAAAATCGACAGGAAAGATTTCCTGAGACCTGGAACTTCAAGAACAAGAGGTCATAGATTTAAACTAGCTAAACACAGGTGCCGAAGAAATATAAGAAAATTCACTTTCGCAAATAGAGTGGTAGACGGTTGGAACAAGTTAGGTGAGAAGGTGGTGGAGGCCAAGACCATCAGTAGTTTAAAAAAAAAAGACAGTCCCCGCTACAAGGCACAGAATACAAATCGATGGAGCCAGAGGCACAAGACCACGCCCGTAGCACATCAGCCTGAGAACTGAAGGGTGGCTCGCCGGTGTGGAGATCTGGGGCTCCCCCCTTCCCCCTACCGGGAAGGGGAGGGGGGTTGTGCAGATAGCGGCGCGGTGACATGATGACGATATGTTCATTTGCTCATTTTCGTTTGGGGAGCTCTGTCCACTCGTTCGGCTTTTGGTAACAATAGCTTCACCAGAATGGGGGGTTTGTTTTTGGGGCGCCTACCTTTCTGGGTGCCAGATCTGGTCGATGGCAGACATAGAATGCTCCCAACCACATGGGGGTTGCTCCTCGTGCCTCTCTTGAGGGGGGGGGCCAGGTTCTGGCTCATGGTCCCTGGTAGGCAAGAACTTCGTGCACACTGACTGATGCCAGAAAGTTATACATATCCCTTCAGCCTGGATAGCTCCAGGGAGCCAATGGGGCTCTCCCCAGAAAGAGTACTGTTTAAACATTGGAGTATAGTGGTGAGCTCTCGGGCAACGCTCGGCCTACCTTGTAGGACGCGGCAGGCTGCTCGCTGGGCCAGCCAAATTGTTAATATACTAATGATAATAATAGAGACATTGATTTAAATTAGTTGTATATGTACAATACAATAAAGCATTTTTGCAGTGTTAAATCCAAGCAGAAATCCCTCTACATTATGCTTGAAATTATTACATAATTATAAAATGGCTATTTACCCAAGCATATGCCCTTCACCAGCATGGACCCACTCCAGCAGAGGTGTGTCACACACCACATTTCAAACCTTCACACACACACACTTCCGAAACAAAACTTTCACTCATTTTAGAATTTTATCAATAACTGGTCTACAATAAATATTTGGTCAAAGTTGCTGATGAACTTTGCACTGTGAGTGTATTTTTTTCAAAAAGGTTTGCAACATGTTCAAACTTAGGTTAGATATATATAAATCTGTTTGGATGTACAGTATATAAATAGGAGCTACCTCATATTGATAGCCTTCCAAACTCATGAATGAATGTATCAATGAATGAGTGAATGTATGTGTATATATGAATGAATGAAGACGAGTCACAATAACGTGGCTGAAGATACGATGACCAAACCACACATCAGAAGATGAAGGAACAATAATGTTTCGGTCCATCCTGGACCATTATCAAGTTGTGTGAGTGGAGAGGGGATGTTGTTGTTTCAGATTTAGCTACTCAGGACGAAGTGTCCATGTAGCACGGGCTACAGTGAGCCCGTTGGAGAGGGGAAGGAAAGGGTCAATAAATAAGGAAAGAGTGAGGTCAGGAGCAGGTAAGAGAAGAAGGTAAGGTGAGAAGAAGGTGCAGACGATTAGTCACAATACTGTGGCTAAAGATACGATGACCAAACCACACACAAGATGATGAAGAAACGAGGATGTTTCGGTCCATCCTGGACATACGACTTGATAATGGTCCAGGACGGACCGAAACATTCTCATTCCTTCATCCTTTGATGTGTGGTTTGGTCATCAAGAGAAGATGATAATTTCTAAAAGATGGTAAGAATAAGGTGAAAGGTACGAATGGCATGAGAGTAATAATGGGATGAAAGAAGAATGGGATGAGGTAGAAATAAGAGAGTAAGAAAAAGAAAAGAAAAGAGGAAAGGCTTAAGTCAGGTCACGTTTGTTAAGAAAGGTTAGAGCATTTAAGTACTGTACTGTATGTACTGTGAAAGAGAAGAGACAACAGCAACAAAGGCAGGACTAAGGTACATGACTGGGGTGTGTACATGACACTCGGTGTGAAGCAAATTGTGAGCAGTGAAACGTGAGGTATACCAATGTCTCCAGATGTGTGGAGTGACTGACAGCCTTACTGCCAACACATCTGCTGGGCAAGTTACCTGAAATTACCTAAGGGCTACAATATCTCAAATGGCCTCAACAGGGACAGAAAGCTGGAGGCTTGTCAAAGGTTCCCCCAAATGCAGACGAGGATTCACAATAACGTGGCTGAAATATGTTGACCAAACCATACACTAGAAAGTGAAGGGACGACGACGTTTCGGTCTGTCCATTCGGTCCATCCTGGACCATTCTCAAGTCGATTGTGAGAATCACAATTGACTTGAGAATGGTCCAGGATGGACCGAAACATCATCATTCCCCACAATGTTCCTGAGAATTGTTTCCAATTGGATTTTAAACTGAAGTAATGTCTTGCATTTATGGTTTCGAAGCATAGGCAGTTCTATGTGTGTATAACCCTATGGGTGAAAAACCAGCTCCTGTTCACTGAAGCAATATTAACAATTCACTGAAGTGTATTAAAATTACCATACATGGAAAAAACTCAATATCTCTTTAAAAAAGCAATTTTCAAACTGTGGATATAATGAACTGACCAATGTCTACCATATTAATTTAGTATACTACTACAATATTACTACAGAACGTATTGTGTGAATAAATTCTATAAGAAGCCCTAATGAGCTTCAAAGAAGTTATCAGAGGTCTTATTCATCCATGAATTGCATTGTTTAAAGAAAAATCTCTCAACCAGTGAAGTTTGTATAAAATATGAAAGGACAGCACAATTATAGTACCTTCAATTTTCATAATTATACTTAACAAACAAATGTATAATTAAAATGATACAAGAAAAGCATAAATTACCATTTAACCATGACAACAATAAAGTTTTGAGATTAAATAATCAACAATAACAATGCACATTCATCCTCACATACAACTCTGCTGTTGGTATCCATACATATTATTAAGAAAGATAGTCAGATCAGCCAAGTTTGCCCCCCACCAAACAAGGTGCTAAATCACCCGGACGTACTCACCCCACCAAACGTCCCGCCACAACTCGCAGTACACTGTGGTGATCAAATTTCTCACGTGAATACCTCCTTAAATCATAATTAATAATTACAGTTTAACAAACTTATTACTCAATTTTTCTACAGAACAAGAATGGGAGAACACAAGAGGAGGAGACCAGACTCACCGCCCACTTGGAGGGTGCTGCAGTAGTTGCAAACCTCCTTGAGAGCCTCCACCTCTCTCTCGAGCCACACATACAGCTGGTACCTCAGCTGCCCACCGTCCACCTCACATCCAGTCGCCAGGGTTGCCAGCTCCTCCATCATCATCTTGAGGCATGACACAAACTTCAGCTGTTGAGCCATTATGTCCAAATGTTTTTTGCTTGCTTTTCGAGCTCCTATAGAGAAAACAATTTGAGATCAAACTTTTTTAACTGAAGTATGTAAACACAAAAGTTTAAAGTAAATATAACACATCTTCTTCATGGTGTGTTGTAGTACTTCACCTTATAGTACTGTAATTAGAAAACCAAGATGAGCGATTTTAACTATAAATAATGCTTTACCAATAAGGGGTTTATAAAATACATGAGAGCCACATGGCTAGTGCCTCCAAAGGGACAACTTAAGCAGGTCTTAGTTTATTGGATATCTACTTTTTTTATAACATTTCTCAGGAGTTTGAGCATTTTGTGATGCTTCATTGATTTGCAGATATTGGAATGCCATGAGCTCCCTGCCTCACAGAGGGGAGAGGGAGCAAAGGAAAGTTTGTAAGAGCAGTTGGCCCTGGTAGCAAGTGAGTGTGTCTATGTATACCTGACGTTATTGACATCTTACCACTAAAATTCAGAGCTGCCACAGCTACTGGGGAAAAGACCCAAGAAATACAAGCATCCTCAGATGCTGTGAGAAACTTGGTAAAGTAGTTTACCTTGGTCATCACTGGCTACAGAGCGATTATCCGGAGGTTTACTTTCCTCCTCCTCCTCCTCCTCTTCATCGCCCATGGAGAAGTCCAGGTCAAGTCCATCGTCTTCCTTCTTTTTATGAAATAAGCCTGACGATGACCAGTCGTACTCTGCTGAGGATGAACCAAAACCTGAATGACAGAAAATTGAAATGAGATAAAATAATGATAATAAGAACAAACTATGAAATATGAGTAACTTAAAAATACAGAAAAAAAACAGCGTTGAATGTAATGAAACATCATTTTCTGGGTGAGCCCCGGAGACTCCCTGGAGCTATAGGACTGATATGCGCTATATTAGTCTGGGGCTTCTATGTAGGTCTGCCTACCGGGAACCAGAGCTGGAACCTGGTCCCCTCAGAGGGAGGGAGCAATGGCCTAAGGAGATCCCCCTTGAATTTGGGTGGTACTCCTTGTCTGCCATCGATCGGGGTTAGGCACCCAGAGAGGTAGGCATCTCAAAACAAACCCCCACATGGTAGGAAATTGCAAAAAACCCATAACAGAACAGAGGAAACAGAACTCTCCAAATGACTCCCCAAATGAAAATAAAGAAACAAGCAAACAAGCAATCATTATTCACTGCCTCCGTGCCGCTTGACTGCGCAACTCTCCTCTCCCCCGGGAGGGAGAGGGAGGAGTCCTGGACCTACGTGCCAGCTACTCCCACCTCAGTTCGGAGACTGAGCACCAAAAACGAAACTGCAGACTGGAGGGAGAGAGGGTGCCAGGAAGCCTCTGGGGCTCACCATGATAATGCTGGTTTTCTGTGAGGAGCCCCTTCAGCTCCCTGGAGCTACATAATCAATGATAAGTAAAAAGAGGGATTTACTTGGGACGCGGCAGCATCGCTTGGTTCAGTTAAAAAACGAGACAACTGGCTGTAAACTGCGACCCAAAGCTACACACAAACGACTGGAAACAGGAACATTTACCAAATAACAGGCAGCCAGAACCCTGTTCGACCTCAGAAAACCCCCCCGCCCGAACGTCAGCCGAGAACATGTTGCCAAACACGGCAGTCTAAGCAGCATACTTACGAATGTCATGGGCATGAGGGTAGACCGCAGGCTGGCTAGACTTTATAATCCTGCAGACGACCTGAGAGGCCCGAACCCTGGAACAGGGGAAATAAATCGGATCAATCCAAAGCGTGTCCACGGCCACTGAGTCTGAGGCGCACAGGTAAAGGCACAGAGCCGCAACCGAACACAAAACATGATGCACCCCCGGCCTGACCAACCAAGTATCAATAACCCCCAGACCCCTCCGGAAGCCTGCCATCTCGCCCTTCGCCAGAAAAGAAGGAGACTGCAACCAAACAAAATGTCCACCAGGACCAAAAGAGCAGAAACCTCTGCATCGGAGGAGAGTATGAAGCTAATCAAAAATGCAAGCTCACACACCCAGCAGTCACATGTAAGCGAACAGCAGCGCCGCCTGGTGGCTAGGAGGGGAAGCACCCACTGAAAAGCAAGATGGCCAGTAAAACAAAAGAAATGTCCGACGAAAAGTGGAAATCACGACAGGAAATGGGGAAACAAAGCAGATGGAAAGGGGGGACAAAATCCCCCCCCCCCCCCACACAGAAGGCACAAGCAGGGCAAACAGTCCCAGAACTGCAAGTGGGCTCCCCCCACGGCACCAGGAACCCCCAACAGAAGCCCTGAGGGGCAAAGCCGCCCTCCACACCCACCATCCTAGAAGAAAGGCAAAGTCCAAGGGAACGGCAACTAGAAGGAGGCCTGCTGGTAAGTCCTAGGAGCCTCGGCGGAAGAAGCAGACTCAAAGGCCTCCGTCCCCCACAATGAATTGGGTAGTTATCTTCTCTTATCTTGAGATGATTTCAGGGCTTTTAGTGTCCCCGTGGCCCGGTCCTCGACCAGGCCTCCACCCCTAGGAAGCAGCCCGTTACAGCTGACTAACACCCAGGTACCTATTTTACTGCTAGGTAACAGGGCATAGGGTGAAAGAAACTCTGTCCATTGTTTCTCGCCGGCGCCTGGGATCGACCCCGGGACCACAGGATCACAAGTCTAGCGTGCTGTCCACTCGGCCGACTGGCTCTCGGGGTAGCCTGGTTGACCAGTCCAACAACGAGGAGGCTTAGTCGACGACCAGGCTGCGGGGCCGCTAGGCTCCGAAATCATCTCAAGGTAACCTCAAGGGAGCCCGTGGAGTCGCCCGAGTTTCATCCCAAACTAAACCCCGTCCAGACCCCGAAACCCTCAGACAGTAGGGAGTCAGCAGCAGAGGGGGTGAAGAGAGTGAGGGGGAGGGGGGGAAAGCTGAGGAACCACAACAGCAAGGAAAGGACCTGTGGGCATGGACTGATCCAAGGCTGAAGTGACCAACGCCCCCAAGTCTGACCCAAACAATACGGGAGAGCCCGGGGGCATTCAAGCGGGCAACCAACAAAGCGCATTGCAACAATCAAAACCAATGATGCAACACAGACGCTGCCTGACCCCGAAGAACATCCGAAGAAGAAGGGGAAATTGGAGAACGAGCTAGGAACACGTCTCGCAAGACTCCGGTCATCATAGGTCGCCAACCCAACAGGCAGCACGACGGAGGCAAAACAGGTGACCGTCACCCTGAGACAAGGCAAAGAGCAACCTTTAACCTTACACAAGGCAAGATGGAAGATGCATCCATGCCCTGACAGGGTTTTCCAGAGCCTGTAAGGGTTTCAGCCAATGGGAAGCTCAGGCAACGGTGCTAAAAAGCCTGATGAGCCCTTGTATGAGAATGTCAACAAGAGGTAATAGGGCTATAACTGGACTTCTGAGAGGTATACAAGCAAAGGGCCCTAGTGTAGGCCACCAGAGTACCTTAGGGGACTAGTAGTCAAAACCAGGCAGACCTCTTCTAAGCAATATACAAAAAGAAAAAGAAAAAAAACACAACCACCACAGGAGGAACAAGGAACACGGCCGCCACGTTGGTAGGCGTGCTGCACAGCTCCATGCGCCCCAAACCAGCAATAACAACACTTCCTACCCAAGGCCAAACAAAGGCCACTAAGCCCCATATGGCTTCAAGGGCGAGACAACTGCCGA
>WNGS01033470.1:6072155-6092431 GCA_020271785.1 Procambarus virginalis
CTGGTGCAATTATTGGGACCCACAGCCTCAGAGAAGGGAACACAGAGCATTCAGGGAAAACTTGCCATATAACTCTGAATACATGCGGGTGTTCGCTTCTCCTACCACCCCCCCTTTTTTATGGTGTACACTTTATTAAGCAAGGTTATACAGTTACATATCTGATTGTATACAAAAATGAACATTAAGAGGACACAAAAATAGTTCGCTTCCTAGAGCTGTAGATTTCCTCGAACTCCTCCGACGTTGGGCAGGCAGAACGAGGATGCAGCGAGCATTCCCCCTATGGATCGCGACACTGAGGCGCTGAAAGAGAAAACTTGCGCTCTAGGGTCTCTTGTGGTGTCAATGAGCTTGGAACCAAGATCCTTTAGAAACCTTCTTGCACTCTCTCCCCATGGGCCTAGGGTCTCAGACCCTATTGGGACGAAGTTGTACCGATGATCTAATTGCCTGTACTTGGCTGACTTGTCTCTTTCTCTGTGTGTCGCCGCGGCTCCTGCTGTGCCGGCAGAGAGGTTGATGTATGTGGCTGCCAGGGTGGATACGCAAGTATAGTCCCATGCCAACTGTCTGCCACCCTTCCACGGACGCAGTGTGATTATATATATATATATATATATATATATTATATATATATATATATATATATATATATATATATATATATATATATATATATATTATATGAGGGTACCACCTCTGGTGCAATTGCAGGGCAATTGCAGGTACCACATCCTCGAAGAAGAAAACAAAGAGCATTCAGAGAAGATCTTGTGGATTCTCACTGAATACTTAATCTTTTCTTCCCCTACCACACCTATTATTTTTTGTATGTTTTGTTTTATTTTATTGCAATGCTACAGTTTACAGAGAACACAACATTCACACACACACATACACACAAATATGTAACAATTAAACAATCGAATTCGAAGACCTCGTCCAGGTCCTCGGAGGTTGGGTGTTTACCCAGATACAGCACGCATTTCCCCTCTGTACTGCGACACTGAGGCGCTGGAACAGGAAACTGGCTGCTAGTGGGTCTCTAGTTTTCACAATGAGTTCCTCACCCACCTCCTTTAAAAACTTGAGTGCACATTTACCCCAGGCGCCCAGAGTCTCAGAGCCTATCGGCACGAACCTGTAACGTTCTAGGTCTCTGTACTTGTTGATTTTCTGGTCTCCCTGAAGGTGGCTGCCCCACCTCAGCCAATGTAGATGCACACGTGTAGTCCCTTACGACCTGTTTACCTTCCCTCCATTGCTGCAGGGTGACTCCATCTGGGCGTTTTTGGCTGTTGTCAGGTCTGCACAACTGGGGTTCCCTTTGTGCTGGACACCCAGCTGTAGCCAAACTTCTCTTGACGATGTCATTGACTGCTTCATTTCTGGCAATCTTTCCCTGTGTCTTACGACAGATGAGACCATGACTGCCGTATTGGTCTGCCCGTGCCTGGCCGCAAATTCACCGGTGTTCGGTGGAGATAGGGGCGGCAAGGCGCAGGGCAACACCAATACTTAGGGCCCGATGGTCCAGGCGGGTGCCCAAGGCGGAATTAGGGACTGCCAACAGGAAGTCCCTGGCATGGGGTCTCGCACAGCTAGGAGACGCGCTCTGTCCTTCTGAGAAGCTGCCTCCAGCAATGCTTTGGCGATGTTCTCCACTATGGGGCTATCCCATTTGGCCTGTTTACCGTCGTTTGGAAAAGTTGGTCGAGTGTGTGAATTGGCAAGAGTGTCCCACTGACCACTCCTTCCACAAATTTGGGATCACGAGTCCCAATGGAGTTCCTTAGGTATTCTGGTAGTATTCATTCACTAATTCACTTGTAGCACTGGTCGAGGATCAGAATGCCGGCAATGCTAACTGTGTCGACTAGCGAATACCTATACCCCCGAGTCTAACTGGGAGCGTTGCTTGGTCCCACTGGTCATCTTGCAGGGAGAGGTTTAACACTTTCACAGTTATTGTCTTTAGGAGTGAGTCGTATTCCGTTAATTTTGGGCAGTCGAAGGAAGGGCACACCTGAGGAAATAGGTAAGTCTGGGCAAGGCCAGGCACCTTGTAAGAAGGTACAAAGCATCGTGAGCATCCAAAGCCCCTATTCTCGCCTCCATCCTCCTTATGTCTTTAAGCTTTTCTTCGAGGATTACCTCAATGGCGTTCGAGCCCAGAGGTGCCCCTAACAGCACACTGTCGGTGGGAGCAATTACTTGGGCTCCTGGCAATAAGATTCGTACTGCATCTATGATTGGTTGACTGGATGAAATGATTTCACCCTTTGATGGGTTTAGTGTAAGGATAAACTCCTCCCCCTTAGTTTTTCACTAGCTGAAGATCTCCTAGTAGGGATTCCTGTATCCCTGCCAGGGTGCCATCGTCCAGGAACCAGATGTTGAGTTCGCTGGTCAACCTGCTTGTAACCTCTTTAACTGCCATGCAGAAAAGAAAAGTGGCAAGTGGGTCTCCCTGCTGGACACCTTCTGCGGAAACAACTTCATGTTCCCCAAACAACAGTGTCGATTCCCGACTGTACCCTGCTGAAAACATATATATATATATATATATATATATATATATATATATATATATATATATATATATATATATAGCCCTATATGCCCCTAATATATATATATATAATATATATACATACACATATATACACACATTATATATATATGTGTGTGTGTATATATGTGTATATATATATATATATATATATATATATATATATAATATATTATATATATATTGTAGCTAGCAGCCAGAATGCGGTACTTGGCCTACTATGCAAGGCCCGATTTGCTTAATAAGCCAAGTTTTCCTGAATCTCAATATTTTTCTAATGTTTTTCTTATGAATGATAAAGCTATCCATTTCATTACATACGAGTTAATTTTTTAAATTTGAATCAAAACTAAACGTAGATATATGACCGAACCTAACCAACCCTAC
The DNA here is from genome assembly GCA_020271785.1 of Procambarus virginalis. Taxonomy (NCBI): domain Eukaryota; kingdom Metazoa; phylum Arthropoda; class Malacostraca; order Decapoda; family Cambaridae; genus Procambarus; species Procambarus virginalis. The sequence continues at coordinate 6,075,118 of WNGS01033470.1, forward strand.
CTAACCTAACCTAACCTATCTTAACCTAACCTATACTAACACACAACTTCAGTAATTATGTTCTTATATAATATAATAATAATTAAAAAACATTAATTGGAAACAGTTTTATGAAAATAAAGAAAATAACTCTGCCTATTAGGCAAATCAGACCTTGCATAGTAGCCGAAAAGTGCGTTCTGGCTACTAGGTGCGACATATATATTGTGACGGGAAAATGAAGTAGTGTAGATGTTCAGCAGTTCTCCTAATGGCTGGTGTCAATGCCTATCACATTTACAAAAAAAGATAGACTGCTTGGCTGTTGTCTGTGGTAAAGTAAGGGAAGACACGCAAAACACATAGTATGAACAATGAAACTTTAATTAAATGGAAAACAGTTATAAACAAAAAGAATCCCTTGGTTATGTACAGTGCAAACAAATAAGTCAAAAAATATAACATAAAAATTAAGAACAGTGATGAATTACTCTAGGAATAATATAAAGACAAAATGAAATAAACAGGTGCTGAGAATAAAGCGCTAGCTTAGAAACATCCACTTGATAGATTAGAGCATATATCAGTTTAGTTGTTTTCTGCTTGAGCACACAAGATATTCTAACTTCAATGACTGGTTCAAGCCCAGACATTGACTAGGTAGAGGGCGCTGAGGTGCAGAGGTGCAGGTGTGCAGTCGGTGGGTCACCAATCAGAAGCAGGCAGGCTGGAATGGTAGTTTGCTGGTTGACGACGGTGGCGAGCCGGCATGGAGGGAATGTGGAGTGATACCTGGTTGATACCTGGTTGATGGGGTTCTGAGAGTTCTTCTACTCCCCAAGCCCGGCCCGAGGCCAGGCTTGACTTGTGAGAGTTTGGTCCACTAGGCTGTTGCTTGGAGCGGCCCGCAGGCCCACATACCCACCACAGCCCGGCTGGTCCGGAACTCCTTGGAGGAATAAATCTAGTTTCCTCTTGAAGATGTCCACGGTTGTTCCGGCAATATTTCTTATGCTCGCTGGGAGGACGTTGAACAACCGCGGACCTCTGATGTTTATACAGTGTTCTCTGATTGTGCCTATGGCACCCCTGCTCTTCACTGGTTCTATTCTGCATTTTCTTCCATATCGTTCACTCCAGTACGTTGTTATTTTACTGTGTAGATTTGGGACCTGGCCCTCCAGTATCTTCCAGGTGTATATTATTTGATATCTCTCTCGTCTTCTTTCTAGTGAGTACATTTGGAGAGCTTTGAGACGATCCCAATAATTTAGGTGCTTTATCGCGTCTATACGTGCTGTATATGTTCTCTGTATGCGTTCTCTGAGTGGGCGGAGTTTAGGGTACGTTTGCCTCCTGGTCAAAACGTTTTGTGCTACTGGTAGACGTATCTTGAAGGTAGCATCTTATTCTTGTATATTTATAAGAAACTTTATGTAGGGAAGAGCAGGCTCAATCTCTCTTGAAAAAGATTATCGTCACAACTCTCCCCCGAAGCCTGCTCTAATGAGTCAAGTTACTTCTTCTGATGGTAGAGTGGTATGTGTAGCTGCCTCTACCTCATAGACTCTGGAGAGGGCGTCTGCTATGATGTTGTCATAACCCTTGATGTAGAAGATCTCCAGGTTGAAATTCTGCAGATACAAAGCCCATCGTAGAAGTCGTTGATTGTTGAATTGGGCTTGCTGCAAGAAGCGTAGGTAAGATGCAAAGTGCTGTAAGTTCAGGACGATGGAGAGAAGTTCCTTTCCGATAGTGCTGTAGTACTTTTCGTGAGGCTTCAACTTGTAGCTGTAGTAGCTGACAGGAAGAACCTCCTCGCCTCGTTGTTGCATTAGGACGCACCCGATGCCGGTACTACTGGCGTCGACCTTGATGAGGAAGGGCTTCGTGATATCTGGAGAGGCGAGAATGGGATCAGAACATAGCAAAGGAGCACTATCATAGTCCTGTAAATACGTATGAAGATCAGTTAGGATTTCCGAGTTGGAAGGCACTGACTCAGTGTTAGTGCTGTTGGGAGGAGAAGCAGGGAAGGTCTCACTGTGGAGGAATGGACCTTTAAATGTGGATAGTGATACCAACACAGTGGGGGGAGTACCTTGATACTGCTTCAGGAGGTTGACGTGGCACAACTGGGTCTTCCGCCGCCTATCTGGAGTCTCGAGAACGTAGTTGTGGTTGTTTCTGCACTCGTTGATGCGGTAGGGTCCTGAAAACTTGTTTTGCAATGGAGAACCTGGGATAGGAAAATATGCCAACACGAAGTCTCCTGGTTTAAATTTCCTTATTTTGCTGCTTTAGTCAAAATGAGTCTTCATCCTCTCCTGAGCTTTAAATAGATTGTCATTAGCAAATTTACGTACTCTCTCTAGAATGTGTTTTAAGTTTTGAAGAAACTGGGGCACATTCTGAGGGTCACTGAAGGTGGCATTATGTAGAGTCTTTAAAAGCTTTGAGAGGAGTACGGCACTTACGTCCGTAGAGCATCTCATAAGGAGATACTCCCAGAGACTCATTGGGGAGACTTCTGAAAATGCACATGATGAGGTCAAGTTGTTTATCCCAGTTCTTCAAGGTTTCATTGCAAAATTTCTTTAGGAGTGCTTTAATAGTCTGATGACTACGTTCAAGAGAACCCTGTGAAGCAGGATGGTAGGGGCTGGACAATACCTGTGTGATGTTGATGATACTAGGATGCTAAGCTCTGGAAACATCTCAAGGGCTCTAATGGTGACTGGGAATGTCTCGTGTTACCACAGGTTGACTCAATGTTATTTCCCCCTCCCACGAACTGCACCTGCCGAGTAATTAATAAGTAGTATTCTGTCACTACTATACACAGCATATATCAGGGAAGGAATTTGTATTAAGATACGAGAGCTTACCCGTTCGGGGTGGCTCGCTGGTATCATAACCGGGCTACAATATATGATAACACTTGGCCAAGACTAATTAATATATTTTACCAGTCGATGGGTACAATACTTCCCAAGGTACAAAATCGGGGGTTGAGCGGACTTCTGGGCTTCCTATATCACGAAATTCACGAGAGGTGTGGATGATACGATCACGTGTTGATTCTTGTGGGAGCTGGTACGTGTGAGCGTCTAGTATGCCATCCACACAATGGTGTGGCTTGGCGTCTCCCTCCCCGACTCTCGCTGTGGACACGACCATCAGCAAGATTCCCAATTCGTCATTAACGCTTTAGGAAGGTTGACCTGTGATTCGATTGGTATTTAATTAAATACCAATCGTTCTGATGAGTATTTTTTATCATGTTTAACCCTTAGACTGAAGGTTTTAGGTTTTCATAAGAGAAATGTTGTGCGTAAGTGGCGGATTTACTTACGAGGCAATATCCAATTACCCTGAGAAGCCACTATACTTGATTCCTTTAATAATCCTCTCATGGTTATTAGTGGATAATATTAGTATGTCCTACCATAACTGTTTTGGCTTGGTATGTTAGGGGGTTAGTAATATCGTATCTTCAGAAGACAACAGCATTTGGTTTGTGTGTCAGGGTGAAATATTGTGTGTTCGAAAGATTTCCGATCATGTGAGACTATCACCATTTGTTACAGTTTCCTGAGAGTCTGCCACAAGAGCTGGTCCGTCGCCGCCTGACGCTCTTCACACTCACCCCGGACCGGCTCCTCATCAGCCCCAGTCGTCCCACGGCAGTCAGGAACACCATAGGTAAGAACAACTTCTTCCGTCATGCTGTATTTCGCCAGTAATGTTGTCACCAATTTTATTTACCTCGGAAACTGTCAGTGAACTCTTATGTGAGCTTTCTTGCTAGACAGGTACAGTAGTCGAGATTGCAACTTGGCGACCTCTTTCTAGGTTACCTAGCAACTGAGAGCCTTCTTGCTGGTTACCCCAGCAAGTGGGAGGCCTGGTGTTGGTTACCCAGCAAGTGGGAGCCCTGGTGTTGGTTACCCAGCAAGTGGGAGGCTCTGTCATCAAGAATGCAGCGTTGGTAGGTCGCCATTAGTGTCTGAAGTGAATCGATCGGGGACACAGATGTTACATTTTGCGGCTTGAAGTTGACATTTTCGAGTGAAGAGAGTTCACTAGAAACACTTTTAGCACTAAGTGGAAAATACCTCTCTTTGGAAGATGTCACCACCTTGGTGTGTTTTGCAGTGGCTAGCTCCCTGTGTGTCTAGCAGTGGCTGGGCGTGGAGGAGATGCCTAAACTTTTGAATCCATTGTCAGCAGCATAAGTAACCTCAGCCGAGGGGGTGATTTTCAGCAGCATAGGTAACCTCAGCCGGGGGGGGGGTTGAATGTTAATTTCAGTCTGGCCTCGATTGTCGACCTTCCAAATTATTTTCGCATACACCGCAGTCAAGAGCAGATACTGCAGGTTGATGCTGGCAATAACATCAGGAACAGGCCGATGAGAGAAGATGGTGCCCACTCTGCGAACGAAAACATGCCTCGCAGCCTGTTACTGCCTTACTGGGAGTAAGATCAGGTTGGCTGCCTCTAATGCAGTCTGTATGGTGAGGGTGAACAGGCCCTGAAGAGGCTCTTCATTCTTGAAGAGGAGTTGAGTTCCACTGTCGTCGTCAACGATGTCCATTTGTGTAACGGTGGTGATTCCCAACAGAATTCCGAGAGTTTCCGTACGGGTCAAGCTGTGAGACCCTCGGAACCGCATCTTTGCTTTGTGAATAATGGTACCAATTGATGTGTGCTATCAGCCAGGACAAAACCAGAGCACTTCATTTGCTATCCCCTCAACAGGCGCCGCAGCGATGGGAACATGTTCTGTCTGAACTGCTCACCACTTTGTTCTCCAGTGTGTTAGATATGAGAAATAAAGACCTTAAACAAAGTACAAGACAATCAAATCTGCCAATGTTAGGAAAACAACAAGTAAAGAATGTAGGAATAATGATGTATGATGACATTACGTTTAGGGAGAACCCAGCAAATAGTGTCAGCTGGAGAAATGATGGGATGGAATACGAGAATATCCATTCCGGGAGGTATACAAGCAAAGGGCCCTAGTGTAGGGCCACCAGAGTACCTTAGGGGACTAGTAGTCAAACCAGGCAGACCTCTTCTAAGCAATATACAAAAAGAAAAAGAAAAAAACACAACCACCACAGGAGGAACAAGGAACACGGCCGCCACGTTGGTAGGCGTGCTGCACAGCTCCATGCGCCCCAAACCAGCAATAACAACACTTCCTACCCAAGGCCAAACAAAGGCCACTAAGCCCCAGATGGCTTCAAGGCGAGACAACTGCCGAGCAGCAGGAACTCCCATGGAAGTGAAGCCCGAAACCCCTAGGTTATCTTGAGGTTATCTTGAGATGATTTCGGGGCTTTTTAGTGTCCCTGCGACCCGGTCCTCAACCAGGCCTCCACCCCCAGGAAGCAGCCCGTGACAGTTGACTAACACCCAGGTACCTATTTACTGCTAGGTAACAGGGGCCTAGGGTGAAAGAAACTCTGCCCATTGTTTCTCGCGGCGCCCGGGATCGAACCTGGGACCACAGGATCACAAGTTCAGTGTGCTGTCCGCTCGGCCGACCGGCTCCCTCCTAGGGGAAAGGAGCCCTAGAACCCAAGGGTAGTACTCACAGGGCACTTAGGGAAGGCAGCCCCAAGCGCATGCAGCCCTCAGTACACTATGTTACTCCTGGCCATCGTGCCACAAACAGCAGGAAACACCACAAGGGCACAAAATCCAGCTAGAATCTGAGGTCAGAATCGACAATCGCCTCAGAGCGCTTCAGCCTAAGTACTGAGGTGGGTACTGAAATGGTGGGTACTGAGGTACTGAAATGCCCCCAGACCAGCGCATAGGTCTGGGGCTCGCTCCTCCCCCTCGCTTGGAGGGGGAGAGCTGCACGGACAAGCGGCACAGCGGCGGTGAATGATGATTGCTTGTTAGCTTGTTTCCTTTGGGGAGTTCTGTTTCTCTGTTCGGTCTTGGTGTTTTTTGCAATTTTCTACCGTGTGGGTTTGTTTTGAGATACCTACCATTCTGGGTGACTAACCCCAGTCGATGGCAAACAAGGAATTCCCCTAAATACAAGGGGTGAGGGGGGGGGGTCTCCTTAGGCCATTGCTCCCTGTGCCTCTCTGAGGGGGCCAGGTTCTGGCTCTGGTCCCCGGTAGGCCTAGAACTCCATTGACTGAAGCCCCAAACTAATATAGTACATATCAGTCCTATAGCTCCAGGGAGCCAAAGGGGCTCCCCACAGAAAAGATACCTCAATACTGTATACGGTAAAGCTAATAACAGACAGTTACATGCTTTCTAGACAACTCTAGACTGAGATCAGCCAAAAACCTATTATATCCGATAACAGTAGCACAGCACTAATAAAAGTAATATTAAAAATAATAAACATAAGCCATAGAAAATACAATGGTGAACACATGTTAAGAATTATTATAAATATGAACTACCTTGCTAGCAACATTTTCAAATGCTCTCGTGGTAATGCAAGATTGTTGAGATGCAAGACTTGCCGTTATCGGTACCATACCTGAGCGTGTGCTGGGAGCAAAGAGATCAGCAGCTCGGTCACGGCTACTCTGTTCAAACGAGTCATCACTCTCAAGGGTTCCACTGTGTATTAACTCAATGGCCGGTTTGTGCTCCTTTGATGGACTTCCCAAAAGATCTATATTAGAAAGGAGACATTACGAGAAAGATTAGAGAATTATGCAAAAGTCAAATTCTAATTATAAATTTATGTATTTCAATAACAGCATTGTTATCTTCCCAAAAATAATTTTATTAGTGTATGACGCACTTAACCTTTTCAATGTGGGCAAACAGGGAACTTTAGAACACCACCAGTGCTACTAGGAGACACTGACTGATCTGAAAGGTTTTCTTGTCACAATAAGTGGTTTCTACTGTGGTGGATCAAGATATGATCTCCAGTGCTCCCAAACCCTATACTATAAGACAAAACTCCTTGAAAAATTACTTAATGGGGTTCAACAAAGATGAGTGTATGGCATGCCAGCAATGACCAGCATGGACCCATGAGCCTGGCTCAGAGGAGCCACCAAGGGGGCCGTGTTCGGGAACAAAAAATAATCCCCTGACAATAATAACACATAATTTAAAGTAGAAGACTGAAGTAGAAGTTGATATATGGAGTGAAACAGTCGTGAGACTGATGATAAATTTGTCGCTGAAATGAAGAGAGATATGTATGGAAAAGACTACAAAAGACCTCTTGCTAGATGCTGGGAACATGACAGACATATATTATAAAAGGACACATTTACTGCAAAAAGATTTTTTCCCCTCTTTAATTTTCTTGTACTAGAACATTTTACTCTGACAAACATTTCAAACAGCATAAGTAACAAATTTAATATTATAGCTATATAAAGAAGGGCAATCAGAAAGTTCATGAGTAACAACTTACACAAATCGTTACAATTAACCAATATATATATAGAGTACTTAATTACAAAACACAGAGTCCCTACCTCCAGTATCGGGATTCTCTAGATCAATTACGTTATCGGGTAACTTGGACAAGACTTCAAGTGCGAGGGTTGGGCAGCCAGAGCGGAGGTGAGCGTGGGCGGTGGTGAAGTACAGCTGCCTTTCCAGAGGGGTCATACTGCTCTCATAAACACTCTTCTTGTCAAGCATATCCTGACCTGTTCCAAGGCTGTAACATAATCAAATAATAATAATTATTCTCAGTACTGCAATTATTGCCAACTTACAAGATTAATCCATTCTTGGTACAGTACTCTCAGTAATGTCGATCCTTTGTACTCCCAGTACTGGTGCTATGTACTGCCAGTATTGATGCTTGGTATTGACAGTGTTAGTGCTTAGTACTGCCAGTGTTGGTGCTTGGTTTGGCCAATGATGGTGCTTGGTACTGACTGTAAGGCCATGAGTGGCCACCACCTCCCTACACCATACTGACCGTGAGGCCATGAGTGAGCCACCACCTCCCTACACCATACTGACGGTGAGGCCATGAGTGGCCACCACCTCCCTACACCATACTGACCGTGAGGCCATGAGTGGCCACCACCTCCCTACACCATACTGACTGTGAGGCCATGAGTGGCCACCACCTCCCTACACCATACTGACCATGAGGCCATGAGTGGCCACCACCTCCCTACACCATACTGACCATGAGGCCATGAGTGAGCCGCCGCCTCCCTACACCATACTGACCGTGAGGCCATGAGTGGCCACCACCTCCCTACACCATACTGACCATGAGGCCATGAGTGGCCACCACCTCCCTACACCATACTGACCATGAGGCCATGAGTGGCCACCGCCTCCCTACACCATACTGACTGTGAGGCCATGAGTGGCCACCGCCTCCCTACACCATACTGACCATGAGGCCATGAGTGGCCACCACCTCCCTACACTATACTGACTGAGGCCATGAGTGGACACCACCTCCCTACACCATACTTACCGTGATGCCATGAGTGAGCCGCCGCCTCCCTTTGCTGTGTTGGCAATACACTGACGAATCAGTAGTGGATGAGTCCTCAGGTAAATGTAGAAGTTGAATACACTTGGATCAGCTGAAAACAAATTTACAAAATATTAATATAATAATCAAACGTATTGATTTTTTCATTTTCTTTGGTAAAGTTAAAACAATTACTGTATAACAATATAAATCATTTGCATTTACATTTTTTATAGCAATACGTTAAATTACTTCTTCATGTTCTTATGGTATAAATAGGAGCTGCCTCTTATGAGCCAATAGGCCTTCTATAGTTTCCTTTATTCTTGTACTGGAGCATAAATTAGAATTGAGTCTTTGTTTATACTGTATTATAGGACGGAGAGACTAACCCGCACTGACGCTGCTAGTTGTCGACGACTTGGTGGCCACATAGTCCGGGTGTTGTATTCCCAGGGAAGGGTCAGTTTGCAGTAGGGTGTTGAGTGAATTGCTGTAATCCTTTAACATCCAGTATGCTACCGATCGGAAGAACGGATCAGGATGAACTCTTTTCAAATCTATGTTTTCACCATCTTCATCCTTTCCCAAAATTCTCTGAAATGAAAAAAAAACCAGCGTTGAATGTAATGAAACGCCATTTTCTGGGTGGGACCCGGAGGCTTCCTGGAGCTATCGGGCTAATATGCAAATTATTAGACCAGGGTATTAGTCATTTGAGTTCAGTCTACTGGGAACCACAAGCCAAAACCTGGCCCTCTCAGAGAGGCACTGGGAGCAATGGCCCTGGAACCCCCCCCCCCCCTGTTGTTGGAGGTTTTCCTATCTGCCATCGACTGTGGTTAGGCACCCAGAAAGGTAGGCATAACAAAACAGACCCCACATGATAAGAAAATCCCAACCAAAAACTGAACAGAGAGGCAGAACTCCCCTCCAATCCCAAGGAAACAAGCAAACGTCACACTCCACCACTGTGTCACTCATCCGTGCAGCCCCCTCCACCAGGTAGGGAAAGGTGGGAGCCCTGGACCACCTGCGCCAGCGACCTAGCCATTCCAGTTCGTCGCCTAATGCAATCCAGGGCGGTTGTCATCTCTGGCCTTGATTTCCTACACAGTGTTTTGCCTTTATGGTGTCCTCTGCTGTTCATGGTGATGGCCAGGTGTACCTGAAGTGTACCGGGGCTGCATGCACTTAGGCCAGCCTTCCCCAAGTGCCCTGTGAGTACTATCCTTGTATGGCTGGGGTTTCTTCCCCTGGTGCGTTCGGGAAACCATTTTTTAAGGGGTTCTTGCTGCTTGGGATTTATCTCGCCCTTGAGGGCCAGCTGGGGTTTCGTGGCCCTTATTTGGCCTTGGGTATGGAGTGGTATTGTTGCTGGTTGGGGTGTCAAGGTGCTGCACAGCCAGCTACCTACGCAGTGGCTGGTTTCTGTTTCTTCTGCAGACGTTGTACGTTTGCAGGGTTTTTATTTTATTTTTGTTTCATTTGCCTGGTGGGGGTCTGCCTGGTGTGGATATTGGACCACTTATATAATTTGATGGCCCTCCGATAGGTCCCCGTGATTGTATATGTTGCAGGGGTTTCAGTGTTTGATCACGGACACCCCCCCCCATGCCAGCAACCCAGCCATTCCCGTTCGGTGGCCAAGCATCAAAACAACGTGAAAACTCCCGACTGGAGGGAGGGAGGGTGCCAGGGAGCCTCTGGGGCTCACCCAGAAAATGGCGTTTCATTACATTCAACATTGGTTTTCTGTGGGGAGCTCCTTTGGCTCCCTAGAGCTACATTACCAAAGAGAAGGAAAAGAAGGTCTTACCCAGGAGGCAGCCGCCACAAGCTCCTCAACTCAAAGGCGAGACAACTGGCTGAAACCTGCGACCCATAGCCACACATGAACGCCCAGGACCAGGAATGAATGATGACCAAATAATGGGCGGCCAGGACCCTGTTCGACCTCCTAAATCCCATGTTGCCGAAGACGGCAGCCAAAGCAGCAAACTTCCGAGCGTCATGGGCACGAGGATAGACCGCAGGCTGGCAAGACCTAATAACCCTGTAGACGACCCAGGAGACCCGAGCCCTGGAACAGGGAACGAGGAAAACCGGATCAAACCACAGCGCATCCCTGACCACAGAAGCTTAGGCGAGCAGGTAATGGTGAAGAGCTGCAACCGGATGCAACACATGATGCACTGCCGGCCTGACCAACCAAGCATCAATGACCCATGGAACCTCTCTGGAAAGCAGCAGTCTCGTTCTTCGCCAGAAAAAAAGGAGAAGGCTGCAACCGATCATACCGACTACTAGGACCAAAGGAGCAGAAACCCCTGCGCCGGAGAAGAGCATGAAGATCCCTGACCCGAACCCCAGAGGCCAATGCCAACAGAAATAGAGCCCTGGAAAAACAACCTTGAACCGAGGGGGGCCACCATGAACTGAGGAGAAGTGAGATAGGAGAGCACCCAGTCCAAGGACCAGGACGGCTCAGGCAGCGCATGAGCAGGCCGGAGGTGAAACAAGACATGAGAAAGCTTACGGAACAGGGCAGAAGTGACATCCACCCAGAACGCAAGCTGACGGAACTCCGCCAGAGCCGCACGATACAAGGTGACAGTATTAGGCATTAAATGATGGTCCTGAAAACGTTAAGACAGAAAGGACAAGACAACCCTATCAGAAATTGAAGACAACTTACGAAGACAGAGAAAATGGCGGAAAGAATGCCAGGAAATTTCATACTGCTGCCGAGACAAAGCTCTCAGGTGGAACACCATCAATGATGTCACCTGATCACCATACAAATGGTGATAAAACCACATCAAAAAGACCAGATGCGAAGAGCAGAGGAGAAGACTGAACCAGCCATGTACTGGACAGGACCGATCTGCTGGAAGAGGCAGAGCTGCGGAAAATGACCCTGGTTCGGACACTGAGCAAGCAGCACCTGAAACCAAAGCTGGGCCAGCCACCAAGGAGCCAAGAGGAATATTCTCCTGTGGCAAGACTCCAATTGAGCCAGAACCCGAAGCAACAGCTGGACTGGGGGTAAGAGGTACAGGTAAACCCACCTTGACCAGTCCTGCTGAAAGGCGTTCACCGCAAATGCTCTGTGGTCGGGGAAAGGCAGTACATATATCGGGAGATGCTGCGACCAAGCTGATGCAAAGAGGTCCACCGTCGGGAGCCCGTAAGTCCAGCAGAGCCAACTGAACGAGTCGACGTTGTCCGTTCATTCCGTGGACAGGGGAATAAACTGAGACAGGCCATCCACTAGGACGTTGGACACTCCCCGGATATAAACCGCATGGAAAGCCAAACCCGAGAATTCAGCAGACAAGCGACTCGAAGTGACCAGCCCCAAGAAGCAAGGACCGAAGAGAACCCCCGCAGTACAGGTAATGAACCACCAGAGAACAGTCCGAATGGAGCCAAACGGTCGAGCCCCGAGTGACCCGAACCCTTCGAAGCAACAGCCAGACTGACGCAAACTCCCACACCGTGCTGTAAGCCCGACAGAAGGACGGACCCCACCGCCCCCTGGCTGGCCTGGTAAGCATTGGCCACAAAGACCCAGCCCAGACACAGAGCATCCGTGAACACATCAAGCGAGGGGTTCGGGTAGGTACCAAGGCACTGAAACCTGAAAAACCCTTTGAGAAAGTCGGAGACGCAGCAATCGATGCAAGGCCCCCGGAGGAGAAACCCAGAGATCGCGAGAGAGGCGGAAGGGGCATCCCCAAAGGAACCAGAACAGACTCTGGAGCTAAACCCGACCCAACGGGTAAACCAGTACGGCAAATGTCAGACTCCTGCATAACTGCTCGAGCAACCACCGAGTGATCCTGGGATCCTCCCAGAAATAGCTGATGGCGGGATCGCAGTTGCAGCAATACCTCCAGAGAGAGAGACATGGAAGCGGTCAGAGAATCCCAAACAAGATCAAGCCAGGTCCGAACCAGGGACAAAACCAGATGGGATTTTCCTACAGTTCACCAGGAACCTGAACCCGGCAAGCTGGGAAAGAACCACACCCTGGCGAGCAGACAAGCGGACCAGCTGAGAGCCCACACCAGCCAGTCGTCGAGGTAGGCCAGAACCCGAACTCTTAGCTGATGCAGACACGTCACCATGACCCTGGTAAGACCCATGAAAACAAGAGGTGCCAGATTCAAGCCAAAAGGTAGGCAACGAAATCAGTAAGACTAACCCCCACCACAAAACCTAACCAGTCCCTGAACCCCGGACGAATGGGAATGTGCCAATATGTGTACCGGAGGTCCAGGGACACAATCCAGGCACCTGGCTCCAAAAGAAGCCGGAACTGAGACAGAGTAGTCATAAAAAAAATGGGCAAGGAATCCAGGGGTTCAGATGCGACAAGTCCAGAATGAACTTCAGATCAGCACAGTCCTGTTTCAGCACTGGAAACAGGTGGGGAAACCCACCTGAAGGATGGGATCGTTTCAACCATGCCCAAGCGTACCCACTCCGAGATGACCTGACAGAGTGCAGGGAAGGAAATCTGCCCCGCCAGCCCCGAAGAGCTGCCCAACAACACCACCACCATAGGCCGGTGGATACGACCTGAAAAGCCCACAAATTGTGGAACTAAGTGCGAGCAAACAGCGCGAGCTTCCCCCACCCCCATCAATGTTATCAGAATGGGTAAACTGGAGAATGTGCAGTCTTGCTACATATCCACCACAACCTGGTTGGTCCAGCACTCCTTGGAGAAAATGATCTAGTTTTATCTTGAAAATGTCCACGGTTGTTCTGGCAATGTTTCTTATACTTGCTGGGAGGACGTTGAACAACCGTGGACCTCTGATGTTTATACAGTGTTCTCTGATTGTGCCTATGGCACCCCTGCTCTTCATTGGTTCTATTTTGCATTTTCTTCAATTTTGTTCACTCCAGTATGCTGTTGTCCCAAATGCACTGTGTAGATTTGGGACCTGGCCCTCCAATGATTGATCTTCCACGTGTATATTATTTGATATCTCTCGTCTCCTTTTGTAATGAGTACATTTGGAGAGCTTTGAGACGATCCCAATAATTTAGGTGCTTTATTGTGTCTATGTGTGCCGTATATGTTCTCTGTACTCCCTCTATTTCAGCAATCTCTCCTGCTCTGAAGGAGAAAGTGAGTAATAAGCAGTAATCAAGACAGGACAGTACAAATGATTTGTATAGTACAACCATTGTGATGGGATCCTTGGATTTGAAAGTTCTCGTAATTCATCCGATCATTTTCTGGCTGACGCAATGTTTGCTTGGTTATGCTCCCTAAACGTTAGGTCGCCAGACATCATTATTCCCAAATCCTTTACATGCTGCTTTCCTACTATGGGCACATTTGATGTAATCCACTATAATGCTTGTCCATTTACGAACTCTGTACAGTACATCAATCAACCACTTGCATATCCACTTACGAACTCTGCACATCAATCAACCACTTGCGTGTCCACATACGAACTCTGTACTTCAATCATGCTGGCTTAGTTTATATTTATTGAGCAATTCAATAGTTTTGAAGCACTATGAGGTGGTCTGCAACAATAATAATTCTTGGGCTATGAGGTTTTGAAGTTTGTAAAGTGTTGCATTAAAAATTTCCTTCAATAATTCATTAACAATAAACTACCCTTATTAATAGTTTCATTAATAATAATTTCCTCAATGGCCATGATTGAGGAAAGATATACAGGTCTGACAAGTGGACATATAAATGCTTTAACACTGGCCCTTGTTTCCTGCCTCAAGCCCCAATATATTCTGGTCATCCTTGTGTGTGTGTGTGTGTGTGTGTTGGCATAATAACATGTAATTACCTAAGTGTAATTACCTAAGTGTAGTTACAGGATGAGAGCTATGCTCGTGGTGTCCCGTCTTCCCAGATGTGTACTCACCTAGTTGTGCTTGCGGGACCAAAGAGCTTTGGCTCTTTGGTCCCGCCTCTCAACTGTCAATCAACTGGTGTACAGATTCCCGAGCCTTCTGGGCTCTATCATATCTACACTTGAAACTGTGTATGGAGTCAGCCTCTACCACATCACTGCCTAATGCATTCTTTTTGTTGACTACTCTGATACTGAAAAAGTTCTTTCTAATGTGTCTGTGTCTCATTTGGGTACTCAGCTTCCACCGGTGTCCCCTTGTTTGTGTTCCACCCATACTAAAGAGTTTGTCTTTGTCCACCCTGTCAATTTCTCTGAGAATTTTGTAGGTGGTTATCATGTCTCCCCTTACTCTTCTGTCTTCCAGGGACGTGAGTTTCAGCTCCTTTAGCCTTTCCTCATAGCTCATACCTCTCAGTTCCGGGACCAGTCTGGTGGTATACTGCTGAATCTTCTCTAACTTTGTCTTGTGTTTAACTAGGTATGGACTCCAAGTTGGAGCTGCATATTCCAGCATGTGTGTGTACTCACCAAGTTGTGTTTGCGGGGGTTGAGCTCTGGCTCTTTGGTCCCGCCTCACCCGTCCTGTGTGTGTGTGTGTGTGTGTGTTTGTGTGCACACCAAAAAGTTGCTAGATGCAGGATACATACAGTTACTATATCTACAAGACAATATTATAATTAACTCACGGTATAGAGAAGTTGCACAGTGTTGGAGGGACTGCCTCAAACTCTCCTTCATACAGACATATTATCACGATGGCCACTGCTCATCCTGAAGCTTATTCAAAACCACCTGAGAAAAAACATTATATTCACAAACAATATTTTTTTTTACTACAAAGATTTGTTGGACATAAATAATGAAAACTGAGTTTGCAGAAAAGATATCTCAGCAATATTCAGGAAAATGCACAAGCAGCCTGACAATAAGTACAATGGTGCCTTGTGTACGAGATATCAAAGTCATAGTAAAATTTCACAAGATGGTTACATATTATATATACATCAAATTGCATGGCAGGAGAGTGAGGAGGCAAATGATTAGTTTAAGGAACATTGTGGTACAAATATATACAGTACAGTATAGGTATAACAAAAAATGTTGTAGGAAAGAATGAAGAAACTATATTCACAGTTGGGTCTATGAGTTTGACTCTCCAAGCCCAGCCTGGGGCCAGGGGAAACTAGTTTACATAGTAGCCCAGGAAAAGTTGCAAGCAAGGGTGCAAATTGAGAGTAAGAGAGAGAACAGAAGGTAGGATAGGGAAGGAAAAGGGGGGAGGGGGTTTAGTAGGAAGAAGGGGTCTGTGCAGATCAGATTTATAATGGAAAAATGATTGTTAAAAAGTTCCTAGTAAAGGTGAGGAAGTTGAATGGTTCCTTAACCCACAAACTGCTCCCGTCATTCTCAAATGACAGACCTGTGACATATCTGTGATTGTCATTCTACACTAAAGACCTCTGACAATCATTTGCTATATTGGGAAAAAATCCTGAAAGACTTAGCTACTTTCCTGGACCTTATTAACCACTTAACTGCGCCAACCGAGTTTTCTCGGTCGGCGGGAAACTGCGCCAACCGAGAAAACTCTTTTTGATTTTTCGTAACCAATTCTAAATGTGTACGAGGTTGGTTGTGTACGAAATGGACTCTTAGGACCTCCAGTGAGAGGCAGCCATCTTGGAAAAAAATCCCAGAATGCCCTGGGGCTGCTGGCTGGGTTAGTACTGAATGAGCAACCATGGGTGGCACATGCGCCTCTGGCTCCCAACACCTGTCCGACGCGGTGTTGAAGATAATGCTCTGTCGGTGAAATTCAAACCATATTGTTTGAAGAACATAAGGGTCATAATGTTGGGGAAGCCAGGCGCAATAAGGACCTAACACAAAGGTCGGATGCAAGTGATACAGCACCTATGAGG
Organism: Procambarus virginalis; assembly: GCA_020271785.1. NCBI lineage: Eukaryota > Metazoa > Arthropoda > Malacostraca > Decapoda > Cambaridae > Procambarus > Procambarus virginalis. The sequence goes on from WNGS01033470.1 coordinate 6,091,383, forward strand.
ACGATACAGGGAGCGTATCCAGTTGAGGCTCTGAGCGTCACCCTTGCAATCCTATGCTATTTATTTAGATGATACTTAGATGAATCGTTTTCTGCGTTCAGTGATGTTGCATCTGATACAAATGGCATAGATGAACAGTGTTAGCGGCTTCCATTTTGGTGTTTTCCATAGATATTTTCAAGGATGCTTGAATCTCTTCCCAACTGACGGACACTCTTGAGGCTAGCTGAATCTCTTCCTGACTGATGGACACTTGAGTCTAGCTGAATCTATTCCTGACTGATGGACACTCTTGAGGTATGCTGAATCTCTTCCTGTGTGGGACCATACAAAGCGATCTTTTCAAGGCTATCTTACAAATTTATCTTTCCTATAATCTTTTCAATACTACCTTATGCTTTACTAGCTTGGTTACATACAACCTACAAGTACTAAAGCCAAGGGTGTATGTGAGTGCACTATTTGCAAGCACACAGAATGAAGAAACAAGCAGCGAAAATTTATCTGTACCTGGTGCAAGAGAGTGAAGTCGCGCTGTGTACCAATGGCTACTTCGTTGATTATTACTCACTTTCGAAGTACTGAGTGTGTAATACAGTGTGTTACTGTGTAAATAGTGTGTGAAACTGTACATATTGTAATTTTAGTGAATTTTTAACAGGTAATATTGCGACAATAAACATTTATTGTGGACACATTACTGACACATGTATCACAGTTCCATGGAACATTATGTTCTACTGTATACATATTGTAAAGGACACAAATATGCATCATATACGATAAAAAAACAAATAAAACCGCATTGGAAATACATAAAACAAATAATTGAAAATATATTTGTGGCAACACCCGGTGCTTGAATGGCCCGCTCGACCGTGTCTGGCGAGTCACGCACGGGGACCAGGCCCTGATGACGTCACAGCGCACTTTGTCACGTCCCCCCTACAGCCAAAGTAAGTGGAATTTGGTATTTATTTTTACATAGACATGTTCAGGGAAGGGAATTTATCATTTTACGAAGAAAAAAGAATTTTTTGGGAACACTT
>WNGS01033470.1:6092531-6105533 GCA_020271785.1 Procambarus virginalis
CAGAGCCAGTAGAGTATCTTTGCTCTCAATAGTTGTATGATAGTGATAAGATGTTTATCAAAAGGATTGCAAAGTATTACTGATGCACATCTTAAGTTGAAACATTCAAGATTTGAGTAAATATTATAAACTCATTACTGTAAAAAATCCTTGGATGAACCCTAGGGCAAGATGAGTGATGATGCTTTAGTACAGATTCATGGCAGTTATGATAAGTTGATATCTGTAACAGTGCATTAGGAATCTTTTCAAAAACAGCTCTTGTCAGGTCGTACTGGTGTTTGGGAGACAATAGAAAATAGTTCAGTCCTTCCCCAGAATGACTAGAAAATTCATCCATAAATACTAAGAGTAAGTAAAGTCTAATATTTGTGAAAGGTATGTACCAATGTCATTGCTGCTTTCTAAACCTAACCTAACCAATTCTAACCTGACCGAACTTAACATAGACTAACAAAAATAAGAGATAAAATGTTTTTTTTATATATATGGTGTTCATGAGGTGTGTGTGGCATTAGCCTCATGCTGGCACAGGTATTAGATCCTGCTGCTCAAAGCAGATTGAGAGTACAGGTGTGTGGGTAATTGAGTTGAGATTGGTCAAGTCATTCCTAGGAGGTACCCTCTCGGAGGATCACCCTAGTGTGACTGGAAAATGTTCTGGGAGTCAGACGTAGCCCAAGTGGTATAGCCCAAAATGGTTAAATGCAACTCGCCAGAAACCTCAACCAGTCTGAAAACTAAGAGTGCATTGGCATATGGCAACAGACGTTATAAAGATCCAGAGACACAAACCACGAGTCCTTGTGATGCCAAGAAAAGCTAGGAGAATGAACTTTCTGTAGTCCCTCTGCACTGGATCAAGTTTTCCTCCGTGAATTTTAACAGTACACGTGTGACCCACCAAGGATGTTTGAAGACATATACGTTCTTCCACTGCAAAATGTCACCCTACCTAATCATGATCCTGTCCAATGCAACTTGTTTTAGGGAGAATCAAATTGAATAGTTGAGAACATGTAATCTTGTTTTTGTTTTATTACAATATATAAAATTGCACTTGATAATTTTATATATTAATGTAAAAGTTGCAAGTTCAGTATTGCTGTATGTATTACCTTAAACAAGATCTGTTAAAATACTTTGCTTTCCTACTTGTTCCTGTAGTTAATGTACTGTATATATAAATTTCACATAATGTGGAACACTTGTCTTACTGTGTACTGAGGAGTCTTGTCTCATTAATGCTGCTCAGTTGAAGGAGTTTAAAGGGGTCCATTTCCCTGGCTCCAACAACCTTCGTTTCTGTCGCTTCGTATGGGAACGCAGTCGTCATTGCCTGAAGCCGGTGAGGAATGATTGTTTTTACCATTAACAATAAATGTTACTCCTTATGACTGTTTTTGTTTATTTTGCAATAATATTACAGAAGATAGACTGGACTAAGAATATTCTAGTGTTCTTAGACTATAGATGCATGCACACATGTACAAAACTACCTACACAAGGAAACACTGGTGCCAAATATACAAAAGTTATCTTACAAGCACGTTTAGAGCATGTTAAGTTGGAAGTTGGTTTAAAGTGTTACATGACAAAGACTATAGGGAAAATGGGATGCCACAAGCATAGCTTTCATCTTGTAATTACATTTAGGTAATGACATGCACACTTAATTAAAATATCATGTGCTGCAGCAGAGGAAGAGTAAGAGCACACCTCTTGCAGAATACCTACTGCTGAAGTAGAAACACACGAATAGACCTCTTGGAGAATACACACTACAGCCAGTGATGAGTTAGAATAGATCTAATGGTAAATCCGTAGTGGAGCTGGGGAAGACTCGGAATAGACCTCGTGGAGAAAATGGGGAAATCCACAAAAAAAGTTTTTGAGAGGATAAATAATGAGCAATTACCACCAGAAAGCTCCTATACAATACAGGCCAACTATAGATTGGCATTTAATTATATGCTTAATAGGTGCTCTTATCCATGTGAATGCCAGATACACGTGCTCCCACCCGTGTGAATGCCAAGTACTCATGCTCCCACCCATGTGAATCCCAGGTACTCATGCTCCCACCCATGTGAATGCCAGGTACTCATGCTCCCACCCATGTGAATGCCAGGTACTCATGCTCCCACCCATGTGAATGCCAGGTACTCATGCTCCCACCCATGTGAATGCCAGGTACTCATGCTCCCACCCATGTGAATGCCAGGTACTCATGCTCCCACCCATGTGAATACCAAGTACTCATGCTCCCACCCATATGAATACCAGGTGACCAAAACAAAGATGGCCGCCAGCATGAGGTTGGACAAAACTTCCTTAAGATGAGAAGGGAAGAGATTAATTTTGATGGTTTTGATGAGGAAAATATTAGCAGGAGTGGTTTTTGCAACAGGTTGGCAAAAACAGATCATTGTAATGAATCATGTGAATTAAATTAGAATTTGAGGAGCAGTAATGAAAACTTGAGAAACAAAGTTACAGCCCTGGGAGGTTAAATAAGGGCATTATACAAAGCTAAAAATTTGTACTGGGAACCCTGATGGAAAACTTCTGGAGGAGAAAATAAAGTATTAAAAATAGCTCTTGAAGTTAAATAAAATCCAGATGTTAGTGAATACAATAGGTTAGGCAAGGAAATTCAACAGAAAAAGGGAGTTTCGTCAGAAAAGAGAAGGAGGTTACACAGGATACAGGAAAGTGCAAGGAGGATATACAGCTAACCCATGCACAATTGTTGTTGTTGTTTAAGATTCGCTACTTGGAACAAAAAGTTCCAAGTAGCATGGGCTATGGTGAGCCTGCAGCCATGCATGCGCAAGTGGCCAGAGAGAGAGAGAGAGTAATATTAAAAGCTGTTAAAGAAGTGATCGAGCAACAACGGGAATCTGAAAGACCTCGACCGATGTCTTTCAGCTAAGAGCCAAAACAAAGTATACTTCGGATAAACCAACACAATCCAACAAAGCATGAACTGGAAAGCCGCCAATAGTATGCATGGGTGTATGTAAATATGGGCCATCAGGAAAAACCCAATGGTACATGTAAAATATAAACACCTGACAAACTGTAGAAATATCCTAAATAGAGGTTCATGTCACACTGAAGATTGCAAATTCTTCCACCCACAACTGTGTAAATATTCACTAAACAAGAAGGAATATTTTAAGAGATTGCCCAGCATTTCATATCAAAGAAGCTAAGCAAATAAAATAAAAAGAATGCCTTTATGAATACAGCAACACCCATACATGCCAGGAAGAGGTTTTTAGTAAGAGAAAGAGGAAAAGAATGATATGAAATGTCCAAACTACCATCAACTCGGTCAACTGCTAAACAGGTCACACACAATGTGGCATCCCAACCAGAACCATTCATATTAACACCAAGTAAAATGCACAGCATTTCCCCAAATGCAATAACATCTTTCTTATTTGCCAACATACAAGGCATTAAAGTATGCAAAATAAACAAATCCCCTTTATAACTGGTCTCCTCCTTAATGAGGGGAATGCTGTGTTCGCAGCTTTGACTGAAACTCTCACAAAAGACTTTTATGACAGAACGTTATAGATACCAGAATCCAATCTTTTCAGATGTGATAGAAAACATAGGCTACAGGGTGGGGTCAGCTTGTACATCAAAGAACACACTCATCTGCACAGAACTGCCAAACACTACAAATGATATGGTAGAAGTGCCGATAATCAAAATAGAAATTCTAAATGTTGGAATTGTCCTGGTATACTAATCACCAGATACAAATTCTCAGCAGTTTAAAGACCAACATATAAAAGTAAAATACTGCTTAGAAAACCTCACAAACCCTGCCCCAAACATCATCTTCCTTGGTAACTTCAAATTACAGCACCTAAAATGGAAAAATGTGGCAAATAGTTATACCAGAGAGACTCCCAGAGAGCAGTCTGAATGAACAGTCACACACAATGACCTCTTGTAGATGTGTGACAAATTTGCTTTAAACCAACAAATAGTAGAACCAACTAGGAAAGAAAATGCCCTTAAACAATGATGAACTGATTAGGAACAATGTGGTTACAAAGACATGTTACTCAGATCACAACCTAATTGAAGTTCAGACATGCATGGGCAATAGACCTGTGCAGCCAGCTTCAACTGCAAGAGAAGAATTCAACAAATTCAATTTCAATAAGAAACTGATTAACTAGGACCAAATAAATCAAGCCCTCACATAGATATGCTGGGAAAGATGGCTAGATAATGAAAACTTAACCAGTGCCTTGAGAAAATAGGCACACTAACACTATAAATATGCGCAAGTCACATACCACTAAAGAGAAAGAGGAGATGCAAACTGGAGCAATAATGGCATTCCCTTTATAGGTGGCAAAAGGAAATCTTAGAACATCTCAAACACTCCCCACTATCCAAAGAAGGCTATGAAGAGAAATATAAATTATTGACCTAAAGTTGCAAGAATCATATAAAATCCAGGAGAGGCAAAGAGTGTATGAAGCATAAGTGAAATAGAGAGGAATCTGAAATACTTGGTCTATGTACAGTCTAAAACAAAAATACATTTAGCATTGGGTCCTTGTGCAAAGGTGATGGACCCTTCACAGATGACAGCAAAGAAATGAGTGAAATACGTACTGAAGTTACAGTACGATTTTGTTTTCAGCAAACCCCTTAATACATTGCAGATCAATAATCCAAACGAATTCTTAATGAATGTGGCACCACCACCAAGCCATACATCAGATGTCACCCTAACCACCACTCGACTTTGAAGTAGTCACAGACGGCATGCTCTTGCACTCTGCACCAAACCCAAACTCCTGGAATTCTATTATTCATCAAGAATTGGAAAAAAAAAACTATCACAGGTCCTAAACATCTTTTGATCTTTGAAGATAGTGCCTAGATATTGTACTGGTGTTATCCCTGACATACTTAAAACAGCGGAGATCCTGCCACTTCACAAAGGAGGTAGTAAAGCAGGTGCAGAAAACAATATACCAATAGCTCTAATGTCACACACAAAACCCCTTTGAAAGAATACCAAGAAATAAGATACACATTTTGGTGTGTCCTGAACCCTCATAAAGTCGTTGCAACAACTTCAGAACAAAGTAAAACATTGTATTCATTGTGTGTTAGTTCATAATAATTTCGTCAGTCATCTTACCACGACGCTCATCTGTTAGCGGCCTTCGCTAACGGCCTTCGGGTGAATTGTTGCTGCTCCAATACATCTTGTTAACTAAAAGTTAGCTTAATCAGTTTGGGTCCAATTATTTTTGCATAGGAATACAGTTACTGTACATACTTTCAAACAGTCAATAATTGATGTAACATACTGCATTTGATGAATTTTGTTGGAAATTTAGTTTTTAATGCAATGATGTAATGTATTTGTGTATTGATAAAAATAGGCTTTTGCACATCGTTAACTAACCCAAAACCTAAGCGCAATAATTCAAATTTTGTCCAAGTCAGATGGTTGTCAAAACACTCTTGCCATTTTGGTTGAGTTACGCCAGGATTTGAGTTACTGAGGTCTGAATTGGTGAGTGATCAGTATATTGTGCGTATGCTTTCAAATGAAGGATTATTTTTAAATCAGTCCTGATATATTCTGTAATATTAGAATTACTAAATTTCTTTAATTAAATTACAATTTTTGTCAATATGCAAGAGCTTGATATTCACATTACAGCATTAGTTTTACTGCTAAGGAAAACTCGGCCAGTTGAAATGCATGTACGTGTATAGAATATAGTTTTTATGTAACCATCCTGTGATGTATTTTTGTTACATAATGTTTTGCTTCACTGGACAATGGATTCCCTTTTTATTACCCGTGTCCTGGATTATCTGCTTGTAAAACTACAGTACTGTATTGTTGTATCTGGAGTTCAGTTTAACACACACCGCATCTGGATCTTAACATTTGTATTGAAAAGAATAATGTAGTATGAAACGTTGTTCTGTATGCATTTTCTGTTAGAAACTAATTTAGATTTTTGTTGCAAATGCTTTTGTATGTTTTAATGCATCCTCTGTGTGTGTGTGTGTGTGTGTGTGTGTGCAGCCTGACCTTGTGGTTTCTGGGTCATATCACATTTGTGTATTTGTACAATTTCACAAAATTGTAAATTTGTGAAAAGTACTGTATTTTTAAGCATATAAGATGCATTTCTACTTAACACACCTATTTTCAAGGATAATTTTGTGTAAAAAACAATTTTAGTATGTTTAGTCATATATTTATTGAAAGTAACTTTAGAGCACAGATTCCCTATTACCATGATCTTTCACGCCAGCTGTGACAGCCAGCTTACACTTGATGGTATAACAATGCATCCTACCTGTTGGCAAATACAGTACAGTACATGTATTTGCAATTTAAGATGGAACATGAATGTTGCCAAGCTGAAAACATGAATGTTGCTAAGCTGAAAACATGAATGTTGCCAAGCTGAAAACATGAATGTTGCCAAGCTGAAAACACCATTATTACCAATGTTTTGCTCCTTGAGAAAGCTCTTGTTTTATAATACAATAATTAAAACGTAATCTTTACCTAATACATTGTCTCTAGCTGAACACATTCATGCTTCCATGATTTGAACACTGCCATGTTTCATTACCCATTTTCCAAGTACAGGTAGCGCAATTATTAAGTTGTAGTCATTCTGATTTTGTCCAGAAGAAACCAGTCCAGTGATATTTCATCTTCAGTTGTGTGGCTTTCATTTAGAATTGATTTACAGTGTTATTTACATTCTGTTCGCACGCAGGTTCAGGATCTCTTTAGTGTAGCAAATACTGTACTCCTCAATTATCCCAAACTCGTAGAATTGGAATCCATCTGGAGCAAATCCATCTGGAGCTATATTGATTTTATAATTAAATAAGAAAGATTTGACTTAAAAAAGAATCAGGAGGAGCATTGAACATAATGAAATGCCGGTTTCTGCAGAGACCTCAGTGGCTCTTTGTAGCTAGTGTGGCCCCTCATACCCTTTAGTATGAGGGTAGTTTAGGAGTAGACGTTAATGAGACAAACTCCATACACGAGCTCTATATAGTAAATAAATATAGTACAGTACATGTATAGTAAATATAGTAAAGCCCTTTGGGTTGGAGATGTGTCACAGCAAACAAAATAATGATTAAAATGCCCAACACCTGCAAACATGGCTGGGCGAGTACACACACGACTGAGATATTTAAATAACAAATAAGCAGAACTAGAGGCTACAGTTGTGTACTTCTGAGGAAAAGGCCAGTAAATAGAATGACAAGATGCTTTACATAGAGTGATGAACGATTGCGAGACACTCCAGGTTGTATTCTACACCTAACCCACAAGTCTGAAAATAAAGGAAGCAACAAATTTTGGTTTGTCCAGGTATTGTGACTCATTGTCTCCAGATGGTATATGTCTACTGAAGTCCTTGACAGCTTGGGCCTGGGGGTTGACAGCTGAATGGACAGCGCTCGGGATTCGTAGTCCTGAGCTTCCGGGTTCGATCCCCGGTGGAGGCGGAAACAAATGGACATAGTTTCTTTCACCCTGATGGGGCTATTCACCTAGCAGTAAATAGGTACCTAGGAGTTAGACAGCTGCTACAGGCTGCTTCCTGGGGGGGTGTAACAAAAAGGAGGTCTGGTCGAGGACCGGGCCGCGAAGACGTTAAGCCCCAAAATTATCTCAAGATAATCTCAAGATAACCTTAACCTTTTACCTCAAGATAAAAATGTTGCCATTATTTATGATAAAATACAGTACTGCATACAAATAGCTCCTTTGCTGTACCTACAGAAACAAAGCATTGAATGTAATGAAAATCCCCTTTCTGTGTGATTCCTTGGTAGCTCCCCATTCCCACCCTGATGTGCTATTCTTCCATTTAGGATTTAGGGTTGACCAAGCCTGCTTGAGAGTGTGGGAGTGGTGGATCATTACCCAGAGCCACCTGGTTGGCCATTTAGTGACAGTTAAGTGAATCATATGAAGGGCTGTTCACTTGTTGCCAATTATCAAATGTCTTGTTTCAATTTTTTTTTTAGTCTCTGGGGAACTGGTACAGTTGGCAGGTCCTACAATACTAATACTTACCTAAGTGTAGTTACAGGATGAGAGCTACGCTCATGGTGTCCCGTCTTCCCAGCACTCTTTGTCGGATAATACTTTGAAATAGAAAATAATAATAAAAAAATACTTTGAAACTACTGATGGTTTTGGCCTCAACCACCTTCTCACTTAGCTTGTTCCAGCTGTGTATCACTCTGTTTGCGAAAGAAAACTTTCTAATGTTTTTCCGGCACCTTTGTTTCCTTAGCTTGAATCTGTAATTACCTAAGTGTAGTTACAGGATGAGAGCTACGCTCATGCCTTAAGCTCCATGCAGCTACTGAGGAACCACATAGAAAGGTGCATTTCATTACATTCAGCACCTCTTTTTTTTTTTCTTTTTTTTAAATGGCCCATTTAACACTTTCGCCCGGCGAGGACTCAGCATTGAGTCCTCTGTAAAACAGGGGCAAGTCCGGCGAGGACTCAGCATTGAGTCCTCCGTGCGGCAACTTTAGTGCCGTTTTCGGGACGGTGTTGCTATGGTTTTGGACATTATATGCATATACTCTTGTAGGGAATTTCATTGCGAATACATTGATACCCAAATGAAAGTCCTAGGACCAGAATTGAGGTAACAAAGTTGAAAACAGAATTCCCATTTTATTGGTCTTTATTAGCGCTCAAGGGGGTAACACTCTCTCACTTTCCCTGCTTGTTGTGGATAGTACGCAGGGCTTTTGGACTTTATATTTGCATGCTCCTGTAGGGAATTCTATTGCGAACACAATGATACCAAAATGAAAGACTTAAGACAAGAATTGAGATGTCCAAAGTGAAGAGTGTACACATTTTATTGCTCTGGCTCGCTCCCGGGTAACACGCTCTCACTTTCTAACTTTCTCGCCAGACTTTTGGGCTTTATATGCATTTAGTGTTGTAGAGAATTCTATTGCGAACACATTGATACCAAATTGAAAAACCTAGGATGAGAATTGAGATGACAAAGTTCAAAAGAATATATACTTTTCAGAATGAGAAGCGCCTTGGGGTGGCACAGCACTCTCTTTCTTGTAACCGCGACCTGTTTTCATCATGTCGGCGGGTGGAGATCGCTGCTGTTTTTGATATTATATGCATATAGGCCTGTTGGGAATTCTATTGCGAACACATTGATACCAAAATGAAAGACCTAGGACGAGAATTGAGTTGACAAAACTGAAAAGAGTGTAAACATTTTATCACTCTTGTGCGCTCCCGGGTAACTTTCTCTCACTTTCTCTGTTAGTTGCGGATGGTAAGCCGGGCTTTTGGAGTTTATATGCATTTAGTCCTGTAGAGAATTCTATTGTGAACACATTGATACCAAATTGAATATCTTAGGACGAGAATTGAGCTGACAAAGTGGAAAGATTATACACTTTTCAGAATTTACCGCGCTCTCCCGCGCGCTCCCGCGGAACGCTCAAGCCATCCAGGGGTAGTGGGGAGGTCCCGCGCCCGGTGCGTGAAAGCGTTAATATCTTGTATTCGGTAATAAGCATTCTAATACTGTACATAAAATTGGTCACTCTCAGGACTTCATGTATAGTCATTACCTTTACTTCCTGCTATTTCCCTCGTAAACATTTTCATCTTTTGGTAACCATCAAATAAGTTGATTTAAGCCGTACCAGTAATGAAGGTGTCACACAAGGACTGGTGTTGTCTTCGGAAAAGCTACAGTCAGTACAGTGAATTATTGATGTTGAACTGCATTTCTTATTTTGTGTTTTTATTTTTGAGCTGTACTGTACTATATGGCCCCAAATTATGTGGGGTAGATAAAGAATTGTTTTAAGAATATCTTGTCTTCATGCATTGCTGTCCTTCATTTTATTTTGCATTTTTTTATTTTTTTTTTTATAGTTGAATGATAATCTATTCAGAACTTAGTGTCATGCATAAAGTGTAGTAGCAAAGTATATGCAGTGCATACCTCATTACTTTTAATGTATGTATTTGTTTTAATATTAGAGTTCTCTATATATATTATTGTAGATACAGTACTGTGCTATAAAGTCATTGCCCCATGCGCAGTTCACTTGCAAAAATAATTTAGTAGAGTATAGCTAAGGTTAGCGGAAAGTGATTGGCAACCTTCCTCTAACATAGCTGTAACTTTGTTATAACTAAGAGCCTCTGTATGTGCTTATATGTACTGTATGAGAGTAAAGGTTTGTCCCCCAAGAAACTCTATCCTTTGTGCAAGGCAAATTTCCTTTGTATGCGTCATGCACTATGTCTTCTATTTGTAATTTTGTTGTATGTGTCTAATGTACAAGGGCTCATCAAGAGCACTGTATTAGAAACTCATTTAGCAGCATGGTGGCCTTACAGGTTATTGTCAATTGAAATTGTTTGCATTTCCCAGTTGCTGAGCCATCGGGTAGAAGGAACCCGTCGCATGACGTCTCACCCGGTCCTTCCTCTGTGTAAGTAACTTTCTTGTTGTGTAAGTAATGCTTACTTGTTGTGTAACTCTTGCCTGTTGTGAAATTAATTGTTATCTGTTGTGTAATTAATTTTTGCCTGTTGTATAAGTAACTTGCATTTTGTGTAACTCTTGCCTGTTGTGTAACTCTTGCCTGTTGTGTAACTCTTGCCTGTTGTGTAACTCTTGCCTGATGTGTAACTTTTGCTTATTGTGTAACTGTTGTTTACTATATAATAACTTGCCTGTTATGTAAATGACTTGTTTGCCTTAATGTTTGAACACACAAGTGACTCCTTAAGTTAAGTACTCATGTGTTCTATTACTAAGTAAATGTTGTTTATTGTAGTATATTTTAAATTCCTCTCTTTCAAAAAGTAATATGAGTTACTACCACGTTCAAAAGTACTTCATTACTCTTTGAGAAAATATTGAGTCTGTACAATGGGATAACATGGATCAAATCCACGTCCCTAGATTTCCCCAGGCAAGTATTGAGGCCATTGTATGATCTCAACATTTTCTCATAGACGTCAGATACTTCTTGTTGCCTCCTTTTGATACTTAGGTCACATACTTGTGATTTCATTGTTCAGGTTACTCTTGATAGTTACACCACCACCACTGAACACTGTAAGCTGCTTTACTGTGATCAACCATTCCACAAGTTTCTCCCGTCTTGGCCACAAGACGTAATTAGTAATGGGCTGGACGGATACTTTATATATCTTACATTGTGTTATTATTAGTCCTAAATCAACAGCTTTAGTTACTCTCAATGGCTGTGTACCATTTGTATATTTTGGCAGCCTATAATTATTCTTGTTTGTCTAACCACTCTTAAGTTGCTCTTGACTGTTCTAGCCATCGTTTAGGCACTTTGGATTCATACTGTTTGGTAAATAATTGGCCTTGCCACAATGAGAATACACATCTTTATCCTGTCACTCAATATTGCACATTTGACCTTACTTAGCAACATTTGTAAAGGGTCATTTTGTAATTTTGACTATCATCATCTAGACCTGCTAGGGTGTCAGGATGGTTCTGTGGTTGTCCGAGAGTGGCATCACAGTGCAGTGGTCGCACGACCTCGTCCGGGTGGCACCTTTGCCAAGGTGGCTCGCGTGCAGTTCAACCAGCAAGGTAACAAGTTTGGAGTCATTGACGGTGATGGAAATTTGTGCCTCTACCAGCTGGGACTGGCATCACAAGTCAACAAACCTTACTATGTAAGTATGGTATATTTATTCTTCTAAAGTACAGTAAAGGTACTGTAATACATTATCAAAAGAACTAAGCTAGGAAGCTGTATAGCTCGGTTCAGCCATATTTGTAACAATTTATACGACTTGTTATAAATAAAAGTACTGTAGTAATATTAATTTATTTTGATATTCCTCACTGTTGCAGATGATTAGTCACAATAACATGGCTGAAGATATGATGACCAAACCACACATCAGAAGATGGAGAAATGATGATGTTTCGGTCCATCCTGGACCATCATCAAGTGGTGTGTCGTTTCTCCATCTTCTGATGTGTGGTTTGGTCATCGTTCCTCACTAGTATATAACTTGAATTCAAATTCAATTTGAAATAAGTTTATTGAGGTATAAGTCACACAAAGGGATAAGGTAGCTCAAGCTATTCTCACCACGTTCAGTACAACGTGTTCATACATATACAGTATATATAGACACATCACAAACAATCAACTTATTATGAAACATTCTGAGTGATAAATATATACGTTTCTTCATTTACACATGCAGTATGTTACTGCAGCCACACACACACACACACCTTTATGACTAGGTACACACACAATCTGCAACAATACAAACTCAGATAATTCAACAAAGTTAGTCTTAGTGCAACATTCTTATATCCAGAATACCATCAATCTTTCCAATGTAACACATCCAGGCTATTTGTTCATGAACAGTCCTTATCTCAGTGTTTCTATATATACCCAAAGTGTATATTTTATATAATATATAATATATTATATATATATATATCTATATATATATATATGTATATATATATATATATATATGTCGTACCTAGTAGCCAGAACGCACTTCTCATCCTACTATGCAAGGTCCGATTTGCCTAATAGGCCAAGTTTTCATGATTCATTGTTTTTCGACTACCTAACCTACCTAACTAACCTAACCTAACTTTTTCGGCTACCTAACCTAACCTAACCTATAAAGATAGGTTAGGTTAGGTTAGGTAGGGTTGGTTAGGTTCGGTCATATATCTCTACGTTAATTTTAACTCCAATAAAAAAAATTGACTTCATACATAATGAAATGGGTAGGTTTATCATTTCATAAGAAAAAAATTAGAGATAATATATTGATTCATGAAAACTGGCTTATTAGGCAAATCGGGCCTTGCATAGTAGGCTGAGAAGTGCGTTCTGGCTACTAGGTACGAC
>WNGS01033470.1:6106533-6125986 GCA_020271785.1 Procambarus virginalis
TTCGGTTTGTTGTAGTTTTCTACCATGTGGGGTTTGTTTTGTTACGCCTACCTTTCTGGGTGCCTAACCCCGTCGATGGCAGATAAGGAAAACCCCAAAACCATATGGGGTTTTCCAGGGCCATTGCTCCCTGAAACCTCTCTGAAGGGGCCAGGTTCTGGCGCTGGTCCCTGGTAGGTCTGAACTCCATAGCTAGTGTCCCGGTCTAACATAACATACATTAGCCCGATAAGCTCCAGGGAGCCGTAGGGCTCCCCACAAAAATACTAAAATTTGTCCAATGGAGCAGTTAATAATAAATAACACGTAACAGTTTTGTTTATGCAATATTCTATAGCATTAAACATGTCTGAGAAAGGAGGAGAATGTTGTACAATGCAGACGAATACTGTATCTTGCACACTTACAGACAACATTGGCTTTCCTCTGTGGTAGCAACGTATCCCATAGAGCTACATTGCGGTGTTCTGATGACTGTCCGGCTGTAGCGAGCAGGCTTGACGATCCCACGAAGACGAAGTCACTACCATGTTTGTTGTGACACTGGTGGGTCTGCAGTTACAAATAACAATGGTAAATATCTTCTGTGTACTCCACCCCCTTGGTAAGCCACTGAGGGGGCCATCCAGAATGAGTCATTTCATTACATTCAATGACAGTTGCTTTGGTAAGTCAATATAGCGAGGGACAGAGAGAGTGGATGCATAGGAGACATGAGTCAATATGGTTCTAAATTTATGTCCTGCCACAACTGTCCTTTCAAGTGAATATTGAGAATACTTACTGGGAAAATGGAATGTGTGTTAATGAGAATGATCCAAAGTGTAAACTATGTGGTATGTTAAGGTCTCACACCCTCACCCATTATGCCCATTGATTATTATAAGTATATTATTATATATTATATTATATATATATATATATATATATATATATATATATATATATATATATCTATATATATATATATATATATATATATATATATATCATACATACACACACACCACACACACACACACCCACACACACACACACACACACACACACACACACACACACACACACACACACACTATACACACACATATATATACTATACAAACTATATACACTTTGGGTGTATATAGAAACACTAAGATAAGGACTGTTCATGAACAAATAGCCTGGATGTGTCACAATGGAAAGTTTGATGGTATTCTGGAGAGATATAAAAATTTTGCACAAAGACTAACTTTGTTGAATTGTCTGAGTTTGTATTGTTGCAAATTGTGTGTGTACCTAGTCATAAAGTGTGTGTGTGTGTGTCTGCAGTAACATACTGCATGTGTAAATGAAGAAATGTATATATTTATCACTCAGAATGTTCCGTAATATGTTGATTGTTTGTGATGTGTCTATATATATATACTGTATATGTATGAACACGTTGTACTGAACGTGGTGAGAATAGCTTGAGCTACCTTATCCCTTTGTGTGTATTTATACCTCAATAAACTTATTTCAAATTGAATTTGAATTCAAGTTATATACTAGTGAGGAACGATGACCAAACCACACATCAGAAGATGGAGAAACGACACACCACTTGATGATGGTCCAGGATGGACCGAAACGTCATCGTTTCTCCATCTTCTGATGTGTGGTTTGGTCATCGTATCTTCAGCCATGTTATTGTGACTCATCATCTGCAACAGTGAGGAATATCAAAATAAATTATTAATATTACTACAGTACTTTTATTTATAACAAGTCATATAAATTGTTACAAATATGGCTGAACCGAGCTATACAGCTTCCTAGCTTAGTTCTTTTGACAATGTATTACAGTACCTCTACTGTACTTTAGAAGAATAAATATACCATACTTACATAGTAAGGTTTGTTGACTTGTGATGCCAGTCCCAGCTGGTAGAGGCACAAATTTCCATCACCGTCAATGACTCCAAACTTGTTACCTTGCTGGTTGAACTGCACGCGAGCCACCTTGGCAAAGGTGCCACCCGGACGAGGTCGTGCGACCACTGCACTGTGATGCCACTCTCGGACAACCACAGAACCATCCTGACACCCTAGCAGGTCTAGATGATGATAGTCAAAATTACAAAATGACCCTTTACAAATGTTGCTAAGTAAGGTCAAATGTGCAATATTGAGTGACAGGATAAAGATGTGTATTCTCATTGTGGCAAGGCCAATTATTTACCAAACAGTATGAATCTAAAGTGCCTAAACGATGGCTAGAACAGTCAAGAGCAACTTAAGAGTGGTTAGACAAACAAGAATAATTTATAGGCTGCCAAAATATACAAATGGTACACAGCCATTGAGAGTAACTAAAGCTGTTGATTTAGGACTAATAATAGCACAATGTAAGATATATAAAGTATCCGTCCAGCCCATTACTAATTATGTCTTGTGGCCAAGACGGGAGAAACTTGTGGAATGGTTGATCACAGTAAAGCAGCTTACAGTGTTCAGTGGTGGTGGTGTAACTATCAAGAGTAACCTGAACAATGAAATCACAAGTATGTGACCTAAGTATCAAAAGGAGGCAACAAGAAGTATCTGACGTCTATGAGAAAATGTTGAGATCATACAATGGCCTCAATACTTGCCTGGGGAAATCTAGGGACGTGGATTTGATCCATGTTATCCCATTGTACAGACTCAATATTTTCTCAAAGAGTAATGAAGTTCTTTTGAACGTGGTAGTAACTCGTATTACTTTTTGAAAGAGAGGAATTTAAAATATACTACAACAAACAACATTTACTTAGTAATGGAACACATGAGTACTTAACTTAAGGAGTCACTTGTGTGTTCAACATTTCATTCAGTATTAAGACAAGCAAGTCATTTACCTAACAGGCAAGTTACTTATATAGTAAACAACAGTTACACAATAAGCAAAAGTTACACATCAGGCAAGAGTTACACAACAGGCAAGAGTTACACAAAATGCAAGTTATACAACAGGCAAGAGTTACACAAAATGCAAGTTATACAACAGGCAAGAGTTACTTATACAACAGGCAAATGTTGCTTATACAACAAACAAAAATTAATTACACAACAGACAACAATTAATTTCACAACAGGCAAGAGTTACACAACAAGTAAGCATTACTTACACAACAAGAAAGTTACTTACACAGAGGAAGGACCGGGTGAGACGTCATGCGACGGGTTCCTTCTACCCGATGGCTCAGCAACTGGGAAATGCAAACAAGTTTCAATTGACAATAACCTGTAAGGCCACCATGCTGCTAAATGAGTTTCTAATACAGTGCTCTTGATGAGCCCTTGTACATTAGACACATACAACAAAATTACAAACAGAAGACATAGTGCATGACGCATACAAAGGAAATTTGCCTTGCACAAAGGATAGAGTTTCTTGGGGACAAACCTTTACTCTCATACACTACATATAAGCACATACAGAGGCTCTTAGTTTATAACAAAGTTACAGCTATGTTAGAGGAAGGTTGCCAATCACTTTCCGCTAACCTTAGCTATACTCTACTAAATTATTTTTGCAAGTGAACTGCGCATGGGGCAATGACTTTATAGCACAGTACTGTATCTACAATAATACATGTAGAGAACTCTAATATTAAAACAAAATACATACATTAAAAGTAATGAGGTATGCACTGCATATACTTTGCTACTACACTTTATGCATGACACTAAGTTCTGAATAGATTATCATTCAACTATAAAAAAAAAAAAAAAAAAATGCAAAATAAAATGAAGGACAGCAATGCATGAAGACAAGATATTCTTAAAATAATTCTTTATCTACCCCACATATTTGGGGCCATATAGTACAGCTCAAAAATAAAAAAACAAAATAAGAAATGCAGTTCAACATCAATAATTCACTGTACTGACTGTAGCTTTTCCGAAGACAACACCAGTCCTTGTGTGACACCTTCATTACCGGTACGGCTTAAATCAAATTATTTGATGGTTACCAAAAGATGAAAAATGTTTACGAGGGAAATAGTAGAAAGTAAAGGCAATGACTATACATGAAGTCCTGAGAGTGATCAATTTTATGTAATAGAATGCTTATTACCGAATACAAGGTCTTAAATGGGCATTTAAAAGAAAAAAAGGTGCTGAATGTAATGAAATGCACCTTTCTATGTGGTTCCTCAGTAGCTGCATGGAGCTTAAGGCACGAGCGTAGCTCTCATCCTGTAACTACACTTAGGTAATTACAGATTCAAGCTAAGGAAACAAAGGTGCCGGAAAAACATTAGAAAGTTTTCTTTAGCAAACAGAGTGATACACAGCTGGAACAAGCTAAGTGAGAAGGTGGTTGAGGCCAAAACCATCAGTAGTTTCAAAGTATTTTTTTTTATTATTATTATTATTTTCTATTTCAAAGTATTATACGACAAAGAGTGCTGGGAAGACGGGACACCATGAGCGTAGCTCTCATCCTGTAACTACACTTAGGTAAGTATTAGTATTGTAGGACCTGCCAACTGTACCAGTTCCCCAGAGACTAAAAAAAAAATTGAAACAAGACATTTGATAATTGGCAACAAGTGAACAGCCCTTCATATGATTCACTTAACTGTCACTAAATGGCCTACCAGGTGGCTCTGGGTAATGATCCACCACTCCCACACTCTCAAGCAGGCTTGGTCAACCCTAAATCCTAAATGGAAGAATAGCACATCAGGGTGGGAATGGGGAGCTACTAAGGAATCCCACAGAAAGGGGATTTTCATTACATTCAATGCTTTGTTTCTGTAGGTACAGCAAAGGAGCTATTTGTATGCAGTACTGTATTTTATCATAAATAATGGCAACATTTTTATCTTGAGGTAAAGGTTAAGGTTATCTTGAGGTTATCTTGAGATAATTTCGGGGCTTAACGTCATCGCGGCCCGGTCTGTGACCAGGCCTCCTTTTTGTCAACCCCCCCCCCCAGGAAGCAGCCCGTAGCAGCTGTCTAACTCCTAGGTACCTATTTACTGCTAGGTGAATAGCCCCATCAGGGTGAAAGAAACTATGTCCATTTGTCTCCGCCTCCACCGGGGATCGAACCCGGAAGCTCAGGACTACGAATCCCGAGCGCTGTCCATTCAGCTGTCAACCCCCAGGCCCAAGCTGTCAAGGACTTCAGTAGACATATACCATCTGGAGACAATGAGTCACAATACCTGGACAAACCAAAATTTGTTGCTTCCTTTATTTTCAGACTTGTGGGTTAGGTGTAGAATACAACCTGGAGTGTCTCGCAATCGTTCATCACTCTATGTAAAGCATCTTGTCATTCTATTTACTGGCCTTTTCCTCAGAAGTACACAACTGTAGCCTCTAGTTCTGCTTATTTGTTATTTAAATATCTCAGTCGTGTGTGTACTCGCCCAGCCATGTTTGCAGGTGTTGGGCATTTTAATCATTATTTTGTTTGCTGTGACACATCTCCAACCCAAAGGGCTTTACTATATTTACTATACATGTACTGTACTATATTTATTTACTATATAGAGCTCGTGTATGGAGTTTGTCTCATTAACGTCCACTCCTAAACTACCCTCATACTAAAGGGTATGAGGGGCCACACTAGCTACAAAGAGCCACTGAGGTCTCTGCAGAAACCGGCATTTCATTATGTTCAATGCTCCTCCTGATTCTTTTTTAAGTCAAATCTTTCTTATTTAATTATAAAATCAATATAGCTCCAGATGGATTTGCTCCAGATGGATTCCAATTCTACGAGTTTGGGATAATTGAGGAGTACAGTATTTGCTACACTAAAGAGATCCTGAACCTGCGTGCGAACAGAATGTAAATAACACTGTAAATCAATTGTAAATGAAAGCCACACAACTGAAGATGAAATATCACTGGACTGGTTTCTTCTGGACAAAATTAGAATGACTACAACTTAATAATTGCGCTACCTGTACTTGGAAAATAGGTAATGAAACATGGCAGTGTTCAAATCATGGAAGCATGAATGTGTTCAGCTAAAGACAATGTATTAGGTAAAGATTACGTTATAATTATTATATTATAAAACAAGAGCTTTCCCAAGGAGCAAAACATTGGTAATAATGGTGTTTTCAGCTTAGCAACATTCATGTTTTCAGCTTGGCAACATTCATGTTTTCAGCTTAGCAACATTCATGTTTTCAGCTTGGCAACATTCATGTTCCATCTTAAATTGCAAATACATGTACTGTACTGTATTTGCCAACAGGTAGGATGCATTGTTATACCATTAAGTGTAAGCTGGCTGTCACAGCTGGCGTGAAAGATCATGGTAATAGGGAATCTGTGCTCTAAAGTTACTTTCAATAAATATATGACTAAACATACTAAAATTGTTTTTTACACAAAATTATCCTTGAAAATAGGTGTGTTAAGTAGAAATGCATCGTATATGCTTAAAAATACAGTACTTTTCACAAATTTACAATTTTGTGAAATTGTACAAATACACAAATGTGATATGACCCAGAAACCACAAGGTCAGGCTGCACACACACACACACACACACACACAGGATGCATTAAAACATACAAAAGCATTTGCAACAAAAAATCTAAATTAGTTTCTAACAGAAAATGCATACAGAACAACGTTTCATACTACATTATTCTTTTCAATACAAGTGTTAAGATCCAGATGCGGTGTGTGTTAAACTGAACTTCAGATACAACAATACAGTACTGTAGTTTTACAAGCAGATAATCCAGGACACGGGTAATAAAAAGGGAATCCATTGTCCAGTGAAGCAAAACATTATGTAACAAAAATACATCACAGGATGGTTACATAAAAACTATATTCTATACACGTACATGCATTTCAACTGGCCGAGTTTTCCTTAGCAGTAAAACTAATGCTGTAATGTGAATATCAAGCTCTTGCATATTGACAAAAATTGTAATTTAATTAAAGAAATTTAGTAATTCTAATATTACAGAATATATCAGGACTGATTTAAAAATAATCCTTCATTTGAAAGCATACCCACAATATACTGATCACTCACCAATTCAGACCTCAGTAACTCAAATCCTGGCGTAACTCAACCAAAATGGCAAGAGTGTTTTGACAACCATCTGACTTGGACAAAATTTGAATTATTGCGCTTAGCTTTTGGGTTAGTTAACGATGTGCAAAAGCCTATTTTTATCAATACACAAATACATTACATCATTGCATTAAAAACAAAATTTCCAACAAAATTCATCAAATGCAGTATGTTACATCAATTATTGACTGTTTGAAAGTATGTACAGTAACTGTATTCCTATGCAAAAATAATTGGACCCAAACTGATTAAGCTAACTTTTAGTTAACAAGATGTATTGGAGCAGCAACAATTCACCCGAAGGCCGCTAACAGACGAGCGTCGTGGTAAGATGACTGACGAAATTATTATGAACTAACACACAATGAATACAATGTTTTACTTTGTTCTGAAGTTGTTGCAACGACTTTATGAAGGTTCAGGACACACCAAAATGTGTATCTTATTTCTTGGTATTCTTTCAAAGGGGTTTTGTGTGTGACATTAGAGCTATTGGTATATTGTTTTCTGCACCTGCTTTACTACCTCCTTTGTGAAGTGGCAGGATCTCCGCTGTTTTAAGTATGTCAGGGATAACACCAGTACAATATCTAGGCACTATCTTCAAAAGATCAAAAGATGTTTAGGACCTGTGATAGTTTTTTTTTTCCAATTCTTGATGAATAATAGAATTCCAGGAGTTTGGGTTTGGTGCAGAGTGCAAGAGCATGTCGTCTGTGACTACTTCAAAGTCGAGTGGTAGTTAGGGTGACATCTGATGTATGGCTTGGTGGTGGTGCCACATTCATTAAGAATTCGTTTGGATTATTGATCTGCAATGTATTCAGGGGTTTGCTGAAAACAAAATCGTACTGTAACTTCAGTACGTATTTAACTCATTTCTTTGCTGTCATCTGTGAAGGGTCCATCACCTTTGCACAAGGCCCAATGCTAAATGTATTATTTGTTTTAGATTGTACATAGACCAAGTATTTCAGATTCCTCTCTATTTCACTTATGCTTCATACACACTCTGCCTCTCCTGGATTTTATATGATTCTTGCAACTTTAGGTCAATAATATATATTTCTCTTCATAGCCTTCTTTGGATAGTGGGAAATGTTTGAGATGTTCTAAGATTTCCTTTTGCCACCTATAAAGGGAATGCAATTATTGCTCCAGTTTGCATCTCCTCTTTCTCTTTAGTGGTATGTGACTTGCACATATTTATAGTGTTAGTGTGCCTATTTTCTCAAGGCACTGGTTAAGTTTTCATTATCTAGCCATCTTTCCCAGCATATCTATGTGAGGGCTTGATTTATTTGGTCCCAGTTAATCAGTTTCTTATTGAAATTGAATTTGTTGAATTCTTCTCTTGGAGTTGAAGCTGGCTGCACAGGTCTATTGCCCATGCATGTCTCAACTTCAATTAGGTTGTGATCTGAGTAACATGTCTTTGTAACCACGTTGTTCCTAATCAGTTCATCATTGTTTGTAAAAATAAGATGAAGGGCATTTTCTCTCCTAGTTGGTTCTACTATTTGTTGGTTTAAAGCAAATTTGTCGCACATCTACAAGAGGTCACTGTGTGTGACTGTTCATTCAGACTGCTTTCTGGGAGTCTCTCTGGTATAATTATTTGCCACATTTTTCCATTTTAGGTGCTGTAATTTGAAGTTACCAAGCAAGATGATGTTTGGGGCAGGGTTTGTGAGGTTTTCTGAGCAGTATTTTATTTTATATGTTGGTCTTTAAACTGCTGAGAATTTGCATCTGGTGATTAGTATACGAAGACAATTCCAACATTTAGAATTTCTATTTTGATTATCGGCACTTCTACCATATAACTTGTAGTGTTTGGCAGTTCTGTGCAATGAGTGTGTTCTTTGATGTACAAGCTGACCCCACCCTGTAGCCTATGTTTTCTATCACATCTGAAAAGATTGGATTCTGGTATCTATAACGTTCTGTCATAAAAGTCTTTTGTGAGAGTTTCAGTCAAAGCTGCGAACACAGCATTCCCCTCATTAAGGAGGAGACCAGTTATAAAGGGGATTTGTTTATTTTGCATACTTTGATGCCTTGTATGTTGGCAAATAAGAAAGATGTTATTGCATTTGGGGAAATGCTGTGCATTTTACTTGGTGTTAATATCCGTGGCTCTGGTTGGGATGCCACATTGTGTGTGACCTGTTTAGCAGTTGACTGAGTTGATGGTAGTTTGGACATTTCATATCATTCTTTTCCTCTTTCTCTTACTAAAAACCTCTTCCTGGCATGTATGGGTGTTGCTGTATTCATAAAGGCATTCTTTTTTATTTTATTTGCTTAGCTTCTTTGATATGAAATACTGGGCAATCTCTTAAAATATTCCTTCTTGTTTAGTGAATATTTACACAGTTGTGGGTGGAAGAATTTGCAATCTTCAGTGTGACATGAACCTCTATTTAGGATATTTCTACAGTTTGTCAGGTGTTTATATTTTACATGTACCATTGGGTTTTTCCTGATAGCCCATATTTACATACACTCCATGCATACTAGTGGCAACTTTAGAGGTTCATGCTTTGTTGGATTGTGTTGGTTTATCCGAAGTATACTTTGTTTTGGCTCTTAGCTGAAAGACATCGGTCGAGGTCTTTCAGATTCCAGTTGTTGCTCGATCACTTCTTTAACAGCTTTTAATATTACTCTCTCTCTCTCTCTGGTCACTTGTGCATGCATGGCTGAGGGTTCACCATAGCCCGTGCTACTTGGAACTTTTTGTTCCAAGTAGCGAATCTTAATAACAATAACAATTGTGCATGGGTTAGCTGTATATCCTTCTTGCACTTTCCTGTATCCTGTGTAACCTCCTTCTCTTTTCTGACGAAAATCCCTTTTTCTGTTGAATTTCCTTGCCTAACCTATTGTATTCACTAACATCTGGATTTTATTTAACTTCAAGAGCTATTTTTAATACTTTATTTTTCTCCTCCATTAGTTTTCCATCAGGGTTCCCAGTACATATTTTTTATCTTTGTATAATGCCCTTATTTAACCTTCCAGGGCTGTAACTTTGTTTCTCAAGTTTTCATTACTGCTCCTCAAATTCTAATTTAATTCACATGATTCATTACAATTATCTGTTTTTGCCAACCTCTTGCAAAAACCACTCCTGCTAATATTTTCCTCATCAAAACCATCAAAATTAATCTCTTCCCTCCTCATCTTGAGGAAGTTTTGTTCATCCTCATGCTGGCGGCCATCTTTGTTTTGGTCACCATGTGCTGCCACCCTATTTTTGCTTTGTTGTCGTAACCTTTTTTGGAGGGTGAGTACAAGGGTGGGAGCATGAGTACCTGGTATTCACATGGGTGGGAGCATGAGTACCTGGCATTTACATGGGTGGGAGCACGTGTATCTGGCATTCACATGGGTGGGAGCATGAGTACCTGGGATTCACATGGGAGGAGCATGAGTACTTGGTATTCACATGGGTGGGAGCATGAGTACCTGGGATTCACATGGGAGGGAGCATGAGTACTTGGTATTCACATGGGTGGGAGCATGAGTACCTGGTATTCACATGGGTGGGAGCATGAGTACCTGGCATTCACATGGGTGGGAGCATGAGTACCTGGCATTCACATGGGTGGGAGCATGAGTACCTGGGATTCACATGGGTGGGAGCATGAGTACCTGGCATTCACATGGGTGGGAGCATGAGTACCTGGGATTCACATGGGTGGGAGCATGAGTACTTGGCATTCACATGGGTGGGAGCACGTGTATCTGGCATTCACATGGATAAGAGCACCTATTAAGCATATAATTAAATGCCAATCTATAGTTGGCCTGTATTGTATAGGAGCTTTCTGGTGGTAATTGCTCATTATTTATCCTCTCAAAAACTTTTTTCGTGGATTTCCCCATTTTCTCCACGAGGTCTATTCCGAGACTTCCCCAGCTCCACTACGGATTTTCCATTAGATCTATTCTAACTCATCACTGGCTGTAGTGTGTATTCTCCAAGAGGTCTGTTCATGTGTTTCTACTTCAGCAGTAGGTATTCTGCAAGAAGTGTGCTCTTACTCTTCATCTGCTGCAGCACATGATATTTTAATTACAGTGTACATGTCATTACCTAAATGTAATTACAAGATGAAAGCTATGCTTGTGGTGTCCCATTTTCCCTACAGTCTTTGTCATGTAACACTTTAAACCAACTTCCAACTTAACATGCTCTAAACGTGCTTGTAAGATAACTTTTGTATATTTGGCACCAGTGTTTCCTTGTGTAGGTAGTTTTGTACATGTGTGCATGCATCTATAGTCTAAGAACACTAGAATATTCTTAGTCCAGTCTATCTTCTGTAATATTATTGCAAAATAAACAAAAACAGTCATAAGGAGTAACATTTATTGTTAATGGTAAAAACATCATTCCTCACCGGCTTCAGGCAATGACGACTGCGTTCCCATACGAAGCGACAGAAACGAAGGTTGTTGGAGCCAGGGAAATGGACCCCTTTAAACTCCTTCAACTGAGCAGCATTAATGAGACAAGACTCCTCAGTACACAGTAAGACAAGTGTTCCACATTATGTGAAATTTATATATACAGTACATTAACTACAGGAACAAGTAGGAAAGCAAAGTATTTTAACAGATCTTGTTTAAGGTAATACATACAGCAATACTGAACTTGCAACTTTTGCATTAATATACAAAATTATCAAGTGCAATTTTATATAATTGTAATAAAACAAAAACAAGATTACATGTTCTCAATTATTCCATTTTGATTCTTCCTAAAACAAGTTGCATTGGACAGGATCATGATTAGGTAGGGTGACATTTTGCATTGGAAGAACGTATATGTCTTCAAACATCCTTGGTGGGTCATACGTGTACTGTTAAAATTCAGTGGAGGAAATCTTGATGCAGTGCAGAGGGACTACAGAAAGTTCATTCTCCTAGCTTTTCTTGGCATCACAAGGACTCGTGGCTTGTGTCTCTGGATCTTTATAATGCCTGTTGCCATATGCCAATGCACTCTTAGTTTCAAGGACTGGTTGAGGTTTCTGGCGAGTTGCATTTAACCATTTTGGACTATACCACTTGGGCTACATCTGACTCCCAGAACATTTTCCAGTCACACTAAGGCGATCCTCCGAGAGGGTACCTCCTAGGAATGACTTGACCAATCTCAACTCAATTACCCACACACCTGTACTCTCAGTCTGCTTTGAGCAGCAGGATCTAATACCTGTGCCAGCATGAGGCTAATGCCACACACACCTCATAACACCATATATAAAAAAAACATCTCTTATTTTTGTTAGTCTATGTTAAGTTCGGTCAGGTTAGAATTGGTTAGGTTAGGTTTAGAGAGCAGCGATGACATTGGTACATACCTTTCACAAATATTAGACTTTACTTACTCTTAGTATTTATGGATGAATTTTCTAGTCATTCTGGGGAAGGACTGAACTATTTTCTATTGTCTCCCAAACACAAGTACGACCTGACAAGAGCTGTTTTGAAAAGATTCCTGATGCACTGTTACAGAATATCAACTTATCATAACTGCCATGAATCTGTACTAAAGCATCATCACTCATCTTGCTCTAGGGTTAATCCAAGGATTTTTTACAGTGATGAGTTTATAATAATTACTCAAATCTTGAATGTTTCAACTTAAAGATGTGCATCAGTAATACTTTGCAATCCTTTTGATAAACATCTTATCACGTATCATACAACTATTGAGAGCAAAGATACTCTACTGGCTCTAAAGGAATATGTTTTTCTAGAAGAAAGTTGAATAGTTTAGTGCAACAGAATAAAAGGTATATACTGTAAATAATGCAACCTCAAAATTCTAATGCACAGAATCTTTTAACACCAACACCGTACACACCTGGGCAAGTACACACACACATGAATGCCTGAATATATGCTCATGCACACTAACACACATAAACACCTATACAGTATGTACACTCATGAAAGTACTCACACACACACAAATATGTAGAATATTTCAAGGATAACATAATGAAGACAAAAGCAGTTTGGTTTCAGACTGGGAAAATCTAGCGTATTAACTCAACTGAACTTCTATGACACAATCACTGAAATAACCCAAGAAATAGAATGTTAGGATAGTGTCTTCTCCTGTATTTTAGAAATGCCTCTGACAGTTTCCCACAGAAGATTGACTTGGAAATTAGAAAATACTGAAAATGTGAAGGGTAGAATATTGAAATGCATTAGAGATTTAGAGTCAGAAATGGAAATGCAGAGAGAAATTGGAGGAAACTTGTCAATGTGGAGGGGAGTCACTACTGGAATCTCACAAAGATCAGTATTGGTCCCAATAATAGCCTTAGTGCAGTACAGTACAGTGCCATGCAGCTAAAATTTATACAATTTTTTAAATATCTCCTGTTTTCCCAAAACATATTCTTAACAAATTGTTATGCAGTTTGCTGGTTTGTGATGTATGGGATAAGGCATTCTGGCATATAACTCAGTTGAGTTATATGCCAGAATGTGTTAGCCCACACCACACAAACCAGCAAAACTCCATAACAATTTGTTAAGAATATTTTTGGGGAAACAGGATGTATTTAAAAAATGTTAGAATTTGATTAAGTGAAACAAAATTAAATCAATGTACACCCAGTACAGTTCTTACAGTTCTTATGATGTTAAGTCGTCACTTAAGCCTCATATTGTGTAGAATAAAAAACCAGCGTTGAATGTAATGAAATGCCATTTTCTGGGTGAATCCCGGAGGCTCCCCGGAGCTATCCAGGCTGAATGGATATGTATAACTTTCTGGCATCAGTCAAAGTGCTAGGAGTTCTTGCCTACCGGGGACCACGAGCCAGAACCTGACCCCCTCAGAGAGGCACCACAAGGAGCAATGGCCTATAGAAACCCCCTTGTGGTTGGGAGCATTCTATGTCTGTCATCGACTGGGATAGGCACCCAGAAAGGTAGGCGCCCCAAAACAAACCCCTAATCTGGTGAAAATATTGCTACCGAAAGCCAAACGAGTGGACAGAACTCCCCAAACAAAATTATCAAACTAGCATGACGTCGTCACGTCGCCGCGCCACCATCTGCGCAATCCCCCCCTCCCAGGGAGGGGGAAGGGGGAGCCCTAAACCCTCCACACTGGTGATCCAACTAGCAGGATCCTTAGACTGGATGTCAAATTACGTGAAAAATGCCACCGATCGGAGGGAGAGAGGGAGGGATGCCAGGGAGCCTCTGGGACTCACCCAGAAAATGGGGTTTCATTACATCCAACGCTGGTTTTCTGGGGAGCCCCGTCGGCTCCCGGAGCTACCTCACCACAGATAAGGAAAATAGGGAAGGAACCAGAAGGCGGATGCCACGCGCCCTAACCTAAAAACCAAGACCAAAGACAAAACCAAGACCCTGCAGACCCGAACCCCCGAACAGAAAAAGCCCCAGCTTGACAAGAAAAAGCCGGGGCAGCCGTACAAACACTAAGGAAGGGAGCGCACTGGTCAGACCCATACGGCACGGCTGGAGGAACCGACTCAAATGCCTCCGCCGCCACCCCGGAAGAGGAAATCTCCCGAGACTGCCCGAGTCTCAACCCAACCAGACCCCGCCCCAACCCTGAAACCCGCCTACGGTTCGGGGCCGGAAGCAAGGGAGGAAGTGTGAGGAACACAAGGGAAGGACAAGGAGCGGAAGGAGCCAGAGCCGAAGCGACCCCCACCCCCCCCAGTCCGGACCCCAACAACCAAAACGAGGCAGCCTCGGGGCAACCGGGGCCGCAAGCAACCAAGAGGGTTGCAGTAACCTACACCCAGCAAGCAACGCCGCAGCCGCCTGCACCTGATTATCATGACTAGTGTCCTGGGTGAACAAGAGCACGTACCGACAACACCCATCACATGACTCCGGGTCATAAGAAACAATGACCCAATAGGCAGCATGGCGGAGGCACAACCGGTGAGTGTTACCCAGAATACCCCCGCTGAAAAGCAGAGGTGCAACAGGTACTCTGAGAGAGAACTCTATCAACATGAGAGGCCCGAGACTGTTCAACACGCTTCCACTACACATAAGGGGCATAACTGGCAGACCCCTTACAGTGTTCAAGAGAGAACTGGATAAGCACCTCCAAAGGATACCTGATCAACCAGGCTGTGACTCATACGTCAGGCTGTGAGCAGCTGCGTCCAACAGCCTGGTTGATCAGTCCAGCAACCAGAAGGCCTGGTCGACGACCGGGCCGTGGGGACGCTAAGCCCTGGAAGCACCTTAAGGTAACCTCAAGGTAACCTCAAGGTAGGTAGGTACCCTGAGACAAGGGGACAGAGCAACCGTCAAACTCGCAGGACGAGAGGGGGACTCCAGGGATACACCTATAGGACCACGGAGCCCCCGTGGGGTTTCCCAGGGCCCTTAGCCTTGGGTACACGCTAAGGGAAGCCCAGGCAGGGTACCGCGAACTGGCGCCGAAGTCTACCAAACAAACTTCTAAAAGCTGAACCCCCAGGACGTGTCCACTCCCCAGGGGGGGGGGGAGGGCTTAACTTGTGAGAGCTAGGTCCAATATGCTGTTGTTTGGAGTGGCCCACAGCCCCACATGTCACCTGGTTGGTCCAGCACTACTTGCGGAAAACTTTCCAGCTTTTTCTTGAAGACTCCTAATGTTGCTCTGGCAATATTTCTTTTACTTGCTTGGAGGATATTGAACTACCGCAGACCTCTGAAGTTCAGACAGTGTTCTATGACTGTGCCTATGGCACCTCTGCTCTTCACTGTCTCTATTCTGCATTTCCTTCCATATCGTTCACTCCAGTATGTTGTTATTTTACTGTACAAATTAGGGACCTGGCCCTCCAATATTTTCCCTGTACTGTATATATAATTTGGTACCTTTCTCATCTCCGTTCAAGTAAGTGCATTTTGAGAGCTTTGAGATGATCCTCATCTCAAAAGATTTGTCTCGTCTTTGAGACGAAACAAGATACAGGTACAATCAAGGATCTCAATAGTTCAGGTGCTTTATCGTTTCTATGTATGCTGTATATGTTCACTGTATTCCAACAATTTCACCAATCTCTCATGCTCTCAAGTGGAAAGTATCAAGTAGTACTCGAGGCAGGACAACACAAAGGCCTGGATTATGGAAGTCATTGGTCTCCATAAAACTGGAGATCTGACTCCTGATCACTCTCTCAAAAACCTTTATTATATGGGATGGTAGTGCAACTGGTCTATAATTCTTAGCAAATGCTTTGCTCCCTCCCTTGTGCAGGAGAGCTATATCTGCTGATTGAAGTAATTCTGGTACATTCTAAAACAAATTTTCCTACAAAATATCCCTGTAAAACAAGTGCATCTTATATATCAGCAAAATACGGGGTATATCACCCCTTTAAGGAAGTTATTAAAGTATAAACATTCATATTTATATTATAACAATCTCTGTACTATCTTTAAATGTGTTTCAATATTCAACTGCATTGTAAGTCAGCGTCAAGAGCCCCTGCCGACCCTGGATTACCACAGGCGGCCTATAATGTGTGCAGTACAATATTGGATTACACAAGCTCAGACATACACATGTAAACACTTTCACACCAAGTTTTGGAGTGCACAGATGAATTTCAGTGACCATTTTTGGGAACCAATTTTATGTGACAACAGATAAGGCAAACTACACTGGAACTGTTTTCCTTTACAGGACAACTGATAAATGAAACTAGACAATATTCAATCATTATTTCCTGTTTGACATTTTCATTGTGAGGAGAGGCATCAGAAATGAGATAGATCGTTATAGATACAGAAGGGCAAAGATATTACTATGTTACACTATGCAGTGTTGTATTATACTATACAGTAATATTTCCCTATACAGTACAGTGTAGTATTACAGTACTGCATGACAGTACACAGTATTATATTACACTCTACAGGTGACATGCATATAACAATGAAGCAACCTTGAATATCTGTATTAAATATTACTCAAACTTGACTGCCTGCTGAGAGGGCAACTCATAATGTTGCTACCCTTTCATTCTGATATGTGGGCCTGCGGGCTGCTCCAAGCCACACCCTTCTAGATCAAGTTATCCCAAGATAAGCCTGGCCTCAGACTGGGCTTTGGGAGTAGGAAAAACTCTCGAACACACTCTAGATACCAATTACTCCAGCTTTTATGTCCTGATGTAAATGACAAACACGACATGAAAACAATGCCCCAGGTTGGTCCAGTGTTGGCCAATACACTACTGCCATGCTCAGCAAACACACAACATTATCATAACCTGAACATTTATAGACTAGGTACTTGTAGACTGTCTGAACTACTCCAGTACAGTAATTGAAGAAATGCTGTTGTGCATATATATTCATTCTCACTTATTGAGCTGACTTTGGAGGCAGAAAACCTGAACCTTATTAGCCCTTATGCTGCTCCATTCACTATCTGTAGCTTCCTTGTGTGTGGAAATCACCATATATGATTGACCCTTATGGGGTTTCAATATTTTTTATAGGCTCCATGTAGGTTGGACAAAATAGCTGCACCAATTGAGGTTTAAGCAAAATAGATATTTAATATCCAGCAAATAATATTTAATTCCCATTGTTGGGGACAGGAATGTGTACTTAGCCTTACTGCAGTCCCTACCCTAGGCCAATTACTGAGTTTCCCCAGGAAGCAACCTACAACAGTTACCTAATCCCACATTAATATTTAACTGCTAAACCAACAGAGACATCAGGTGAAATATGCTCACCATTTTGGTCGTGCTCAGGGACTGAACCTGGGTCCCTCACTTGTGAGCTGCGGATGTAGACCACTGTGTAACCACCTGTATAGTCATTGATCTACACAAATTCAGTCATGGTGTAATTGAGGCCCTATACATAGGGCCTCAATAACATAGGGGGGCCTGACGGCTGAGCGGGCAGCGCTCAGCATTCATAGTTCTAAGGGTCCGGGTTCAATCCTCGGCAGAGGCGGAAACAAATGGGTAGAGTTTCTTTCACTCTGATGCTTCTGATTACCTAGCAGTAAATAGGTATTGGGAGTTAGACAGCTGCTACGCGCTGCTTCCTGGGGGCGTGTGCATGTGTGTGAAAAAAATCAGTTGATTGATTGACAGTTGAGAGGAGGGCCCAAAGAGCCAGAGCTCAATCCCTGCAAGCACAACTAGGTGAGTACATAATTTAGGATGTGGTATAAAAATTCACATTGAGAAGATTTACACAAATACATGAGTATGGGGCATAAGAAGCCAGCCCTGACTGGCTGGCCCACTATGCTGTCACCTATAGGTAAGCACCGTACTACAATGTATGTTGCCTTAATGTCAAACATTATATTTTCGAGTACTCTTTATCCAGTACATTTATAATCATGTAACAAAATTCCTCAAGATGCAATGATCTTTCCCCCCATAAGGTTCTCAATAACATACTTAATAGATGACTGTATCACTGGTGTAAACTCTGGATCATACTATGTGTGTGCACAAAACAAACAACAACATATGATGTAACAGTGGCTTACAGCTTCATACTGTACTAGGAACCACAAGTCACATATAAATTCTTACAAAATAAACTAATTAAAAGACTAAAGGAAATGCCTGAAGTTGAAGCCTGTATGCAATTACTGGTTAGTGAAAATAAAAATGTAAAACACAAAAAGCATCAAACAGTGCGCTAACAAATACACAAAATTCCGAGAAAAGCTCTGAAAGCTGGTGAAATGCAGGCAGTGATAATACTCTGATACTTTATGTACAAATGTATATAAATAACCAAGAAAAGCAACATATATATATACACACACACACACACACATGAGCCTACTCAGAAAACCTTTTAATTGAATTTCATATTCCATACAATAATGAATGTCTTGGGTTCAAGCAAGAATATCAACACATCAAACCTATGAAATTCTTATTAAGCCTTTATCCACTTTCCAAATGGAAAAAGCCAGCGTTGAATATAATAAAACGCCATTTTCTGGGTGAGCCCCGGAGGCTCCCTGGGGCTATCGGGCTAATATGCGATACACTAGACTAGGGCAATAGTCAATAGAGTTTAGCCTACCTGGGACCACGAGCCAGAACTTGGTCCCCCCAAAGAGGCACAGAGAACAATGGCCCCTGGAAAACCCCACCCTGTGGTTGGAGGCTTTCCTAATCTGCCACTGACTGGGGTTAGGCACCCAGAAAGGTAGGCATAACAAAACAGACCCCCACATGTAAGAAAATTACATTAAAAAATCGAACAGAAAGGCAAAACTTCCCTAATTCCCAAGGAAAGCTCCCCCTTCCCCTCCCAGGATGGGGGGGCTGCACGGGGGCAGTGTATGACGTTTGCTTGTTTGATTG